>VZSE01004122.1:44974-378757 GCA_013398275.1 Promerops cafer | reverse complement strand
TCTCCTCCAGCGCAGCCCCCTCAGGCCCGGGCCACCCACTCTCCCCGCAGGGCCGGGCGCCGCACGACTCGGCCCGGGCAACTCACGGCCAGGCGAGGCGCACCTGGACCCCCCACCCGCTGGACCAGCCTGGACCCCGTTCCCACCCCACAGCTCCGCGGCGAGAGGCGCTACATGTTCACCTCCTGCGGGCTGCGGCCGCTTCGCCTTCTCCCCCTCGGCTCTGCCGTCCGCCATTTTCCCCCGCCTCCTCCGCCGCCTCACGCGCCGCGCACGCGCGCCNGTTGGACCAGATGACCCACCGTGGCCCTTTCCAAACCACCCAGTCTGTGATTCTGTAACAGGAGTTCAAGTGAGCAGTGACACCACCTTCTCCCACCCCAGTGTGAAAGCCAGTTTGTAGATCAGAAGAGGCTGTTTGTATGGAGGAAGAGCAAATGGCACAAGGGACATGGTACCCAGCCCACGGCTAGTTGGAACTAGATGAGGCCCCTTCCAGCTCAAACCATTCCACAGTTCTATGACACTAAGCTGCACGTAGCTCCATTGTTGTCTCTTCCTCCCTTGAGGAAAGAGAGTCTGCCTGACTGAGGCACACACACAGCCAGTCCTTGCACTTCAGGGCTTCCCAGGGAGCTGAAGGCAGCTCTCAAGCATCACCTGGAACACCACCCTAGGGTGAAGCTTTGTGTACTTCCCAACCACACACTGCTGAAAGGAACCAGGTCTTTCCCTGTGCCAGAGGTGATTCATGCCTGGAGGCCCCTGCACCTCACAACAGGCAGTGAAGGGCAGTATTGGGGTAGTGAATCTTCTGCCTTCAAACCCCTACCTTGCAACAGCATGTAGGAACAGGTCACCAGGGAGTGGGTCACCACCAACTCATCATCTGCCATCAGTGACTTTAAGCATCACCCACAAAGAAAGCCCTCCTCGTCCTACAGACAGCAGACCTGTATTTAGCTGCCCATGGCAGCTCTGCAGCCTGAACACAGACTTTCAGAGAGACACCAATGTATTTTGAGCTGTCAGAAATATTAAAAGGCTCTCTGCTCCTCTAAGTATTTAATAGGACTGTGTACCATCTCAGAAGTTTCAGCACTTTGGGAAATCTACATTACATGGTGCGAAAACACAGGCACTCTGGGATAAAAGTCTTACACAAAAGTAGGTAAGATTAATTTTTTTTTTAGCACAGTCAAGAAATTTGCCTTATTCCTTCTGAACAGCAACTTTACTTGTGCCAGATAGAACATCCAGAAATGTTTGGGTGCAGTTCCCCAAACTCACACAAGGTTTTAACCATTTTAGTTCAGCTATCAAAGGTCACTTCATCTGCACACAAGAGGATTCAGGAAGTAATGGGAGAGGTCTCTTCTACTTCATCTTAGTGATCTTTTAGAATAAAACTGTAGACAGCCTCCAAAGCAGTGAGCTCTGAAGACCTTTGCATTCAGTAACAATCACCCTTGTCCAAGCACAGTTCAATTGAACAGACTGACAGTCTTTGTGTAGAGTTATTTTTTTTACAACAGATTATCTCATTTCTCTTACATAATTTCAATAATGTGTGAATAAATTTAAACAGCCAGACTACTAAAGTAATTAAAAAATCCCAACTCTTAACGATGGTAATTTCAAACATAAGTGACAAAACAAGTTCTAAGATTAAGAGCTGAACAGAGTTCCAGATGTACTAAGAAGCCAGAGCATTAAAGGACACAGTTTGTGCATAAAAAATTCATTCTCCTCCCCATCACTCTACTTTCGCTTTAGTTTATACTTCTTGGGGTAGTTTTTGGCAAATTGCTTTTCTACTTCTTCCCGCCCCTTTCCAAGTTTAAGTGTGTTGATCAAGTCTAATGTTTTTTTCAGTTCCTTTACAGGTTTGTTTACAAAGCCACAGTATTTCCTTTTTGGAACAAATTCCAGAGCCTTCTTCCAGTCAGCAGTATCTTTCAAGGTTAATAAAATATGCATCATTTGATCCAGTGTGAGATTTTTGGCACCAGTACTCCAAAGCAAATACTTCTCCAGTGGGAGGGCTGCAGTCTCCAGTCCTAATCGCTTTGCCTGTGCTAAAGAGACTCCTGTTTTTATGCTCTTGTCAACCATTGACCCAACAATATAGATCTTATCATGATCAAATGTTTTCATTACTTTGGGAGAATCAGCTGTCAGATAGATGAGCTTATCCTTTGGAAAGATTTCTGTGTAGCACTGGTCTGTCACTGTGATAAGCAGTTTGCCCCATGCCTCTTTATAATGCTTGATAAATTCCCTATGATAGAGGCTATCATCTTTGAAGTTACAGAAGTGGATGTGGAATGGATCCACAGATCTCCGGTTGCAGCTTTCACTCATTACTATCTGTCTCACTGTATTTGTGACTTCTCGGACAGACATTTCTTTTTCATAAGACATGTCAAATACTAGAGGCTGGCCAAAGATCATGGACTGAGCAGCCCTCCAATTGTATGCTTTATCCATAGTGCTGGACCACAAACATACGAATGGACTCTTTTTGGTCTCATCTGTTTTTGAAGCTTGATCTTGTGCTTCCAGCCTCCTTTCCCTTTTCTCGTTCATCTTTCTTTTGTCATTTTTCTTGTGAAGTTCTCTGAGATGCAAATATCTTAAATACTTCTTTTTGGCTGACTTAGAAGGACACTCCATAAAAGCTTTTAGCTGTTCTTCACTAATATTTTCTGGAACTGCTCTGCCAGCTAGCCTCCACATCTCCAAAGTCTCACGTGCAGCAGCCAAACTGGAAAGCTCCTTAGGCTCTGAGACCGTCTCACTGACCTCTTCTTGCAACCCGGATTTCATTACCTTCTTCCACTCATCTAAATCTAGTTTTTCTGAGGGTTCACATGACTTGTCCTGCTTCAGACAAAGTGATAAACTCAGAGTTCTACTGAGCGGAAACAAATCCTTTTTCATCCCATGTTGTGCAGCAAGTGAAAGGACAGAACTTCTTATAATTTTTCTCAGAAGCATATTAGCAGACTGCATACTTAGACATGGGCTGTGTTGCAATACTTATCTGCAAAACACCAAGAGGGGAAAAAAGCTTGTCAGAAATCACAAAGAAAACACATGCACATTTTTATTCTTAGTAATACTGACAGACAATAGATTACTTCTTGGAGGATGCTAGAAATTCCTCCTTCTACTGTGAATTTTTTACTGTTTCCTAAATAAAAACAGCTTAAACCAGCTATACTTACTGCAATTCAAAATGCACTCAAACAACCTTCAAGAACTGCCCAAGATCTCTTCAAGTTATCTGTATCATGTGATGAGCCTTCACAACCAAAGTCAGTGAAATGCTGCATGGAAACCAGAAGTATTTTTATATAATTGATCTATCCTGTGAAAACAGAAAGAAGAGATGGAAGAATAACAACTAATACAGGAAAAGAATAATCTTTTTTGTTTTTGCTAAATTTTTCTGTGAAGTTGGCGTAGGCACATAAAGCTGAGGACACAACCCCCCCAGTCCCATTAATTTTATCCACATTTGTATTTAAATATGAAACATCTGCAGAAAGAAAAACACACCCAAGAACATTTAACCATTTCCCTGGCCTATGCACACTACTGAACTAAGCATCAGTGAAGTTTCAGTCCTTGAGGAAATGTGATTTGGACAAAACTAGAATTTATTCCTAATTTTTAAATCAAAATTCATAATCTTCCTAATAAACTGAAAATAATGTGATATACAGAACAAGAAGTTAAATCTAATATTTGGTTTGTAAATATGTACTTGCTCAGAGGCACGGAAGGAGCAGTATTATTTAGAAATATTATATAACCTGGCATGTGTTTTACTATACAGTAATTGGTCAAATTGGTGGCTGACTTCTCATGTTCTACCGTTATAAGATAAAAGCAACAAGAACAACCAAGCAACCTAACAATGTGAAAATTTGTGTTACAATAGAAGTTTCCCTAATTTTACATTGAACCATTAAACTACTGGCAAAAGTAATAAAGAAGCATGGAGAAATGAAGGGATCAGTTCTTCAATTAACTTACATTACTGGAGCTCCATTTAAGTCAATATTGAACACCAGATTTACACTATCAGAATACTTGATGACAGCTTTTGATAGAGCCAAGTTACCTTCCAGTGTGTCATTCATGCTAACATCATTACTGCAAGAATTAATCTATGGCTCTTTGAAGAACCTAGATTTGTAGCACTGAAAGTATTTTTCTTTTTTTCTTTTTTAGCATGACTTCTCTGCAACTCATCTCAATAACAGAAAGGTTCTTCACTGATATTTCAGACTGAACAACTTGCCTTACTTCTCCAGCACAGCTGCCCACTCAGAATCACAGAATCACAGCCTGAGTAAGGTTGGGAGGGGCCACAGTGGATCATCTGGTCCAACCCCTCTGCTCAAGCAGGGTCATCCCAGAGCACAGGAGTGTCTAGACAGGTCTGGAATATCTCCAGTAAAGGAGACCCCACAACCTCTCTGGGCAACCTGTTCAGTGCACGGCCACCTGCACAGTAAAGAAGTTCTTCCTCGTGTTCAGGTGGAACTTCTGTGCGTCAGTTTCTGCCCACTGCCTCTTGTCCCACGGCCTGGCACCACGGGCAAGAGCCTGGATCCATACTCTTGGCACTCCCTTTAGACACTCACTGATGAGGCCGGCTGCAAGGGAGCAGCGCTGCTTAACAACTTTTAAACCAGCCCACGAGTACCCGAGCGGCGGAGCGCCAGCTCACACCCCACAGCCCCGCGCTGTGCCCCCCAGCCC
This sequence comes from Promerops cafer, assembly GCA_013398275.1. Lineage (NCBI taxonomy): Eukaryota > Metazoa > Chordata > Aves > Passeriformes > Nectariniidae > Promerops > Promerops cafer. The sequence continues at coordinate 373,981 of VZSE01004122.1, read as the reverse complement.
TCCCGGGGACACCGGCGCGCCCGCTCCTCCCGCTGTGGCGGGGCCCGCGGGAATCGCGGCCTCCAGGACACCGCGCCGCGGGTGGCGAGAAGCACCTGCCCGATCTCCGGCCGCGCNGCACCGGCAGCGTTCCGGGCAGTGTGCGCCCCCACGGCGGGAGCGGCGGCGGGCGGTGATCCGAACTCTCCCGTATTCCATTGCCGGGAAGCCCCCGGGCACTGAGGGGGCTGCCGGTGAGTGCTGCCGCCCCCCTGGTACGGGGCAGGGTCTGGCCCCGCCGCCGCGCTGGGCTGGGGCGTGAGGCAATCGCCTGGGGCCGAGGGGTTTGTCAGCCCGGCCTGCTGATCTGTGATGTCTCTGCTCCCCTCCCTCCCTCCCTCCCTCCCTCCTTTTTTTTTCTTTTTAAAAAATTTAATAGCACAGAGAAGTTTCGCTTCTTTTTCGCCCGTAGGTTGCTGTTGTTTGATGATGCGTTGTTTTGTTGTTTTTTTTTTTGCCCTAATTGTAAGGTAGGGATTGTAGTGGAGACCGTGATCTGTCGCGATGAGTTTTCTACTGCCCAAACTGACCTGTAAGAGGGAAGTGGATCAGGCAATAAAAAGCGTCGCTGAGAAGGTTTTGGTCCTCCGTTTTGGAAGAGATAATGATGCTGTTTGTCTGCAGCTCGATGATATTGTAAGACCAATTCTTTTTTCTTTTTTTTTTTTTTTTTAACGGACAGTACAAATATAGTTGGTGCATAGAAGAGAACGTTGCTTTTGCTAAGATGGGCACCCATGAAAAGTTTGGTGACAAATATAGAATGAAATTATGCTATATTTATAAAAAGGTTTGAAAAGTAAGCATCTGTGTTACTATTGTAGTGGCTGAACAAAATGCTTGAGGTAGACAAAATGTGATATTCTATACCTGCTTAAGCTGGTAACACATAAGAGAAACAGGGTTTATAAAGTTTGCCGCCCTCTTTTCCTTGTGTCTCAGTGTAATTGTCATCTGCCTTTTTCACTCTTTCTAGCTTGCAAAAACAGCTCATGACCTAAGTAAAATGGCAGTCATTTACCTGGTGGATGTGAACAATGTCCCAGTGTACACCCAGTATTTTGACATTAGTTATATTCCATCTACTGTATTTTTCTTCAATGGACAACACATGAAGGTTGATTATGGGTAAGTCATCCTACTGTTGTCTATTATGTCTGTAAGAATTATCAGTCTTTTTCTGTTATCATGTCCGGGGAAGGCAACATTTGAAAACTATAATGTTGTTACCAGCACCTGCATTGAGAATCCTGTAGGAAGCCAGAAGGATGTAAAATAGGGAAGTAATTTGAAATATGCTCTGATGCAATAAGTAGGTGAAATATGACTGACTGCAAAAAATAGTAAGAAATGGTTAAAATCTTAGACATGACACTGCATCTGTTTGACCTTTGGAGGTCACAGCATATTCCTGACTTGGTTATGACATTACAAAGTTGGTTCATTCTTTCAGAATGACCAGATCAAAACTCCTTATCTCATTTGGGCATCTTTTTACATTTTTAGGTGGTTTTTCTCTGAATACTTTAACGTTACAATTCTACCTTTGTCTTATGCTTATATTTAGGTCTCCAGATCACACCAAATTTGTAGGAAGCTTCAAAACAAAGCAAGACTTTATAGATCTGATTGAAGTGATCTACCGCGGAGCAATGCGGGGAAAGCTCATTGTGAGAAGTCCTATTGATCCCAATAACATTCCTAAATACGACCTTCTCTACCAAGGAATTTAATGGGTTGACCTGAGATAAGAATTACACAAATGGACGATGTTGCAGATCCCTTTTTCCTTTAAGCCCCTTTTCGGCCTCCTCTGACATTGTGGGACAGTTTGAGCATTTATCCTGAAGGATCATATTGGTCTCCTGAAGACAGATATTCTGTCACCTCATGCTTCTCTCTGAAATAAAGCTACGTGTTCATGCACAGAGTTTGCACAAGTGACTGTTCTTTCAGTTGTGTGCTGACCAGCCCTTACAGAACAGGCAGGCTGTGGGCATCTTCAGCTATGGCATCTCCAGTGCAACCTTCTTCAGGGAACTGAGGCACTCTCTTAGTTGTCTGTTTAGTATCATTTTCATTCAGATGTAATAACAGTAAACCTGACATTAATAAAAAAAAAAAACTGTGCTTGCTCTCAAGAGCATTCAACTGAATGTGCCTTTCCAAAAGAATTTTACATTTTACCCATTGCTGCGTAACAGGACAGAAGTTTCTTCTGAGAGAGATGATGACTGAAATCTAAAATGGATATAAACACAAAGGCAAGTTGATGCTCTCTTCTCTCTGATACCCATTATTACTGTTGAGCAGCTTTTTTGACTGAGATTGGAATGTTCTACAGTTGTAGGAGAAGGTTTTGTCATCCTTCAAAGGATCCTTTTTTTGTGGCCGTTGAACACATTTGATTCCCATGGGCTTGAACTGGAAATTAAGAATAACTTTTGTTTACATTCATTTTAAAGATTATTTGAACTTCTGCTTGTACACATTGCAAGGCTTGAGTATGTAAATTTAAAAACTCTGTTTCCCACCTCTGTCTAAAGTTAAACAGCTGAGAGGAAACAGCAATGTCATTCCTTTGCATCAGATTGGTAACTGCAGGTTGCCAGACTATTGTATCTCTATAGCAGCTCATGTCCAGTATTCTCACTGGCTTAGCAGGCTTTAAAATAGAAATTATTTTACCTTCATGTATCATGCTTGGAGCACACCAACTGACTGGAAGGAAGGTAGTAGTATGTACTTCCCTGCAGCACTGTTTAGCTAACCAGTAAATGTTTCAAGGAGGAATGTGGATATTCCAGCTCTTGAAAGATTTTCAACAATACATGGTACATAGAAAGGAGGAAACAGATTGTTTGTGTGCTTTTGTTAGTCCAGATTTGGCCTTCTAATGAAGCTAAGCACTTAAGCAAATGTTTTCTTGATAGTTTAATCTGATTATAGAGCCAAAACTGTTATAGGGCCAGAATGTTTGTTACAGAAAATGATAGATGAGAGTTGGTATACCTTAACATCTTTAATTCAACTTTAAATTTAACAGCTAGCCAAATGGTTGTGGCTTAAGGCTTTCAACAATGCCTGTCTTTCCTAATAGTTAACTTCCGTGTTTTTCTTCTCAAAACCAAACAAACTAGTTTCAAACTTAGAACTGTGAATTTCTCCACAGTGAGATGAAGGTGCTTAGGTGACCGAAAGGTGCAGAGGCACTTATGAAAGGAAGAGACCACTATCAAGAACAAACCTTTATTTATTGCCTCTCTTCTTTCTTGTGCTGCTTCTGGTTGCAACAGGTGAATTCCTCAAGGCTGTTGTGATCTTGGCTTTCAGCATGCTTTTCAGGTACTTAAAGATGGGCTGTAAGCAGTAGGAGGGTGCTAAACCATACTTTTCTGTTCCAGCAGAGAAAGTAGGACAATTTACTCTTATGAGAAACCCCACAGTTTTATTTAGGGGTTTACTGTTTGACACCCATTCCCGGCAGTTTTTGTCTATCCATTCCTGTATTTCTGGATCATGTCTGCTCTGGTGCCGTATGCTGTGCGTGGAGTCGATGAACGCCACGGAGTACACTTTATTCATCACCTCACGTTTCCTCTGCACCAGCAGATCAACAAACACCAACCCACCAGAGCCATGGGCAATGAAGGCCACGTTCCTGGCTGCACTCTTTGCAATGAAATGATCCCATACATACACGGTATGCTCCTCAGGGCTGCTGCTGCCCCTCTTAGGGATCCACACGACAGACTGTGTAAAAGTAAGCGCCTCCTCCCTGGCAGAAAATCTCTCCTTTTCAGTGTTCAGACAAGTGAAATTGTCATTGGGGTTCAGTACAATCACTTCCCAGTGGCTTTGCAGGGCCATTTTAATGAATGGTATTTGTGTTCCGTGTCTCAGGCCCTCACTGACAATTGCCCTTCGCCCCCACTGTCCAGCACAAAAAGCTCCATGGTCCTGAAGAAGGATAATTAGGCTAGAGGAACTTGTTAGTGCATCTTTGCTCATGAAAAAGAAACTTCTTGGTTCATCCTCTGCAGCGTCAGTAGGAATATAAACCTTCTGCAGCATGCAGACTCTTTCCAGGAGCTCATAAACATACTGGGTAATAAAATGTCCCAGAACTTCGTAGCGTTTGTGATTCTGCTCATGCCCATTCTTGTAGTAATTGAAAACAAAGGACTCATTTGTATCCAGATGCCTCAGTTCCCCTTTTATATTGAAGTCATATTTTAGTTCCTCTTGATACTCTGAACCCTCTGTTAGTTTCCTCAAACTGAGTTCACGCTGTATTTGTAACCACTACAAATTAAGAAGACTATTATGTCAAAGTAGTGATAGACCTCCACACAACACCTGTCTACCCACCCCTCCCTTGCATTAGAATTCAGATTTAAAAACTGTTATAAATTAAATACTTGTTGATCCAGAGTATTTCATGGTGATGTATAGTAAACCAGCTGCTTCTAAGGTCTCTTAGAGATGTCAGTAGCAAAGTTCCAACAGCAGTAACTCCTCTGCCTTTATTATGCATTATTTCAGTTTGGTGGTTAAAAATTTGTAAGCTAGCACTTTTATTTAATTATCTGTTTAAGGCAGTTTGAATTAAAGGCTTTAAGAAGGAGGCACATGTACATGGTTCATTGTTCACTTGAACAACTTTTATTGTGCTGTCTCCTAGCCATTATCTTGGAACTCCACTGAGTTTCAAGGCCGCCTTTGAAATAGAGGCCTTGGCAGTTGGAAATAGTCCAAGTGTCATACTGGATCCTGAGTTTTTAAAGAAAATAAGCTTTTAAAGAAAATAAGGACCTCAACCTTCCTGTTGCTTGTGTACCAGCAAACTCTCCATGTTCTTCTACCTTCAACTGCACTAGAAGAGATAATACATGTATGTGTTTGCTTTCTGCTAATCACTCTTGTTAGTCATTCATCCTTGCAAACACTTGCCACATGGAACTATAGGAATAGATGACAGAATAAACTAAGCTTAGCAGAACCTTCTATTTTCCTAGTAATTCTTCAATCTACGACTGACTGTCACTGGCTGTAGAATGGCAAACAGGGTATAACCTTTGGTGTGGTCAGAATCCTACCTTTGCAGGAGTTTAGTCCTAATCCTGTCTTTTTTTTTTTTCTGCAAATGGTCTGAATCAAGTTATATTTGGCAGGTTAGACTATATATCTTTAAATTTTTCTTGCTGAACTAAAATAAGTTTTATAAAACACAGTAAATTACATTCTATGTTTAAAAAATCACTGTACCATTTGATAAAGCAAATTACTAGGACAAAAAGTGATCTGAATATTTTTATGTAAGTAGCTTGAGTTGGAACCCAACTCTTTCAAGGAATGCAAGTTTCCTTGAGGTAAAGTGCTTAGCAGATTGAAAATTATTTCTTACACTCCCAAATTAAAAAATAAACACCCCAAAACCAAACAAACACATTTTTACTTTTCAACATAGCAACACCATATGTATTTTCCATTTGAGTAATCTCCACTGGGCTAGTGTTATTAAGTCCTCTCTTTAGGGTCATTTCTGTCTTCTAAATAATAGAGAGCAGGCTAGAAAATTATACTTTCTCCTTTTTTATCTCATATAATCAGTACACATAGAAAAAGGGAAAAATCATATTCTATGATATATAATGCATTTATCACTGTCTTGCCAGTTTCTTGAAATGGAAACAGCACAAAGAAAATGCAAGGGCACCCATTCATGTACGATTTTTTCATTCTGCAGGAAAGCATGAAAGACACAAAGAAGATGGGAAAACAGTCTAGTCTGTTTGCTATACTACTGAAATATGGTCAATTAATGCAAAAGAGATAATACTTAGTAGGAAAGAAGCTATTCATATTCCAGTTGTTGTTCCCATGAGATGAAGTGGGAGAAAAATGGACATATTTTAAGGAAAGATGTGTATGAAGAAAGGCACAGCTTTCTGTAAGAGTTAGCAATAGATGGATGCAGTTTCCTCAGAGTGGTATGCTGGGGACCACCTCTCAGTTCCTTTCTCTCCTCACCCCTAAAAGATTGGAGAGACTCATTTCTCGGCATACTCTGAATAGGAGGTTATTATTCTTTTACTTCAGCTACTAACAGCAACATTGCTTTTTCAGTTCCAAAACAAGGATATGTGATTCCAACTCAAACCCTGAACATCTACTTTACAAAGCATTGTGAAGGGTTGCTAAAGATTTCAGGAGGCAGAAACAAACAAACACAGTTTTGCATAAGATGCACATATGACTTTCCTTCCTAAAATTGCCTTCAAGATGCGAAATGAAAAGCTTTGAGGCAATTAATAATAGGTTATCACTTTAGAGTTTACTCAGATAGCGGCTTAGAATTATATACTTATTAGTCCAGAGGACTGATTTTATTGTAGTAACACAATTAATTATAGAATTAAAAAGTAGCAATTACAGATCATTCTAGATACAGCTGCATAATGCATGTACTTCTTTGTTGTAAGTCTGCATTCTAAATCAGCATTGATAACTGTTTGTACTTCATTGTCTATATATAAATACAATATTCAAGGTTGGATATGCTGGCAGCCTTTATACAATTGCTACCTTAATTTTAAAAATTTTCTTTTGGGGTAAAAATAATGCCTCTTTCCCTTCCTCCCACTTTTCTATTCCGATTCTAAAATGCTTCCAATGTAAATTCAGCTGGTGCTTTTTGCAGCAATTGGCATATTCTAAACACTACTGAAATATAAATACTATGTAAGATAAATAAAGATTACTTTGTTTTTCATTTAAAACCACCTTATTCTAGTAAAGCCCAATATTACCGTATGCTCTTCTGTAAAATCTGTCATCATCATAGATGGAAATCTTTTTCACTCTGGGAAGTGTAGACAAGTCCTCTGCATGAAAAAAATAAACCCAGTAATGGTTTCAGTTTTCATTACTTTACGTACTGGGGCGTGTATCTACAAAACCTGTCAGTAGCTGATAGTTTGTGGCCAGCTAAAGCACTCCAGATAGTTCCAAGTTACAAACTAACCTCTCATGTTCGTAATTCACACCTAAAAGTAAGTTAGTCGAGTATGAAACTAAACGTTTGTCCGCATCAGTTTTAATTCCCACTACCAAGAAGAAAACAAAGCAGAAAGCTCCACACAGAACTTACAATTCTGAAGCTGCCCTGAAAATAAAAACCACAAAGCAAAAAATGCCCAGCCAACAAATCTTCGTCTCCCTTTGGCTGCAGAAGGATTTCTGAGGAAATCAGCTGCAAACCGCAACCAGCCGGGGCTATGAGACCGCTCCCCGGCTGTGCATCCCTCCGTCAGGGGATTAATTTGGCGGGGTCTGGCTGTCAGCTGAGGGAAACGTCATTAGCAAGGTACAACTTAAACCTGGGTCGGGTTCACTATTGTTTCTTTAAAAGTAATGCGGTTTTCTCGGTTCTTTAATGGCTTTTAGCGGGTCAGTGCCGAGCTCATCCCGAGCAGGTTAAAGCTCGGAGGGCCTGAGGGGCAGCGCCTGGGCCGCGGGCGGGCGGGCGGTGGCTCTGGCGGGGCGGTGCCCGGCCCGGAAGTACCCGGGGAAGCTGCGCAGGCGATGGCGGCGGGGCCGGCCCGGGTAAACAGCTCTAGCGGTGGCGGTGAGTGCTGTATGCTGCTGTCGGGGCCCTTCGCTCCCGCCCGCTGCCGGCCCTTCGGCGGGGGAGGAAGGCAGGGCTGCAGCCGGCCGGCAGCGTCTCGGGGGGCCCGTGCGGCCGCGGTGTCTGCCGCGAACGGGCGAAGCCGGCAGGGCGCTTGAACGGAGGGCACCGAGGGACGGAGGGAGGGCTGGTGGCGGAGTTGCTGCGCCTCTGGGAGAAGGCTGAGGAGAGAGTGTGAAAAGGTGGAATTGCTGGCTCAGGCTCTCGGGATTTGCGGGTTTGTCAGAGGGAAGCTGTTCCCCTCCTAGCGGGAGGAGCCGGGGCCGCGGAGCTCGGGGCCCGCAGTGCTCCGCCGGCCGGCAGCCCTGTGCCAGGGCCGGGCTCATGCGGTGACAGCCCAGACGCTGCCGCTCCTGGGTGGTGCCTGTTCCTCCGAGCTGTCAGGCGGCCCCTGTTTGTCGGCACTTCCTCGTCGCAGGCATCGGAACAGGCAATACTTTGGCTTTTCTTTATCGGTCTGTTGCCCACCCTGGGGGACTATGGCTCTAAGTTAAAAAAACCGCTGAGCTAAGTAAAAGTCTACGAACTTGGCTTCTTGAGGACTGCAAACCAGGTGTAATCTTTGAAGGTCTTATGCCAAAGTCATATAGAATATGTATGAAGAGAATACCTATAAATGCTGAGGCTCGCAGCTCTCAGGCTGTGTTCTTCTAGTGATGAATTATATAGATTTAGCAGGAATCCTTGGCTGTTATTTATTCTTGGAGCCCTTGCAGTGTTACAGATGCCCTCTTTTACTCATTTTCAATCTATAGTCCAAGTGTGAGCTGCTTATTAGTTGTGTGTTTGCAGCAAGGAGTTAATCAGTAAATTTCTTAGTGAAGGATAAGTTCTAGGATAATGTCATTTACAATTCTGTCTATGCTGACAATCCAGAGCCTTGCCCAGGTGTGTGTCTGCCTTGTATTTTGGCTGTCAATTACTTTTTACCAAGGCCTGTAGTGACGGGACAAGCGGGAATGGTCATAAATTGAAATAAGGTAGGTGTAGATTGGACATGAGGAAGAAATATTTTTTACAATGAGGATGGTGAGACTGGAACAGTTGCCCAGAGAAGCAGTGGACGCCCCATCCCTGGGAGTGTTCAAGGTCAGGTTGAATAGGCTTTGAGCAACCTGATCAGTTGAAAGATGTCCCTGCCTATGGCAGGAGGGCTGGACTATAAAATCTCTTAAAATCCCCATTCAACCCAAGCCATGTTATGGATGTGTTTTCTTTTTTCTAGTTTACTCAAAAATTATTTTCTTGTTCTTTCTTAGTGCCTACTACTGTGGTTCTACTTCCCTCTTAATCAATAAACCAGAAATTGTTAAGTTTGTTTCTTTTTTTTTTCTTTTTTTTTTTCCAGTAGAGAAAACCATGTCAGGAAGGACATCATCTTCAAGTCATGTCAGTGTAAGTGTTCCTGAAATTTTCAACATTTTATTTTGAGGCTGTGGGTATCCTAGCGTGTTCTGATGTGTTTGTGCAACCAAATTTGTTCTTCACTGATCTAACTTTTGCTTTGTTGGAACATGCTTTCTTGGGAAACTGTTTATTTTGGTAACAGTCAATACTAATGTCTACTGTTGTATATTTATTAATACATTATAGGCTTAGTATTTGATTACACATAAACAGGGTGGTTTCCAAGTTATTTTAAGACCTAGGCTAACACCCAAAATTTTAGAGTAATTTGAAGTAAGTAGAAGAGCTGCAAAACTGTGTAAAACTTGGTTATCTGCAGAGATGTACTCAGAGTCTTCTTAAGCTGGTGTATATTTTTTTCCTAAAATATCCCTATTAGAAGTAGTTTCTAGCAGTGGGAGTACTGGTGAGAACAAATGGTAGACAAAGGAACTGGTGGGATTGGGTAAGGCCTGGATGACCTAGAGGTTTAGAAATAAGCTGTTTCCAGCACTATGTTTATGCACTTTCTCTGGCCCTTGCTTCTAGAGGTGGGAACCTTCAGGAAAGTATTGCTGATTTAGATGAGTCTGCCAAGTGCGTATGCACATGTATCTGTAGAGTTAGTAACTTTTTATTTGGGAGAAGCTGAGGCAACTGTGTACCTTGTGTTTAGCATAGAGTCAGACCTCTCTTTGCCTGTTGACTTTGTGCTTATTCTGTAAGTTAACTGTAGGCACTGTAAACCAACATCTTCTTAATGAGTTGAAGCTGTGGTGAGCTGGAAATGTTGCTGGTTAATGTATCTTGTGCTTTTTATCCTTTTCTGTCAGTTGTCTCTTCTTTTTACTGAGTCTGACTTTGTACTTAATGTTGTCCATTACATCATTACAGAAGTTATCAGAACCTCTTTAATTTTAAATGTATGTTATAATTCTAGACAACCATGTGTTCTTTGGAGTCTCATAACAGAAGCTGCTAGTCAGGCAGCAGGTGGAAGTCTGAAGTAAGAAATCTGTTCCTAGCCAGTACAGTGCAGATCAGAAACATGCATTCTGACTGATAAACACGTTTATAGGCCACTTCTAAAACAAAAACAAACAAACAAATTTGAAACAATCTACTTGTAGAAGTTCCCAAATAAGAAAATGTCTTGTTTCAATCCTTCCATGTTGATTGAAAAGGAAGGGAGGTACTTGTATGAGAAGTTGTTGCCTGTGTGTGACATTTGTATCCTTTAGAGTTTGAGGAATCTGTTATTAAAGGAGTATTTGTTACCGTGTTTGACTAGCAAAGGCAGCCTGAGATACTGTATAGAAATTTGGGTCTAATTACAAAAAACTTCAATCTTAGTTTCAAAGAAGTGTAGAGAAGGAGTAAGAGCACTCACTTGATTCAGACTGAAGGATTGAAATGTTATCTCATTATGGTGCAGCATGCTTCATTATGGTCTGTCTGAAGGACTGCCTGCTGAGCTAATGAATGCAGTTAAGGTGCTAATAATTAAGTTGTTAATGTCACAGTTCCGGAATCCCTGCTTGTAATTTCATGTTACAATGCAAGGCATCTGGTGGCTTGCAAAACAAGTTCATAGGATGCTTTACAGTGTCCATCATATGGAGTAGCTTCAGCTTTTTCCTGCCTGAGCTAGACTCAGTTGTCTGAGAGGTGTACATGTTGCATTCCCTCTCTGATACATTCTCATCTGGTTTTATTTGCAATGTCAGGTTTTGCTTCTCAGGATGCCTGGAGCAATAGCAATGCTTGCAGTTTTATTCTTTTAGTCGATATTATTTTAACTGGTTTAATTAACTGATAGGAAATATCATCCTGTTTCCTTGTCTTGATGAACTAGTACAAATTTAGTTTGATTATTTTTTGTTTGATTTTCAATGAACAAACCTTCTTTCCTACATATCTTTTTTTTTTCTCAACTGGTGAATTCTTGTAGATTACTAACTACTTTCTCTTTCAATAATTACTTTCAAAGTGCTGGCTCCATTTCTGTGGGAGCTGGCAATGACAATAATTAGTAGCTGATACTATTTTGAGTACATTAAAGTCTGTTTGATTCTAAATTATCATACCAAAGTACTAGAACTATTATAAGATGTAATTGTTCTTCATCCTGAATTTTTTTCTTTTGAGAAAGTAAACCTGGTCATGACATGAAGCTATTTTGTTTTCTCTTTATCATTCTCTAAGCTGAGACAGTTAAACCAGAGTGTAAACAAATCAGAATGAACCGAGAAAACTTCAAGTGGATTGGTTGTCACCTTTTTGTCACATTTGAAGATGTAAAGTTAATGAGATAGAGCTTTTGCAGATGGTTCATGTGTTAAAACTAGTTCATCATGTGGTATGACACATGATCTGGGATCAATCATTAATGAGGAATGCATTTCAAGTCAAGTCACAAGTCAGGGTTTCCCTTACAGCTTTATTTTGCCCAGTTAAGACAACTTTGTACATGGCTGTATGTCAGCTCATAGCGCCAGTGGATAATTTAGTTTTACCATATGTAACATCATCTATTTTCAGTTTCGTATACCAAAGAAGAAAACAAACACCAAGTCAGAGGATGTCCAAGTTCAGTCCCCTTTGGCAAGGCTCCCAGGCTCCCACCATTGTGACTACCCTTTAAAAGAGGTAAAGAGAAGTTCTTCAGAGTGTAAAGTGTGTAGGAGAATGTTACATGAGGTTTTGGTTTAGTTTTGGAGGCTGAGTTTTTTCAACACCAAGTGCTGCCTTGTGACCAATAACTAATCCAGATTGTCTTGAGAGAGACAAGTGTGTAAGTCTGTTTGCAAGCATACATTTACAGAAATGGGAGTCTTAGTGCCAAGTCTCCTAAATCATTGAAAACCAGTTTGTCTTTGGGTGTAGTTTGAAACCATCTTGAAAACCATTAATTTAAAGGTAAATATGATATTTAATTTTTTTTAGTTGATTGTCTTCTGACTGCTGAACTTTTAGGTTATATTCAGCTCACTTACCAAACTTTTTGTTATGTGGAAATAACCTTTACATTGACTTTCCAGTTATCCAAGAGCTTAAGCTTTTAAGAGAATATATGAAGTACTGTATGACTCTTGACAGAATTTTAGATGCTAATATAGAAATAACTGTATTAAGACCAAAGAACGGTAAGAGTCTTACGGCATTTATCATAACTGAGTGTCTGGATCATCTCAGTCACATATAGAAGCAAATATTTGCCTCTATAAATCTATTCCAAATTTTGTAAGCATTTAAAATGTCAAATGTTGGAAACATATTTTGCTCCTCTGGTTTCCTTCAGCTCAGCATCCAGAGTTTGTTGCTGGCTTTAGTGCTTTCAGAATCACAGGCTTGGACAAACAGACCTCGTGCCCCTCAGAGGAGGCTGAAAGCTGTAGTGAGGGAAGGTGGGAATTTTTTTTTTTTAACTTGGAGTAGCGGTGGTAATGTGACCCAGGTCTCTTGGTAGACCAGGTCATTTGAGAATGCTGCAATAGAGACTCACTGTGGGGTTGTGTTCTATACTGGTAATGCTTTCAGTAAGCAGAGCATCCAGTTGCAGTCAGGTTTTGAAATGGGAGGTGATGTCTCCTGTGGCTACAAGCAGCAGCCTCTTGGGCAGATTGAGACAGCACTTGCATGGAGTTCTTCCTGTATTTCTCTCTGCCTCTATAAAAATAATGATTTGAATGGTGAATTGAAAAATACTTTATTTCCTGGGTGTTGTCTAATTTTCCATTTCTTATTTTTCCTACCTGTGTCTATATATATTTCAAACTTTTCCATGTGTTGGGGGATTTCAAATGCTTTAAACGCTGCCTAGTTTTTATGTTCTATTTTAAAAAACACTTGGTCGTGAGTTGTCAGAGTTTGCACCATGTTGTTTGAGAAACTTTGTGCAGTTTTCAGTGATTTGGATGCATAGGTCTCTCCTGTGCTTGAACACCAGTAGTATGAGGTGAACTAGGTGGTGTTTGAAGGCAGGAAGAGGGGAGAGCCCCGTCAAGTCAATTTCTTGCTGCCAACTTAAATAATAGGCTTATTTTGCATTAGAGTTAGTCCCTATGGTAGCGAAAAGTTTGATTTGGGATGCACCTTTCAGACTTCATTAAAGTTTGTAGAGTATGCATGGGCATGAATTTTTCAGATGCCCTTTCAAACCACACTTAGTCAAAAATGGAGATAAGTTTGTCTGCTTTCAGTCTGAGTGGCATAATTTTCAAGCATCTCTTGGGTTTATTATATTTTGAATTTTAAGAAATGAGAAAGATTAGAAGGAGGGTTGGAGGGCTGGAGGTTTCTGGAATTGCAGCAATGACTATGTTTTGGTGGGGCTTCATTTATTTAATTTGAAAATATAAGTACTTTCTGGTAAGGTAAGAGAATTTGGAAAAAAAAGGAAGTCTTGCTGTTCTGGAGTTTGCCACCTAAGTACCAAACCTTCAAATTGCTTTTCCTTCTCAGAATTTTTTTATCTTTTATATCCATATTGTAACCTGTAAAATTTACCTAAATGCACAGAATTAGCCTCTACTTTCTGCATCTTGTATATTTGTGATTATCTGGAACAGGCCTAATATTTAAGTCTGTGTTTGGTCTAGTCCCCCTTGAAATTGGGAAACAATGGAATTGTCCTGTATATTTTTTCAGGAGAAAAAAAGTTCTGTTCAAGATAAAGTGGTATGTGGATTCTTTAAATCAAACAAATTAATTCTTTGCAAAATTATTGTATATGCTCTTCATAACTTTGATATATTTGGTCAGCTGCATTGTTTCAGTGTCCCATTTTTCTAGTACAGTATCCATTATGACATATTCAGGTTTGTTGAAATCTGCCAATTTTATTTGTTTTGTTTCAGTGGAGATTAAGTGCCAACAACAGAAAGCCTTCCACAAAAGGAAAAAGGCAAAAGGATTGCAACAGACACAGCTCTAATGATGAAGAATCAATTGGGTAAGAAGTCATCTCAAAATTAGTTTCTCTCTGTTTGCATATTCAGAGTTTCACAGTCGTTCTTGAAGATGAGTGTCTCTGGTCTCTGGCTAATTGTGTCAGGCAGAGATGGTTTTCAAGCTGTTGGGTGGCTCACCTTCAGAGAATCATGCTTCAGTGGTCTAATGGCAACTGCAACCTTTCCTTTGTGTAATTGCAGCACAAGACTGTGACACTAGAATGAGAATGCTTACTAGAGGAATTACTGCTTGTTGACCTGCTTGGAGTCCTGAAAGGTGTTCATTACTCTCTAAGTGTAAATTGTCATTCTAGCCCTAGATATCTTTAGATATGTGAGAAGCTTCCCAGAATTCTTTTTCTCATCCCTTTTTGTTCTGTAGTCCACACTCCTTAGCCTAAGCTTTAACAACTGTTTAAAGCAATTAAAATATCCCTTAAACAGTGTGGTGATTAGTAGTGGAAGGAAGTAAAAAAAAAGAGAGCTTTTTCACCTCTGTGTTACTGTCAAGGCACTTAAGGAATTAAGACTGCTGATGTGCCACTTTTTTATTCTCTGTTGCCAAGAGCAAATATCTTGGTTTCTTTGAGATTATGGCAAATTATTGATATGCTATTATAAGATAAAATCATCATCTTCAGAGTTGTCAGCTAGGTAATTGTTTTATCCAAGAAAATTTTGAAGCTGTAATTTCTGTAGATGACAAATGAAAATGTAGATTTATTAGCAGCAGCTGGGAAATGTAATGACTTTGTGACAAAATGAATGTGTTTGTCATAATGAAACAGTTGTTATTCTCCAAATCACTTAATTCTAAATAAATGAATAAGCATTCTCTACCCTGTTTCCTGACTGCAACTAAGCCTGCCCATAAGTGGTTTCTTATCAGGAGAGGCTGTTATAAACAAAGTGCACAGGTAATGTAAATGCAGGTGATTTTGATGCTGCTGAGTTCTCTAGGTTTGTGGTTTATGAATAGTTGTTGTTTACCTGGTCTGTATATTCAGAATGCTTTTAAGTGTTGTGGGGAAGAGCTGAAATTGTAAAAGATGCTGAGTTTATTTTTCATACCTCCTCAGAGACATAGCTGTCAGTTTACATGTACTTACCTCAAAAAGCTTCTGTCAGTAACTTTTAACTGAGGGAGCAGCTCACAGGGTCAGCCTAACAGAATTTAATTGCAGTTTCCTGAATTTTATTTATGTTGTGATATGATTGATAGGTGATATCAATCTCTAAAGGTCTTTCAGTAAACTTTGATCTTTAAACATTGAGAAGTTTGGTTTCTTTAAAGCTACCTTTAAAGAAATCTGTTTAGATTTGTTTAGATCTGTTGTGTATTAATTTTCTGTTGCAATATGTTTATTTCAATATGTAAGAGACTTTCAAAGAGCAATTAAAGGTGTTCCATAATTTTTACACAAATCGTTACCAGCACAATAGTGAGAAATTATTTAGACTGCAAAGAGTCAGCAAACATTTGGATATTAAACATGTACATTTTTCAGTTCCTTGAAAAAGGTGTGTGTCTAGAGACTAGCTAGAGCCTCTCTGTAAAGTAAATTTATTCTCCTGTCTGCAGTGAAGCTTGTACTAAGTCTTCCATTTGGGTACTCAGTGTTTCTCAGTAAGCCAGAATCAACATAGTGACCTCGTTGCATAAGTGGAAAGAGCCCACAGGTCTAAAGAGGGGGTGTTTGTTGAGCAAGAGTCTGAGAACTGACAAAACTCAGAAGAGGAGAGAGTGAAGTTGTGTGCTATGAGTCTTTCTGATGCAATAGTTTTTATTCCCAGTGAGGAATTTTTCATTTGCATTGCAAAGCAGGAAATAAGTCTTAATGACAAACTCCAATTAGCTCCTGATATTTTAAAAGCAATCTACTTTATTGATAGGAACCAATCTCAGATTTTTAGGGAGATGTGTTTCATCTAAAGTGTTTCTTCAGGACTGTTACTGCCACCTAATTTTAGTCATATAGGACAAAGCAGATATATTAGCACAAGCCTACACCTTCACATGGGGTTTTTTTAACTTCTGGATTACAAAATTTGGTAGTCAATTGCTTCTGTCAGTTGTGCTGTGATGTGACATCGTGGGGGTTTGTAGCAGCAACTGCAGCTGCTCTCATGTGTACAGCTCTGCTCCTGGGCTTATGAAAGGTGAGTGTCAGGGGGTTTGTCTGTGATCCCAGAGAGGGCTCCTGGGGTAGGTTAGTTCCCTAGTTAGGGGGGAGGGTGGAAGGAGTAGTACTTAAATGAGATGTGTGCAATTCTTTCAGGTCAGTATTTTAAATGTTCAGTGAAATATGTGTTACAGCTGAATCAAGTACAGACCCGTAGCTGTCAGGTTTTTGTGGCAATCATTTACATACTGGTCCCCCTTGCCCTGACAAGTGCATTTGGTCAGTAATAACCTCCTAGTCCAGCAAAGCAAGGAGGTTCATAGGGATGCTGGTGTTTGCTGTTTGTTGGTCACTGACTTCTCATCAGCTGGTGAAAGGTCAGGACCTTGAAGCTGATGGAGGACAATCAGCAGCTTTCCTCACAACGGGGTGTCAGTGACTGCATCAATCAGAGTTTCCCATTAATGATCGTGTATCACATTATTCCTTTGGGCTCTGAAAGATCCAGGAGCTCCTGGGCTGTGCACGTGCTGCAGAAGCTCAGATAGCTAAATACACATCAAGTCTATCAGTGGCTTTATTCTGTAAACACAGGACAGACCCTCAGCTTGTATGAGAGCTGAGGCAACAGCCCTTAAATGGTACGTGACATCCCACTGCCAAAATATTTATTTCCACAAAACTTGGGTTTACTAGTAAAAGAATATAGCCATGAAGATGGTGGTGTAGATGGTTAATAGTAATTTAGTCACAAATGAGCCAGTAGTCTCCTTGTCTCATTTTGACCACTTTATAATACAAATTTGAATGAATTGGAGGCAGCAGTTCCAGCACTGATGTGTGTATACAATATGATTGTTGGGTAAGGAACCATATCAAAGAGCTGTGATTATTGTGTGAAACAGAGGTCGAACATTTTCCCCAAAGAGGTATAAACAATAGCTTTTGTTCCTGTGGTTTCTAAGGTAGGGTAATTATTTTCTTGCCTGTGAAAAGCAATATGAGACTTGTCAGGAGCAGCTAACAGCATTTTTCATAATATATTTTTTGTTTATTCCATCATTACATGCATAAGTATGTTTTCATTACCTTTGCTTTTGTATTTTTTTCAGTTTTGGGGAGGTAAATAAGAGACTATGGTAGATACTTGTTTTAGAAACAGAAATAATTGTCTTTGGTTTTCCTTTACCAAGATGCCTCCAGTGTTACTGTTATGCAAATTACTTGCTGGGTCTGCTGGTGGGACTTGCTTTCAATGTATACTTTGCTTTTTGCTTGAGTTGCTTGCTTTATTCTGTGGAGAATTTAACAGATAATTTAGGGATCTGTGTCCCAGCTATTGTTTACAGATGTACAGGCTGGCTCAGTTTAGGTGTTTCCCTGAATTTATTATACTCCCAGTGTTAGTGACATGATTTTCAAGAAACACTGCCAGAGGCCATACCACTTTTAGAAAGGGAAGCCATTGAAAGCTCTTATGCTCCCCTTCTGCACTGAAGGTTAGCTCGTAACTGGTTCAAAAAATTCAGCCAAAACCTGGTGCAAGATAAGAAGTGATGCCTTGGTGTGGCACTGACAAGTGTATGCCATTGACTTCCTTGTTTGTTGAAGGTTCCTCTTCTTTGCATAGATTTCCCGTGCAAAGCTTGCTTCATGGTATGTGTGTGTGCTTGAAATTATAAGATCACTTTTGCTAAAGTACTTCCCTAAAATCTGTAAACCTCACTTAAATCAAGGGAATGGGGGACATTACAAATTCAGTTCCAAGTAACAATCAGTAAACCAAATTATATAGGAGCCTGGAGCCTGTTAAGGTTTTGCCTGATGTGAGTGTGAGCAAGGGATGTCATATTTGAATTTTTGAGGTGGCCAACAAACTATAGTTAGTGAAATTCTGCTTCTGACTCCTTTGCCTCTTGCTGTGGACTTTTCCTGTCATTATGTTGTTTAAACACTCAATGTTGGAATATTTTCTGGTATCTTTACAAGTCTTGATCATACATGGTCACAGTGTCTTTATTTTAATTGTGTGTTCCCACTGGACTAATTACCTGGCTGTTTGAGCCCGAATTTAGTAGAATTTCATTGTGACATTGTGTGTTTGATAAATAAAAAGAAGAAATATATCATTTCTGTGAGGTAGAACACTGAAAACTGAAATAATTGAGATCTGGGAAATTGATAGCCTTGGTTTGTTTTCAGTCAGGAAAGCTGAGGTGTTCTGTAGAGAATAGCACATTTATGTTGTCTCATGATCCCCTGCAATAATGATTTTAAAACATTTTTTAGAAGAAGCAATTTTCTGGTTCACATCTGCATATTTCTAGGGCTTACTTCTATGACTGTTCTCTGGAGGAAAAAACACCATTTAGTTGCTTCAAGGTTTGATTTTTAATTTTGAGTCCTTTTGGAGGAGGAGGGGAAATAGCTTAGTCTTTCACCATCTCTTTGGCCATCCTGAGCTGAAGTGACTTCATTTCTTTAGTCTTCAGTAACTGGCCCTCTAAAGTAGTTTCGGTGTTTCTTGTCTTTAGGGGAGAATTTTAAAGCAGAAGAGTGAATGTCTAGTTTCAAAAGATAACTTCTACAAATTTTCGTGATGACTTTTACATTGAAATTGTCCTTAACTGCTTCAGTAAATTTTCTTAACAGCCTAATAAGTTTTTGTGTAGCTGAATTTTTAATTGATCACATTTCTTAAATATATATATTCTCTATTTCCTTAGGTACTGCTTTTTATTTCTTATTTCTAACATACAACAAAGTGGACCAACAACAAATTATGTAGAAGTCTGGTTGCTATAAGCTCTTCTGAGGTATTAAACTGTGGTTCATGTGTGATCTCAGTTATTTGAGAAGTCCAGAAGAAAGTCAGAACTTCTGATTTAGTGGGGATTTCTATAGGAAAATAAGTCTCTTTCTTCCGGTGCCGAGTCAAGAACGCTCACCAGACCTGGGATGTGGTCACTAAGCTGCTGCTACAGTTGAGCTCCACCATTTAAGACATTAATGTTACTGAACTGACCCTCAGGACCTGTGTTCACTTTGTAAGCTTTTCAGTAATTAAATCATATCTTGAAATGAAACTCCATTCTCTGGATCCTTAGAGTGTTGAACAAGCCTCTCTGACATCTACACTATTTGAGGCCCGTTCTCGGAACACTTTTTTGCATTAGCATTCATAGACTATATACAGAACTATGTGAAAGAAAAGAAAGGTGAAAGCCTTTTCCAGACTGCATAAAACATTCTGGAGCACTACTGTGCTTTAGGTTGGTATTCAAAAGAGACTGTCTTTGCACATGTGACTTTTTATTGCCTTCACAGAGCCAATGTCTCACTTGATAAACCCTGGATTGTTTTTCCAACAGCTAAACAGGACCAATGTTACGTAACACTTTGTCCTGTGTCCATGTCCTTGGCATCAGAGTGCCTTAAGTGGGTTTTGGGGTTCTTTTTTTATTGGTGCCTTTTCTTTTATTTGTCTTTTGAGATAAAGCTTTAGCTCTTTTGCATCAGTTTTTCTTTGGCAAACTTCTGATAGAAGTTCAGAGAGTGAAGGAAACTGCCTTCATTTGAGCTGAAGTTACTTAGGTTTGAAAAGGAGCCATTTAGATTTATTGTGCATTGTCTAGATAGTGGTCTCAAAAGTGTGGTATATACAACACAATTCACTGGGCTACAGGAAGGAAATATTTTTGTACAATTAATAAATGTTTGTATCATCTTTATTGCATTCCTTTTTAATTTCTATTTCTGTGTTTTATAATCATAGAACAGAGGCTGGAAAAGATCAACCTGTCACTAGTACCTCTCTGTAGATTTTAATAAAATAAGCTTTGTAGAAGGTACATGCTCAAAATACTTACTGCTGGTAGGGATGTGTGATTAAATTATTTTGGAGACTGCTGGTTTGGGAAAGGCTTAGCAGAGCTCTAGGAGAAAGCAGGTCATGGCATACACATTATGGCGTTCAGGGGTGCAGAGATCTCTTCAGTTTCCACAGCTTATGGGCAGGTTGTCCAAGCTGTGGGTAGGAACATTTGTCTTTCCAGGTTCAGTGAGGGATTATGTGTCTTGTGAGTGTGGTAATTAACTAGGGAGAGGAAATCTCAGTGTCAAGATTGAAAGAGGAAAATAAAAGGCTTACGTGGAACATCTGCCCCAAGTTCATTGTGTTTCACTATCATGGCAGTTCCAGGCCTTATCAAGCATGTCTGTCCTTCAGCAACAAAAGTTTCCATGCTGTACCTGTATTTGCCACTAGGTACCATGTAACCAGGCTACTGAGCTGAATGCAGCATGTCAGTGGGACAATTTCAGCTGCTTGCAGATGTAAGCCCACTGAGGAATGGCAGCCCTTTGCTTAAGAAATGTTACTGTAGCATGTGTGTAACAGCAATGTGAGTAGTAAATTTTTTTTCCCTAGCTATTTAAAAGAGATTTGCTTTACGGTGAGAACAAATTGTTTTTGCTATGCAAGACATGAAGTAGGAAAAAACCCAATTCTCACTTCAGTAATCTTTAAAGCCCAACAAATTAGCATGAACTTCAGTGTCTTCATAGGACCAGCTCTTGTAAAACAAGTTCAGTTCTCAGAGGTTTGAAAGTAAAGTAAATCTTGACAAATCATCTGTGATCTATAATGCTTATCAGCGTATAAATTCAGTAAGGTGAAGTCCTGCCATTTGGTCACAACCACCTTATGAAGCACTACAGGCTGGGGAAAGAGGGACTGGAAAGATGCCTGGTGGAAAAGGCCTTCAGGGTGCTGGTCAACAGCAGGTGAGTATGAGCCAGAGTGTGCCCAGGTGGCCAAGAAGGCCAGTGGCACCTGGCCTGTGTCAGCAGTAGTGTGGCCAGCAGGACCAGGGCAGTGATTGTCCCCCTGTACTTGCCACTGGTGAGGCCACACCTTGAGTGCTGTGGCCAGTTCTGGCCTCATTAAAAGAAAGACATTGAGGTGTTGGAGCGAGTCCAGAGAAGGGCAGTGGAGCTGGTGAAGGATCTTGGAACATAATTCCTATGAGGAGCAGCTGAGGGAACTGGGTTTGTTCAGTCTGGAGAAAAGAAGGCTGAAGGAAGACTTTATCACTCTCTAAAACTACATGAAAAGAGGTTTTGGTAAGGTGGGTGTTGGTCTCTTCTCCAAGAAAACCAGTGACAGGACAAATGGACATGTACTCAAGTTGTGCTAGGAGGTTGGATATCAGGAAAAAATTTATTCACTGAAAGAGTGGTTAAGCACTGGAATAGCCTGCCCAGGGAGGTAGTGGAGTCACCATTGCTGAAAGTGTTCAAAAGCAAGTAGGCATGGCACTTCGCAGTATGGTTCAGTGGGCGTAGTAGTATTCAGTTGAAGACTTATCTCGGAGATCTTTTCCAGCCCTTATGATTCTGTAAGAAAACTGTCCAAATTACTGGCCATAACGCAGAACTAATTCTTTATGTGAAGACTTCAGTACCAATCTAGCAGAACTACCAAAGTACAGATGCTTCTTTAAAGAACTTCAGTGGGGCATTTTTACTGACTTTGTAATTCATAATTCGAAGTAATTTGTTTACTGAAATTGAATAGATATAGTTGGAGATTCAGAACTGGGAGATTTGTAATAACTTCTTTTTCCCCAGTAAGATCGTAATTAATCTGCTATATGGGAACAAATAATAGTCATGATTTTAAAATATGATGACACAAAATGAGTGCCTATTTTCATATCCTGCAAATGGTCAAGCCTACACTTTCAGAATAGCTTGTAAGGTCACCACTTCTAACATTTTGTGATAACAAGATGCACCAAAATTTCCACTTCAGTGTTTCTGCACTGAAAGTTTACCTCTTCAGAATGGCATATGGTTATGTTAGTTATTCATGCCAGAAGGAGAAACCTTGAAAGGCTGTCCTGATCAAAAGATGAGTTTGTGATTGCTCTCCTCCAAAGAGAACTGCTTTGTAAATTGCCTGGCAGTGACCTTAAATCTATAAGGCATGATGCAGACACAGCGAACTCATAGAATATCTTTGTTGAATTCATCTGATTCAGCACCCTATTATTAATGTATTGTTATATGTGTGGCAGGCAACCCAAAGTTATCTTGACGAATGTCCTGAGGACGAAAATAGGAAGAAAATATACACAGGCGCAACCTAAAACTGGTGTTAATTTTTCTGATGCTGGCAAGCTGCAGTCAGATCAAGCACCCTCATCATCTGCTGCCAGCGTAAAGATATGGCAGATCTTAAACCCTACTCTCCAAAGTCTTTTTCTGTCTAAAAGGTATGTTGTCTTTGCCTCATGTCACTAAACAAAATAATTTTCCTTGCAGTTATTTCTTCATGAGAAAGTGTTCTTTATTGTACCACAGCTTCCTTGTTCATGAACTGTATTTTATCTCACTTCTCTGAATTCACTTGTACCTGGTTCCTTTTGATAATCATTGAGAGAGATGCTGCCAGGCATACTGTAGTGTTTTTTCTGATCAAATGGCTTCTAGATGGTCCTGTACTGTCAAGACCAATTAGTTATAATTTAGCCATTGGATTCTCAAAATGTTTCTTTTTTTTATTCTCCTGAAAATAATACAATTGAATTTAACTGCAGCACTTTTCTCAGAGAAAATACCAAGGTGTATTTTCACTGTTACTGCTTTAGACTACTCATGAAATAGGAAAACTGGCATAAATGTTCAGAAGAAAAGCATATCAAGTCTAGTGTCTTCTTTTCACCCCTGCAAGCAGTGGTCAATTTGTAGATATTCAGGGAAAGGTATGGCTAGAGTGAATGCTTTATTCTCTGGGTTTTGTGTCTGAGCTTCTGAGGACAGAGAGTTTAGGGGCTTGCTTTATTGGAGGTTACATCCAGTCGACATTTTTTTCAGTATTAGAATTTTCCTCTTTAAGTTGTATCTCTTAATTGTTTATTCCCTGTGGGTCTCTGCAATCATGTCTGGAAGGTAGTCTCCTGATGAAAAGCAAATTTATATCTTAGTGCAAGAGGAGATCTGAGTGCTCTCCAGACATCACAGAGTCTGTGCTGGAGTCTGCTCTGTGGATAAACGCAGACAACAGGAGAATTATGCAGTCAATACCCAAAAGGCACTGTTGTTCAAAGCACATTCAAAAAGGCCATAGCCTTACAATCTAATCTGAAATAAATTGCAATGGAAGAGGTAGCATCTAAATCCCTGTCTGAGAAAGGAAGTGGGTATGGGCTGTACAACAAGCTGGCTGCTGTGACATTGTGTGAAGTAAGTTGAGTTGCTCTTACACATCATGTGTGTTCAAGTGGGAGTTGTATCTTTATATTTCTGCTTGGCTTATTTTTGATGCTTGTCTGTTTTAACACCTGGGGGTATTTTTCTGGGTCTTGCTGTACTGTAGAGTGCCACCTCATATTAGAGGAGTGGAATAAAATCTAATGCTACCTTTTGTGTACGTGCTACTTTTCTACCTGTTCATTAAGTGCTTTAGAAAATTTGCTCTGTTTTACTGGAGGCTTCTTGTTTACAGGAAAATCAAGATTGTTTGTTTCAGAGTTCTGAGAAATGTATACAAATACTGCATGAAAGCTGTTTAGAGATAAATATTTACCAGTTTTTAAACAATACTGCAGGATATGTTAGAGGCAATGCAGTGTGCATAGTATCTGGCTAAGGTAAAATTACATGGCTAATTTTTCTTAACCTGGTCTTATTTTGTGTTTATCTGCTTTCCTTGTACTTTAAGTTTCTTAATGAGATTTTTTTTTTTTTTTTTTTTTTTCCTTTAAGGGGTTAAAAATTTTTGTTTTTTTTTTTTTTTGCCTCTAAGGGACTAAAAATACTGATGTTTAATTATCAAGCCTCTAGGATACATGAATTTAACAAGAAGTTTGTTTCTCTAGATTGCAGTGCAGTACTTATGATTTACTGTTATATGTATGGCAGGCAACCCAAAGTTATCTTGACGAACATCCTGAGTACGAAAATTGGAAGAAAATACATAGACAGCCACGTAATAATTGATGCAGATTTACCTGCTGCTGACAAATTGCAGTTGGGCCAACTACCCTCATCAGCTGTTGCCAGCCTACAGACATGTCAAATATTAAGTTCTCCTCATGAAAATTCTTTTCTTTCTGAAAGGTATGTTACTCACTGCTGATTTTGCCTCAGTCTTCCTGAAATAACATAACTTCACTATGGAAAAGACTTTCCCTGAAACAACTTCTCTTCTACTCTTTTCTTGAATCAGGAGATCAGTTTCCTAAGTGCAAATTAGCATGCTTCTCCAATGAGCCATTTTAACATTACATTTGTTCTGGTTTGCTGGACCTGATGTTAGAAGGCTACTTTTCTTTCTTAGAAGGAATGTCTGCTTGCAATGCATCACTGTTTTGATTTGGGAAGAAACACAAATAACTGAAACACATCTGAGTTGGTTTTGTGTCCAGAATCAAAATCTTGCTTTCCTATTGGTGTTAATGCCTTCTAGCATGACTTCAAATAACTTCTTTTGCAAAATACCTCCAAATTCCTCTCTGTGGTAATTAATTTCTTTTCACATTAACCCACTGGTGGTCTCAGTATTCCTAGCAGGGTGGCTTTGGTTAAGGGCTGTGTGTGTCTTCTTATCACTTAACATCTAGTTTTCATCTTTTCTTCCTATATTTAGGTTGACTGAGCATCACAGTAATGTTTGACATATAAAACTAGCAGAAATCAGATATTAGAATTAGAGAACATCTGGTTTAGTCTAAGGCGGCAGTTGCATTCAAAGTAAGCTGTCTCCTTTTGTCTGTTATGGCTACATCTTTGCTCAACAGCAAATTTTCCACAGGAAGAAATAGCAGGAAATTCTGAGGAAGACAGTAGAAATATGAAGAGGAGAATGATGTGGGATTTTTTTTGAGTTAACAACAGTTCCCAGGTTAAAATTGAGAAAAGTCGGTCATATTCCTCATCCTGATACGTCAACATCTTAGAGAACTAAAATTAATAGCAATTCTTTTGGTTTTTTCCTGTTGGGTTGGCCATTGCTGCTTAAATTAACCTAACAAAGCTACAATTTGAATGAGATTTAGAGAGAACAGTTTATTAGGCTATCTCATTTTAAAGTATCATATTTGTTGCTAATAATTTCCTGTAACTTAAGGCTAGCTGAAGTGTGGGGTGTTTGTTTGGATTGTTGTGGGTTTAGGTTTTTGGGGTTTTTTGGGTTTTGTTTTATTGCAAAATAAGACTAATTTTTTAGTATCTGATTTTTTCACTGTAAAGCTCTGGATGATGGGAGGTAGTGGATTTATGAAACATGAACTCTTGTATTTAATGCTTCAAATCTGAGAGTACATCTTGTGTATTTTTTCTGGCTCGTATCTGGAGCACAGTATCATATATTAAGCACAATAATGGTTTGAGTTAGTAATTTTTATTAGTAGTTGTGAACTCGACTTGCTTTAGATTTGGAGTGGTTCGTTGTTTGAATGATTAATATTTTGTACCTGTTGCATGGTTTTCTAATGTGTTGTGTAAAAGGCTTGTTATCAGGAACCAAGGTTAGGATGATTTTTCACCCTTCCCCACTGACTAGCACTTTAGTGCAATTTGTAATAGATACCATGTGGGAAATGGAGAACTGAGGACATATTTCAACAAAGTCATGGCTTGATCCTGGTCACCTGTCTGTAAGTAAAATCAGTGCACTACATACACTTGGCACTGATTCTTTTGGGGTCTCTTCTTTGGAGGAGAATAATAAAAGCTTCCCCCTTGTAAGTGTTACGCATATGTATGCACGTGATCATACAGAGAGTCTTTTGTACCATCAGAGTAGCTAAAATGCATGCTTTGTATTGCTGAAAATTGGGCTAGTTTTGTACTATGGAGATTTCAGATCGAGTTGGAGAATTGTGTCATCAGAACAGAGTGGTACTAAGTTAACTTATCTCTACCAGCTAATACTTACTGCCAGCTCCCTCTTTCCATTCTTGCTCTTTGTATTACAGAGTTGGTGGATTTTTTGTTGCTTTACTGCAACCCAGTGTGAAATGCATTTATTTGAGCACTGACCTGTCAGTATAACTAATGAATTTGAGGTAGGTTTTAGATGTAAAGAAACTGAGGGTTTTAAAGTGTTTACAGTATTTGTTTCTCATGGTTGTTAAGAACACTTTACAGTATATATTGCCATAGCTTCATAGGCAATGCATATATCTGTAAAGGGGTGCATTTTAAACTGAATTATCAGCAAAGCTGATTATTGAAAATAAAATGTGCAGAATTTATGTATAAAGCAAATATGTTTAGGAAAATCTGTTAGCTGAAACAGCCCTATTCAGGTGCTTTCTGTTGTTAAAATTTCTGAATTGTGATGTTGGTGTAAAACAAACGCTGAAAAACACTTGTTGGTTTTGTATGGTCTTTTAAGACAGTCAAATCTATACAGCTGTTATGCATACAAATATTTTAGTTGAGAGGGAAGTGTGGGTTCCAAAATAAAGTTTTCTATAGTGACCTGCCTAGTCTATGTAGGACTGTCTTGTTCCATATACAGAATGAACAATAGCACTTACTGGAAACTACTTCTGTATGTGGTCAAATTCATGATTCTTTGTGAATGGAAAGATAATCAGTAATTTTTTCACAGTGCTCATCACTGTAGTATTGGAGCACTCCAGAAGTCTTTGTCTGTACAGAATTCCCAAAGAGCAGTGATCCTCCAGTTTAGAGATAGGTCACTAAAGAGTAGTCATCTGTTCAAAAAGTGTTCAACAGTTTTGGTTGTCTGGTTAGAGATGTCAGGAATGTTTTTTGCCATGGTGGGTGATGATTTTTAGGAATCAAAGCTTGGCTGTCAGTGATATAGGCATTGTGATGATCACTTAGCTCTTGGAAAATTTGAGACCATAACATTCTGAGTTGAACACATTATAAAATGATAAACACAGAATCCATTTGGATTAAGTACTGTAATTCTTTTCTGTTTCTTTCTTTTGATGTCCCATCCCTCTCCACCACCTTTAAAGTACCGTTTCAGGCCCTTTTGCGCAGGAATTTCTATTTCTAATAATTTTGCATTTCAGGATCTTACTCAATGAATTCTATCACCAGTTCTGAATCTAAGTTAAAAATATACTGCAGTCTCACCATATTCATTACAAAGGCAAGGATAGTCANTTTTTTTTTTTTTTTTGTGTTCTTGTTGCAGTCGTTCCTTAGAGCAAAATAATGTTTCAGTGTCTTTGAAGCATGTCAGGTTCTCACACTGGGCTTTTTAGAAGCATCTGTTTCATTAATAATGTGTATTTCCACAACTGGACTGAATTAATTTGTGTTTCATTTGAAAAGGCCCACAGGTTTATGAGAGAGGCAGAAGTTTGAAGTCTGATCAACTCTTCTTTCTGTTGGGATTTTTACTCAGTATTTCAAAATTAAAGATAAGTCATAGTTAATACTATTTACAGGTCTGAACGTTGCCTGAGAAAGACAGATGATGAACTGTGTAAATTGACCAAGGCTTCTAAGGAACCAGAAAAAATTAATGCTGTCACTTTCAGAAGACGAGAGCTGCAGAAGAAAGGTTTGTAGTGAGCAGTCATCTGGCAGTTAAGTATGAATTTTGGAGAGTGTTGTGATATTTTCCTTTTTTAGTCTAGTATTGTAAGGAAAGCACAGAAATAAATGGAGGTGTTGCACAGAGTGTATGTGTTTTTTTTTTTTACAGATACAGTAAAAATATATCAAATGCCCGGTTTTAAATAGGAATAAAGCTATGGTGAATGAAATCTGTGGAAGAAAAACGAGACTGAGTGCACCCTCACTGCACTGTTACAATCTTGATTTTCTAAAAAGTCTTATAATAAAGAATTGAATCCATTAAAAATGCTTAAATGGTTTGTAAACCCTGCTAAAATATTCATGCTAGAAAATATTTGCTTTCACTGCTGAAGAATTATGACCTCTATGGACACTTTCCAGGGATAATGTGCTGTCTTTTTATGCTGGTTACTAATACTTGCAGATTAGAACAAGAAATTAAGAATATTGCATCTGGCAGAAGATAAAGAAAGACTGTGGAGTATAAAGTGCTATACTTTATACTTGTCTGGAAGGGAGCTATGAATTTGCTTATACCCTTGACTAATTCTCCAAAAGTAATAATAATTTTAGGGAATATGTTTTGGCAGCCACATACAATTAAAAAAGAAAAGCACTTATTGTGGAGGATACCTGCTTCCATGCATTTTATGTGAGACATAAACAATATGAAGAAATGTAAAGGTTTTTAAGCATAGTATGTTAAATTACTTTTTTTGTTTTTGACACAGAAAACAAGCACTGTGGTGAATTGGAGAAGAGGAGCAGACACATGAACAGCACTACTCTTAGTCAGAAGGAATCGGGCTCTTTTGATTCTGAGAAAAGGAAAAGAAGATATAGTGGCCATATTTCTGATGATTGTAATGCACACATTCCACAAAAGTCACTTGCATTTTCTGTAAGTTGCACTTAATTTTAGCACACATTCAGACACACTAAAGTAGCAGCGGTAGCAACATCCCAAATAAAAGGATTATGCCAATAAATAGGATTTATTATACAGGTATATTAGCAGGTATTACCTGTTTGATGCATCACAAGGAGTAAATAAATGTTCTTCTGTCCACATCATCACAATGTGCTTATTGTAGCAGAAAGGTTGAAAAAGATGTATTACAGTGTATCCTTCAGACAGGAGCATAGATTCAAACAATTTTGAAAATAAGGCATCTAGCTACTTAAATGAAGCTTCTTTCACAGATGATCTAGAATTTGGGTCTAATTAGAGGCATTAGCAGCAAAACTGCAAAGCATACCTGAGGTTATTGAAATCTTGCAAATGATATCTTTTTGCTTCCTCCTTAGTCTATTGTACTTTTCCCTGAAGTCTTCCTCTTATCCTTCATTAGGATTTGAAAAAACCCAACAAATAAAAGACTGAGGGAATCAGTCAAGTACAAAGTGTGATTTATATTCAAGCATTTGAATATAAACAATAAAGGCATCTCTGTAGCCTCCTGGTTTAAACCCTACAGAGACAGGCAGTTACCAAACCTGTAAAACCCAGTTGACCAAGCCACACTTTTGGAAAGTAAAAAACAGCACTGATTATTGGCTTCTCCATGTCTGATACAGACAGAGCTACTAAAAATCAGAAATAGCTCCTTGTTCAGTTTGAATAGGGGTCATTGTAGCCTTTTAAAAGGTTGTCTCTCATGCCTGTATGTAATAAGTCTTTTGAATATGAGGAGGGAGAAATTATCCTGAATTTAGCATTAAATGTCACTGTGTTAAGCTATTATTTTTTCTAGCATGTAGCTAATATCAGTGATCACTGATCTGAACCATCTAGAAATGTCAAGTAATAAACTTACATCCTGTCTCTGATTCCTGTTTCTAGGAAAAGAAAAGTTTGAGTTCAACTCAGTCTCCTGACCGCAGAATACCCTGTGAGGATGGACAGGATGATAGATCTAATCCTATTCTGGTGCCAGACTGTCCAGCAGAGAGAGACTCTAAAGACATTTCCTCCCACAACCACTTAAGGCCTGCTCACAGCCACACAGAGGACTCCGCCTCAGAGTCTCCTTCCAGAAATTTGTCAAAGAAACAGCTTTCTGCCACCAGTGAGGATGTGATTTCACCACAAGTTAGTACAATCAGGAAATTAAAGATGGACAAATCAGAGTACCTGAGCAAGCTACGGAACAGAATCTGCAGGGGTAATCAGCAACTTGTTTCCATTGACCCAAGTATGTACTGTATCTGTGCTGGTGACAATTACTGGTGGTACACTTAGGTACTAAGAGAACTCGAGCATAACTGCCTAGTTGAGACATAGGGAGCAAAAGATTGAAGACTGCCATCCTGTTGTTTGTAATGCATTGTTAGAGAACAGTGCCTAGTGCCAGGATCTTGTACCTGAGAAACAGGATAGACAGCAAGATTTTCAAATTCCAGTCCTCTTTTTTCAGCTGATTTTGTGGCTACGGAAAAACTGAGCTTTTACTTTTTAATGATGCTGAAACTGAGAAAAATTACTCTCTTCTTTGAAGCAACTGTGCTGTGTCCTGTTTCATATTAATAGCCAAATAATTCTGGGGATCTGGTATAAAAGGTCTTCGTCAAGATGAAGAGCAGTGCTTGTTGCATACAATTCCATGCACACAGATCTTGACTGGTTTGAGCAGTGTACATTGATACCATGTACTGCAAGACAGAATTCTTTACTTGTCTGAAATCCACAAGGAATAAAATATTCACAAGTCTTTAATTTGTAGTATATGTATACTTCTTTTTTCCTTTTTAGTTATCCTTTCCAGTGATGATGAAGATGGACCTTCTGAGCAACAATGCACAGAGCTGATGCAGGATAATATCACTGAAAATAAAGAAACAGAGCAACATTCTGACTTCTGTTTATCAGCCAAGCAATTAGAAGGCAAGATGAAAAGTCACACAGAGCAGGTAGTCCAGTTTTTGGCCTGTGTGTTGTTATGCCAATTTATTTCTGTAATGTTTGTTATAGAAAATGATTGTCCCACCCACAAGCAGAAGCTGCAGTAATTTATTTCAAACATAGAATACTGGATAGTCTTCAGAGAATTTCTCTGGTTCTGAAGCTTGGGTGTTTTTGCTACACACAATGTATTTCCTATTTTGACTAAACATTTAGAAATATTTAATTTCAGAAAACAGGAAGATCAAATAGTAACTTGAGGTAGAAACAGACATGATGAAGATACATCTGTGGAAAAATTTGTTTCCACACACTGTTTTATATTGATCGTAGTTTCCTTTTTGTCATCCAATCCTCTGTTGTAATTCAGTGCTTATAGGAGTTCAAGGATCTTCATTGACAGCAGACAGAGATAAGGTGAAGTTCCCTCTCCTGTTGGGCTAGCTGTAGAATTTGAATCTAAAAGTAGCCATAAAGGTTGTTTGCCCCATTTTGGATTTGATTAGCCTTTGGCTGCTTCCTTTGATCTGGATCTAGGTAATCTCTGTAATCCTGAAACAAATCAGAAGAGCCATTACTGCCTCTTCTCACAGGTGAATCAGTTCAATCATAAGCATTGAATTGGATCTTGAAGCTTTGCTATGAAAGGAAGGGTATTATTTTGTTGCTCTGTTGTTTGAGTTTTTACTAATTTAGAACCAAGTCAAGAGCACAGATTGTGTCTTGGTAATGGAGGTCTAGCAAGGTACTGTTAGACCCTTAAGGAAATTGTCAGTAATGGATGTAATAACACTTAGAGCTTTTTAAGATGAAATTTTTATGTGGAAGCTGTCTTTGGGAGTCAGTTCTTACAAGCATGTAGAAAGTTATTCCTAGTGTTATAGGAGGGGCGTATCTAACAAGTCCTGTAGTAAATATATGTTTTTTCCAGTTTTTAACAGAGTCAATTGAAGAGAAATGTCTTCTCAGCTTATCTTCTGGAAGCACATCTAGAAAGCAGACAAACCTGGCACTGGATGTTGAATTTGATAGACTACACATTGGGAAATTCAAGTGTTTATCAACAGGTCCTGCTAGGGTAAGTTGTTCTATTATGCTATTTTGTGAATATTTAAAAATTAAAATTCTGGTTAAACAAAGTCAGTGGTACTTAGTGTATAAGCACAGAGTTTTTATTATTGTTGCATTAAATTTATTTGGCTAAACAACAGAGTATGTGGTCCATTGCCTTGTGCATTTGGATTGCAGTCAGTAGAAAAGCTAAATGTGATTTGCTGTTGCCACAGTTTTCATGTGTACAGGTCCTGTATAAATGCTGTACTGGAGCACAAGTCATACTGAGGAAGTCTTTAATGAATTCTAACAGAAAACAACAGCCATATGGCCAATTAATGTCACTTAAAATAAAGACCAATTACTTTTCTCAGAAATAGTAATTGTGTTCTAATAAAGTACTTCATAATGGTCAGAGTTCAGATGTATACTATGCTCTTGTCTTTTAAACAGAAAATTGCTTGCTCTGTGGCTTCAGAGAGCATAAAAACAATACTAAAAGCTTTAGTGTGTAGACAATATGCTACTCACAGGGTATAGAAACATAAGTGAAGATATTCTTTAAATGGAGCACCAGCTCCAGGAGTTTCAACTGGTCTTTGGCTAGATTCATTCTGTATATTGCAGCTGAAAGAGATGTTGGAACCTGCCTATCTTCTTTTGCCTTCAGTAAGACATTTTGAAATCTTAGATTGTAATAACAATTTCAGCATCTCACAAAACAGAAGTTACAAAAACATTTCATGGAAATTTTCTAAATTAATAGGCAAAAATAATTTGAAGGATGAGCTAAAATCATTTTAGAATCAATGCTCTTAGGTGTAAAGTAGAAATTTTCCTTGGGAAACACAACTTTGTGCCTACTGTGGTGCCACAGGGGGAATCTCCTGTGTTAATATATATAATAACCTTTTGTCAAAGTGAAAATACAGCATTTTTCATTTAGCAAAGTCTCTTTATTGTAGCAGCAGTGCAAGTGGAATCTTTAAAGGCCTTTAATTCAAAGATTAATGTAACATAATACCAGCACAAAGTTGAACCATTTCTATCATGTCCTTACTTCAAGCCATGCATCTGACAGCTTCTCACAGGTTTCTTTAACTCCTTCTGTCCCAAGTGTTCATCTTTACCCTTCTTTTTAAGGAACCTATAGGCAGGTCTGCAACTTTGTTCTTATTTATCAGTGCCTTGCATTTCTGAAAGTTACTTGCTGTTGTTGAGGTTCTGCAATGTCTTTAGGAATGTTTTTTAGGTGATATAGGCAATATGAAGCTTCAAACTAAGTGTATTTGACTCGAGCTTAATGGTGGTTTCCAACCTGAATGATTCTATTATATTATTTTCAGTTTATTTCACTATAAGGAAAGATGTGCAAATATTCAAAAATCCATATATTGTTTTAATAAATTTGTAAAATGAAAACTAATTTATATTTTTTTATATCTTTCAGTTTACAATGAAAAGTATTGTGATCCCATTTCAGGGTAAGAGAATTTTTTTTTTTAGCCTTTTCTTCATTGTGTCTTTAAAGTATTGCATTAAAACACTGAGTATGTATTTCTGCTATGAATAATTTATAATCTTTCACAAAGATATTAGATAGTTTTTAATTTTTAATGTTTTTCAATAAATAAAAGTTTTGGTGTCTATAGTGTAAGCCTTAACTACTTAGCAGCTTCTTGTACTTTTAAAATGAACTTGTAGTTTTAATGGCATGCCTCCCATATTCCTGAATAGGTGTTGAACTATAGTAGAGATGACTATGCATGGTTTTGAGGTGAAACATTGAACTTTTCAAATTAGCATTTTAGATCCTTAGGTTTACAAAAATGTATGAGTAGACAAAGCTAAGAGGAATATAACTACAGATTTGCATTCAGTTGATTTTCCAAGATGATGTGTGGTAGGATAAGGTTTATGAGCAGTTCTAAGTTGAGTTGACTGAAAGCAAATAGGAATTAATGATTTGCAGTATTCTTTTTTCCATATTTGTAGATATTAACTGTGGTTATTTTGAGGAAAAAACGAATTTTTTTCAGGAAGAATCCTGCATGCAGAATTTTAGATTTTTGTGTTACAATTTGGTAACTTTGCTTTACACAGTTGGATGTAAATGACTTAAATATTGAATTCTCAGTACTTTATGCAATGCAAGGAATAAAATCTATAAGTACTGTGTTAATACACTCCAGTCATACCTCTCAGCATGTAATTACAGTAACATGTATGACTCTATGTATGGCTGTTAAGAGCATGGTTTTTTTGAATTTTGTTTTCTACAGTGTCTCTTAAAAGCATTCAGCTGACAGTAGATACACTGGATCTGAGAAGATTTGGCTGGTGGAAAAGTGATGGTGGCTGTTCTTCAACAATTATTTTTCTTTGGTTGTCTGTGGATTATGTAGAAAAGATTGAAACCCAGATGGGAAAGTTAGTTACCAGCAAGCCATGTGAGTAATTGCTTTCCTTAAGTGCAATGGAAAGGTCATGTCAGTGAAGTGGTTGTTTTACAGCTGTGTTTTTTGAATGCAGAGGAAAGCTTATAGTATTTTAAAGATCACAGAACCAGAAAATATGCTGAGTTGGAAGGATCATCGAGTCCAGCTCCCAGCCCTGCACGGCACCATCCCCAGGAATCACATCATATACCTGACAGCATTGTCCAAATGCTCCTTGAACTGTCAGGCTGGTGCTGTGACCACTTCCCAGGGGAGCCTGTTCCAGTGCCCAGCTACCCTCTGGGTGAAGAACCTTTTTCTAATATCCAACCTAAACCTTCCCTTACACAGCTTTAGGCCATTCCTGTGGTTCCTGTCACTGTCACCACAGAGAAGAGTTCAGTGCCTGCCCCTCCTCTTCCCCTCGCGAGGAAGTTGTAACTGCAATGAGGTCTCCCCTCAGCTTCCTCTTCTCCAGGCTGAACAAGCCAAGTGATCTCAGCTGCTTCTTGTACAACTTCCCCTCAAGCCCCTTTACCATCCTTGTGGCCCTCCTCTGGATGCTCTCTAATAGTTTCATGTCATTTTTATTTTGTGGTACCCAAAACTGCACATGTATTCAAGGTGAGGCTGTACCAGTGCAGATAAGTTGGTTAGTTCTGCATTTCTAAAATGCTTCATTGTACTTTTATTTGGAAGAAAAAACCTAATACAATGTGATTCAAAACTACTGCTGTTTAATAAAAAGACATCAAAACAATTTCATTGTAGTCTCTGTCAGAAGGCCTTCTGAAACTAGACTTGTGTACAAAGCATCTCTCCCTTTAAAATATATGGATGTTTTAAATATCTGTACTCTTGAATATTGTATATGCTATACAAAAGTCTTGGCAAGTAAAGATTGTGTTGACCTTTGACAAGACTGCAGTGAGCCATTGCATTATTATTGAAGAAAATTTCTACTAAAGGCCAAATGGGCTGTTTAGTCTTAGGGTATTATGGACTCATTGTACTTGGTTTTCTAGCATGAAGCTCTGCAAAAAATAGAGTATAACTTTGGTTCACATATTCAGAGTGGCACAATCATACAGGGTATTTACATAAGCAAAATTGTTGCAAATAGCATCTATGAAAAAAGATGTCAGTGTTATCTGTGTGACATTTAATAGTAGGTATTCACTATACAGTCACTACCTGAATGAAGAGAAATTGTAAGTAATGGCAGCTTTACATAAAGAGTACAAGTAGTTTGAAGCAAAATACTGAATGAAAGTTTAGCAGAGCGCTACCTTTAGTTGATGCAGGTTTATTGAAGTTACTGGTACCTTCTGTAGACACAGTTCCCAGTGAAATGAGTGGAATGTGAGTACAAAGATGCAAGTCATCTTTTAATATTAGGTTTATTTGCATTGGTTACATTCTTCTTGGAGAAGGCATCAGGAGGTTTTATTAAATTTCTGTTTGACTGCTTTACGCCTTTTAATTTTACATAGTAATGTGAATATTTTGACATGTTTTTAGAGACTTGTTGAAAAAATCAGTGGTGGTTTTGCAGATTGTGGAAATTATTACTGTGATTCTGCTCTGCTGCCTTAGTGTGTTAATATTAGAAGAAAATGTAATGTGGTGGATATGACAGCCTGAGAGGGGTCAGAGGAGTTTCTCAGCCACGAGAGTTAGAAAGGACTTTAATAAGAAGACAGGATAGGCTGTGCTGGGCCATGCTCATGGCATGGCCAGACAAGTGCACTGACCAGCAAAATATTTTAATGTGACTGATCCTTCTTATGCCCTTAACCCTCTCTTTGCCCGTACTACTTCTTCCCAAATTACCTGAATGTAATCTCTTTGCTGTTTTTAGGTCTTTCCTTAAACAGCCTATATTATGTCCTGTGCAATCCCAAAATGCTGTTTCCCTGCATCCCATCATCTGTGCTGTACACCCCCTTTCAGTCCAAAAAGTGCTCTGGCACTGACCTATCTTGATGGGTTTTGGGTCTGGACCCTTGGGCTGAGACTCTCCTGGGACAGCCCTGGGAAGGGCCCTGACTGTGTGTCTCTTCCTCAGTCCTTAATTTGGATTCCTACCTGCCATTTTTCTGTGCTTCTCTGGGCCTGTCAAAGTGAGACTTCTGTGGGCTGATGGCCCCTGTGATGAACCTGGCAGGGTATTGTTTGGGCTTACCCTCCTGCCATTGTCTTCCTTAGTTCCTTTGTGGGTGTTCAGACAAGTTTCTATCACATAATCTAATAGTTAATATTATCCATTCTCTCCTTTTTCCAGCCAAATCCAATGAGTTTGTATTTTTTGAACTGTCTCAACCACTCACAGAATGGGAAGACGACAGACTGACTGAACTGATTACAGGTGTCAGCAAGAGGAACAGAGCACCAGATCTGGCTGAGTTTTTGTCTTTGAAACAAGCATTACCCTTGTTTAAGGATCTTCCTCCTGAAGAAAGCTCTTTCATGAGTTGCAATAAGGATCTACTAAAGCAACACACGCCAAAAAAGAATACCTCAGATGCTCATGAGCCTGTAATTCTGGTTAGTGGATAGCTGTTGCTTCATTCATCACCACTGGTTGTCATTCATACATTTGAGTAAATTTTAGGTCAGCCTTCTTTCTTAATCCATAGTTCAAAAAAAACTCAGTCATGATTACTCCAAAATTTGCAGTCGTCTAGATTGTGTCCACAGAGGGATAGTCTGTAGACCTCATCAGTAAGTGGCAATTACCAATGCTTTAGTTTGATTCATGGTTGTGTAAATTGAGAACCACAGGGATGTTCTGTCCTTGTGGTGTCTCTAGGGCAGCAAGCAGGAAGTTAATTGAGTAATGAGTAATGGAGCCATTTTTTTGGTTGAGCTGGAAGCGTAGCAGAGGAGGAGCTGTGTAGATGGCCCTCTAGACACCTTTAGATGTACTTGTGGGGTCTCCACAGCTTGAAAATGCTGATTTATTTCTCAGACTGCTGGGGAGATGAGTCTGTGCAAGTTAATGTGTTGTCTTGGTTTAATCTCTTGAGTAAATGTCTAAACCCAACCCCACATCACTGTCACACAGAAATTACATATCTTTGTTCCCACCAGTAAAAAGCCTAGAGACAGCAAATCAATCTGGTCCATGAAATTGGGGACTTTAAAGGAAGCCAGCCAGCTCAAATATTTATTGTTTTTAGGCAAATTATTCAAGGACTAGATTTTCAAACCTTCCAAGCATATACAGCTCCTGGTAAGACAGTCTGATACTTGTCTCCACTCTTCTATGTTTCTTCTCCAAAACCATTTCTGGTTCACTTGCCTAAATAATGCTTGAATAGTTTTAGAGAGATTATTATGAACTAAGATCTGTCATTATTTTTTAAAATATTCATAACTTTTTGGTTGTCTGAGCAATGGCATGTTTGCCCAAATACCAAAGTTTATACTTTGGATCTCCAGCAAGAATCCTCTTCAGTGATGCAGGGTATTCCTGTGGTTTTTAGGCTTGGGGTTTGTGTGTTGTGTTTTATACATCAAGATGTATAATGCTTTTTACAATTGTTTGTGTTTTTCTGGTAGGAATCAAAGCTAAAAGTGATCAGGCCCAGTTATGCTCTTGCAAATAAGCAGAATAGTGGCTGCTATTGCATCTCTTTGTCCTCTGCACTGAATGAAGAATGGAGAGAAGTAAGAGAAATGGGAGCAGTTCAGAAGTAAGTGTTTCATATAAATGAGAAAGGGAAAATATAAGAAATTGAATAAATTAATGACTGGAATAAAATCCCTCACTTACCTGCCATTCTCTAGTTGATTTGAAAGTGGTGTATGAAAGTCATTCTTCAAATGTAAAATATCAGCAAATATCAGTGTAGTTACGTGTTAAAAGACAATATGGATGTGTTATAGGATGATAGTCTCACAGAAATTAGAGCAAATTTGATCTGTGACCACAAGGTCATATCATGGATGCATCAGCAGTCAGGGTGGGGATCTCATGGGTTCTGTTAGTATCCATTTAAGTCTAAGTTAGCAAAACTTACTAACTTAAGCTAACTTTTATAGAATCTGAACAAAGTTTTCTTTTACTGTTTTTCACATTCAATCTTTTTTATAACCATTTGTCCTCTAATATTTCTTCACATTTTGTATAGCTATTTTTCAAATACTTTGATCAAAAATAGAAAAACAGGATGAAGGCAAAAAAGTCAGCTTTTCAAAAGTTTTTATCAAAGTTTCAGGGTGATATTTCTTTTGTAACGCCTAAATGTTGGAGGAGGAAGTTTTGAGAACTACTGCTTTGCACAGGTTTTCTAGAAAATCTTCTGCATATAAGACAGCCATATTCAGAACAATGTCACATAAAATAGTTTGTCACTGATATGACATGATTTGTTTTCTAGTTTAATTGTTTATCCACCCCCACCTGCAAAAGGAGGACTGGGAGTCACAAGGGAAGACCTAGAGTGCTTAGAATATGGAGAGTTTCTCAATGATGTCATAATTGATTTCTATCTCAAGTAAGTAATCTCAGCCCTTCTTGTACCCTTCACTCTCTGGGGCGTGATGTGGACTTGAATGTTACTGGAAATGTTGGTCACTAAATACAACAATTTCAGAAGTAACAATGTGATGAATTGGATGTTGGACTTTTTTAAAAAGCTTTTTTGTGTTCTTAGTGGTTTCATTTGTTTTAATTTCATTGGGTTTGTCCCTCTGAAGGGCTGTGATAAAATCCAGACAGAATAACTGGAGGAAAAAAGCTTCTTGGTGACCTTACAGAACAGAAAGTGTTAAGTAGGCAGTTGAAAAAAAAGTAGGCCTATGGTAGTATTTTATTTACTAAGTTTGCATGAAGTGGAGCATCCTCTGCTATTCTGTGCAGTTTCAGGTATTCTTCTGATGCAGATCTGCAGAAAGGAACACAGCTGATATATCTTGAGGAGGTTGTGCTTGGCTCAGCTACTCCAAGCCATCCTACTGAAGCTGCTTCTGAAGGCAATTTTTCAAGAAATGGCCTTGTGGCCACCAGTCCCTAAAGCTATGGTTTATTTTCACTCTGCTGACTTAGACCTAAAAAGAATTTTGGTTCTTTTGAAGGTTGTCAGCAGGAATTGCATTTTATTTGGCATCCAGATGGGTGCAAGACCTGTGAGCAATAGGAAGACTGTCTAGAGGATAGGAAAAGGAAATGTGTACCAGTGTTTCAATGGGGTTTTACAGCAAAGCCCCTTGTATTTTACTCTAAACTCGAACTAAATAATGCATCATGGTCCTCTGAATAGCTGTAGCTTCTCAACAGAAAAGGAAGATTTAAATAAAATAACTTAATGCAAATGTTGTAGGAATCCCTCTGCTTTTAAAATTTGTTAAGAGTTCCCACATTCTCAGTTTTCATTCTGTTGCAAGCAATGTCATGTATGACTGTGTTGCCCAGTTGTTCTTCAAGTGAAGCTGGTGGCACCTCGTGTAGGATAACTGCAATTATGAGAGCTTTGGCCTTCTAGAGTGACATAATAAACACTGAAGCTGATTATAATAAGTTTATAATAAAATTATCAGCAGTGAAATAATAGGTACTTAGATTTCACATGCATAACCTGCAAAAGTGAAATGGACTATGCTTTTTCATTATGCACATGTATAGCATTCCATAGGTTTATACTTGGTTAGGGGTTCAAGTCTCTCTTAATTGTAAGGGCTAGGTACCTAACTTTCAAATTAAAGTCAGAAGCTAGAATACTGGAGAAAAAAATCAGGGACTGATTATAACTGCATTCTTAGTAGGTGCTTGGCTCTTACATATTCTGATGGTGTGCACCCATGTGAATAGTTAAAATAGAAAAGTTTGGCATAACTAGTGGCTGTGAAGGCAACTGATACTAAGCATAACCTGAGTATGATAAGTCATTAGAATAACAGCCTTTTTTTTTTTTTTAGCAGTAACAGTACTTTCTAGAAAAATAATTTAATAATATTCTTGGTTTTTTCTTTGGTAGGTATCTGTTATTGGAGAAGGCACCAAAACATGTTGCTGACCGTACACACATTTTTAGCAGTTTCTTCTACAAGTGCCTGACGAGGACAGAAAAAAACTCCGAGGGGGATGTCAAAGTTTCGTAAGTTAATTTTAGATGCCATTATGACCAGAAACAATCTATCTACTGGTGCCACTTTGAAATTCTGGAGATCATCAATCAGCACATAAAATAGTTTTTGGTGTTTTCCAAAGGATTAGTGATTAAATATCGTAACTCACAATTTAAGCATACTGGTGTTTTTCCTTAAAATCATTGTGATTCATACTGAATATGAATGAAAATGTTATCACCTTTCTCCAACTTTATCTGGATATTTACTTCAGACAATTAGTTATTTGATATTTTTGTCATAAATGCGCAGTTTTGCAAGACATGCATAATTTTAAGAAATTATGCTACTAATAATATTTTTATATTTACTGCGTATTTCATTTTACAAATTGGTAAAACCTTACTGACCAAAGTTTTAGTAAGAAAATTTTATTGTACACCAAGCTTACACATTTGGTTTTTAAAACATGAGCTCACTGAATTGGAGAGTTTCCCAAAAAGATATCATTAGCAGCTCAGGAACCCTGTATCACACTGTGTTTCCTGCTAACTGTCTAAAGGGTAGAAGAATTCTTAACTCACTTGCAGTTTCTTCTCAACACTGATGTTTGAGAGCAAAGCCACCAACATTCATTCTGTTTTCACGGAGTCACAGAATCTATTAGGTTGGAAAAGACCTCTAAGATCATTGAGTCCAACAATTATTACCCAGCACTACCAAGCCCACCACTGAACCATGACCCCAAATGCCACATTTACACATATTTTAAATACCCCTGGGCCTGGTGACTCAGTCACTTCCATGGGCAGCCTGTTCGAGTCCTTAGAAAACTTTTTGGTGAAGAAATTTTCCTAACAGCCAATCTAAACCTTCCCTGGCACAGCCTGAGCCTGTTGGCTCTTGTCCTGTTGCTTGTTACCCGGGAGAAGAGAATGACACTCCTCACTAAAACCATCCAGTTTGTTACAGAGATCAATAAGCATCATCATTCAGCTTATTGAAGGCTTTTTTGTTTTCTCTCTGAAGTGATTTTTTTTTTCTTCTGTTATCCATGAAGTCCCCAGATTTTTCATTCTACTGGCAAACGAGGCCACCTGCACAGAGAGGTTTGTGTACCATCTTGTTTAGGTGACAGTCACTGCTGGGTGAAAGCTGTGTTAAAGGGAAGAAAAGTGAGACTTCTGTAATATTCTCAAAGATGTCTTAAAAATTCATGTAACTGTGTTTGAAAGAACATCTTCCATGATTTTACTGTCTTCTGACTTTGAATGTGGTGAGGTTAGATGATAATAATGCTGATGTGCCTTGATCTGATTCCTTTTACAAGGCTGGACTGTCCATAATCTTCTGGAGGAACAGGAATTTAATTTACCGTATTTCAAGGCCTGTGCCTTTTTCTGGATTAGGAGATAGCTTTGGAAATTCTA
This sequence comes from Promerops cafer, assembly GCA_013398275.1. Classification (NCBI taxonomy): domain Eukaryota; kingdom Metazoa; phylum Chordata; class Aves; order Passeriformes; family Nectariniidae; genus Promerops; species Promerops cafer. The sequence continues at coordinate 332,322 of VZSE01004122.1, read as the reverse complement.
GTTTTGTGTTTGGGCCTAGATACTCACCAGGTGACTGCAGATGGTTTGGGTTGTTAGTTTGTTTCAGTGGAGTTTTTTTTGATAAATGGCTAGTGAAAATCCTGGATCTGTACTGTTTTAAATTAAATGAATCTCAACAGATGCAGCTGCTTAAAGACCCTCTGCTTCACTTTGTTCACACAGCTCAGGCACTGGATTGAGAAAGTTGCTTTTATAGGTGCTTTCCCAGGTTACAACAAGCCTTCTCCTTTGAAGTTCCCAGTGCTTCTACAGTCATGTAATAGAGGAAGTTTGCAGCAAGTCTTCACTTAAGGCTGGCCCATGCAGAGTCCTACACCTGCCTGGTTTTCCACTCCTTACTCATTTTCTCCAGTTCCTACTACTCTGAAGTTGTGTTTCTTAATCAAAGATGAGGATGGAATCACAATGATAATAGGGATGTCTGCTGAGTAGAGTGAATTTTGCTTTCATATTGGAGCAAAGTTCTGTGAAATGTTGGTTTCTATTTCAACTTGTGCAAACTAGGCTGAAAATATAAAATATGTTCTCCATTTTTTCTTGTTCTCCTTGTATTGTGTCCTCATGCTTTGTCTGTAGATCTGGAAATGAAGTGTGGTGCAGCTTTTAAATCTCAGGATTGGAGGGCATGTGTTTCACCTCTGCGTTTGCTGCAGGTGTGCTGCATGACCCTGTGCAAGGCATTTAGCTTTCTCCCTTCAAAAGATAAAGTTGTTCAGATAGGCCTTCAAAAGTGGTATTGTGAAGTTTAATTCATGGATGTTTTTAAATTATTATAGATCTGTATTTACACTGACTGGTGTTTAGATGAGGCTTTTGCATTTAGTGCAGTAAATAATTAATTGCAAGAAATCCATTCAAGTCTATGAATGATTGTGGGATTTTTTCAAGAAGAGCTTAAGATGGTTCAGAAATGGCTCATTAGTCACTTGGGCTCAATGGTGTGCTGATTTATTTTTAATCTGTCTAGGAAATTTCTAGAGTAAGTGAAAAATCCATTGAGGGACTGAGGAGATGTAGTAGTACTAATCCCTATGCCTTGCTTTAACTAAAAGGAACAAAACCAAACAGCAATTGTCATTTGTTTTTTTCAGAGCAGCACAGAGAAGACACAGAAGAGTAAGAACATGGACTCGCCATATAAATATCTTCAATAAAGATTATATCTTTGTTCCTGTGAATGAGGAGTAAGTCTGTGTTTTCAACACCTTTTCTGATGTTTAAAGATTTCAATGAATGTTGTGGTGGTAAAAATCTATGACTGTAAATTTGGATCATTGCTTGTGATACATTAGATTTTGAAGAAATAACATGTGGAATGAGTAATTTTTGAAAACTGTTCAAAAGATAAAATGTTTATTCAGCTGTCAACTTTGTACCTTTGGTTTTTGGTTTACTGAAAATTACTGTTAGGTGTTTTTCAAAATAATTTGTGTGTTATTATGATGATTCCTGTGCACTTCAGTAATATTTCGATAAAGAAATCGCAGCAACTCACAATGTCAGTAGATAAAAGTAGGACATCCATAATCTGTGCCTTGGCCTGGTTAAATAACTGACCTGTACATGGAAACTCCTGCAAAACAGAATCATCATTGAAAGGTCCATAATGTAAAATATCTATGGAAAGGTGCCACACCTTCAGCTATATTCAAAACTGGGATCACCATCCCTGATTATTAGTATTTTTTTATTTTGGATTTTAGCTGAAGTGTGGAATGGGTGCTCAAACACTGATAAATTCCTGTGATGGGTTTCTTGGCATTTTTAAAGGAATTGATACTTAGTTTTGCCGTTATGCCACAATGCAAAGTAAAAAATGAGGGAGAGGATTAGTATGAGATGCCATGAAAAGAACATGGTTGTGTGTCACAGAACAGTTGTCCATGAGTTCTCAATATTGTAAAAGTTTTTCATAGCCTTTTCAGAACCAAATGTTACAGAGTTCTGACATTTTTTCCTCCCTCTCCTCACTGCTGGGCAGGTCTCATTGGTACATTGCAGTTATCTGTTTTCCTTGGTTAGAAGAACCTGTGTATGAGGAGTGTCCCTGTCGGAATGCATTGTCTCACCAGCCTCAGCAGTGTCCACTTGAGCCAGAGAGTGAGAACACTAGAGCTGGTTCAGTGCTCTTAAGGCATGAAGAAGAGATGGATGCTAACAGAAGTTTATTCTCTAAAGGTACGTAATCTAGGAGAAAGTTATGTCAAGCCATAAACAGTTCTAAGTGCCTTAATCCTTGAAGGAGGGAAATTATGAGAAAGATAATTTCTAAAACTTCCAGACTGATGTAGTATGTTTTTAGGTACCCATGCAGAGTAAGGACTGCAAGTTTTCTGCAACTCTGGAAAACACTGGAAGAGATGTGGAAAATCGGGGATGATTGGAAAGTTGTTTGGTTTCAGTAAGAATTTTATCGGGAGGGGAGACCTTTGGTAACTCTATTTCAGGATTCAGAAGAGAATGTTAAAAATTGGTTTATAAATTAGTTCTTTACTTTCATATTTTGAATACTAGTAATCATGAACTTGAAAATAAAAATACTTTGCTTAGGCATTATTTTCTTAACTTTTTTTATTTGTTCTTTTGTAGTAGGTGGCAATCAAATTGCTACTTCTGCTTCAGTTCTATATTCAGCTATTTCTAAAGTAAGTGCCTTTTTGTATTGACAGAGAAAACATATTACTGAATACATAATGTTACATATCACTGAAGGCTGTGAGACTTGACAAAGGGATATTGCATCATCTTTTTTGCAGTAGTTATTGATGTTTGCATAGCCTGCAGCATGTGCAAGGCATTTTGAGTTAGCATTCTCCTCCTTTGCTTACCTATTTGCTCTATGATTTCACCTGTTTTTAAAATTGATTTATCAGTTTCTACATTTCTGAAATGAGAACTTCCCTAACTACCTTTACATTTATGAAAATATTAGAGCTTATAATTGATGTTGGTTTTTGAAGATTTATTTTTATTTTTTCTTTTGTCTCAGATCTCCCTAAGTAATTCCAAAAAGCAGATTTGTAAAAGGTATGTTTGTTTTCTTTCTAATATTGTAACATTAAATTATGAAATTTTGTAGTAATTTAAGTATTGTTTTAAACCCACAGCTGTAAGTACTTGTCCATTTTTACCACATTGGTTCAAATATTGATACTTTTGGGTAGACTGTATGCAAACAAAATACTTTCTTCATTAGTGTTGGTGATGAAAGACTGCAATGACTTGTTTTTGTTTTTGTTGTGTACAGGCCTTGTATACTCATCTTAGATTCCTTGAAAGCATGTTCTGTGCAGAAAACAGTTCAGGTTTTGAGAGAGTAAGTAACTACAATTTCTATCTTTTAGCAATAGATGCTGCTGGTCATATTTCTTTATACAAAATACTTTGGTCTATAAAGGTGTATATTTCTAATGTTAAAGGAAAATCCATGAAGAGTCATGACTAAGGAAACTGTAATTATAATACAGAGGCTTCCATGAAAACCTGTCTATGTTCTGCAACCCATGTATGATGCAAAAACTGTCAAGTGGAGAGTGGAGAAAAAAGAAAAATAGAGAAGTTTTTTCTGGTGATGTTTTTGTGGGGGGAAGATTTATCCCATCTAGTCTAGTAACTGAAGGTGGTTTTAAGGGTAGAAAAACATTTAAAATGAATACTTTGAAATCTGAATCATAATTTACTAGGGGACTGAGGATCATTTTTTTGATGACACTTAGAGAATTAGTGTAAAATCCACTCCTATGTCCAAAAATGCAGAAACTAGACTGAAGCTGTCTGAAAGCTTGATGTGTCAGTAGAGTCATAGTGGAATGGTATTCGTTTTGAAAAGTGAAAAAAGTAGATTCAATTTTGTATGTGATAAGTATTTAAGTGTTGGAAGAAGGTAATAAAAAACTTTCAGTACATTTACACACTCCTAACAACTTCAATGTCTATCAACAACTTTAAAAAAAATTGTTAAATATCTGACACTAAATGCAATTGTTCTTTCTGTTCTCTGTACTGTCCCTGTGCTTTCACTGAAAGGTACAAAAATCTGTAAACTAAATAGCACCCCCTTCTTGTAAAAGTAAATTCTTCAAAATGCTATGTCAAGTTTAGATGAGATTTAGAAATTGTTGTGAAACCATCTTTTCCCTAAATAGTGAGGCATCCCTGCTGTGTGTCTTGGGAGGAAGAATGAAATAGCACCTTCTACTTATTTATTTATTGATAAAAGATCTGTGGATGTATTATTTTAGTGCACTATTCTTTGAGCTACTCCTGAAGTTGAAATTCCAGAGTGTGGTTTCATGGAGTTTAGAGAGTTGTCACAATAAGTCAGAAAACAAGTGGAGACCTATGGAGTTGTGAGATAAGGGGAGTTTGGTAAGCAAACCACTTACTCCTTCAATTTCCAGTTTCACCCTGGAAGCAGAAGCTTAAGGAAACTGATGCAGGGATTCTATGACATCTTCTTTTCCCTGAGTTGATTTTTGTTGTGTTTTGGGCAGTGGTCACGCTCAAACAAATGAATTAGAAAGTCTACAGTCATAGGTTCTTGCAGATTCTAGGAAGTGTGCTCCACTGAAATGTCTTCATCTTCGATTTGTTTCATATTTGGTGCCTTTTCACAGTTGCCATTTTCTCCAAAATCTGTTTTAAGTGTTCTATATGTATTTTTATTCTCATGACTGCAAGGACTTTTAGAAATCAAACACAAGGTCTGACATAATGCATATATTTATTCTCTTATAATAATAAATTATCTTATATATTTATTCTCCTAAGTCAGACTTTGTTTGATTTTCAGAAGCCCTGACACTTTTTAAGTCTAGCTAAAGCCAGGAGAAAAATATAGGTAACTATTGCCTTTGATAACCAGACCCTTAGGTTTTCCATCCCATCTCTAAAATCAGCAGTCAGCCCTGAAGGTGGGGTCAGTGAGTTGCTACTGAAGCATGAGAACAATAGAAAAGCCTGATAACAAATAAATCCTAATCACTCTAGAAGAGCTTTCCTAAGGTTTTCATCAAGTCTTTAAATACCTTGTGCACTATTAGATTGCAAGGGTTATATTGGTGCAGTTGTTAATGAAGTTTTTAAGGTGAGGTTTAAGGGGGCTTTAATGCTTTGCTTAGGTTGAAAAAGCACTGCTGGCCTCTTAGAATGAACCTTAGAAACCTTTCACTCTTAGAAAAATGTGATAGCCAAGAAAATTATTCCTTTAGTTAAGGTGTAAAAATGTCCTGGTATGCTAATAGCTTGTAGAAACTCGGCACGAGTAGCTGATTTTAAATGACATCATGCATATTTGTTTTGTATATTGCCTCTTACGTGGTAGAAGTGCCTCTGAGTGCAATAGAATATTGGATAGTGGAAATAGTATATGAATTTCTTTGGCAAATTCTGTGAAATAATTTGGCTAAAGCTGTTTTAGCTTTTTGGCCAGCTTTGGAACAATGTTGAGTAATGTCCCAAAAGGTATTGAACTTGGGAGTTTTTTTTCTTACGTATTTCAACTGTTTACTTTCTTTTGTAGGTACCTTCAAGTGGAATGGGAAGCAAAACGAAAAACACATCGGGAATTCAGTAAATCAACAATGATTGACCTATGCCCCAGAGTGCCTAAACAAGATAACAGCAGTGATTGTGGGGTCTATCTGCTGCAGTATGTGGAAAGCTTCTTCCAGGTAGGAATGCAAACTACCTTCCCCTTTTCCCCAAATTATCTTAAACCACAAAAACCCATTTTCTGAGCAAAATAGGCAGACACAAAAAGCTGTAAAGTGTCAAAAGTGTCAAAGGCATTTGAGAAAGAGGAGATGAAACCCATTTTTAAGTAATGGCAGGTGCCTTTGTCTGGTTTTTCATGTGTCTATCCCCAAATGTTTCTGAACTTGTAGTTTAATGCTGCTTTTATACTGGCACATGCAGCATCCTTGACTATTTGCATGTATTTGGAGCCTATTAGTGTATGCACTGCTGCCCTACAGATGTTACAGAAGTATCTTTGCACCTCTTCTTGTAGTATCTAAAACTTTGTCAGCTTATGCATTGGTCTTTGAATGGGTCTGCAGGCAGCAGCTTCTGCAGGGAGAAAGGAAATTGTGAAAAGGGAATGTGTAGAGCTAATAGAGCCTCTTTTTCTTTTTCAGCGCATACCTTTAAATATCTGCAGATCCTGGGCTACAGGCACTGTCTTCTAGGGTGTCCCCAAGTCTTCCTCCCCCTCATCAGCACACTGCCCTTTGCTCTGTCCTTTGAATGGCTCTGCTTGTTTGACGCTTGACGCGTGTGGTTCGCATTCTCTGAGATTCCTGTGCATGCAAAGCCTTGTGTGAGGCCTTGGGCAGTGGACAGGCTTTTCTGCTGTAGGAGAGCAGATTGCCATTCCAAAGCACCTGTACATGGTACACCCCTTGGGGGAGGGTGGGTAGATTGGAGCTCTGTGTGCAGTTGCAGGCTGGGATCTTGTCCAGGTCATGGGGATGTTGTTGGATACATTGTGTGTCCAGCAGGAGTGCTATGGATGGATATGGGCTCCTTGGAAAGCGCGGGCACGGAACACAAGGAGGTAGAGTTGTCCTTCATGTGGGTCAGCTGGAATGCATGGATCTATGCCTAGGGCTGGGTGAGGAGCCATCTGAGAGGTTCTGGGTAATGACTGAAGAGCAGAGTACCACGGGTGACATAGCAGTGGGCATCTGCTGTTGGCCACCTAATCCAGAAGAACAAGTGCACGAGGCCCCTTTGGACAGGTAAAAGCACCCTCACATTCACAGACCCTGGACCCTTTGGGTGGCTTTAACCTGACATCTTCCTGGAGAGTCCCTGACCTGAGTGACAGGTGACCCAATGAGGAGATGTGCTCTGCTGGAAGCCAGGAAGGTCTGGCTGGGGATACAAAACTCCAGAAGTTCCCTCAATCTCCAGCCATTCAGTAGTTCTGATAGATGGGTTGAGCTCTTGTGTAGGTGGGAAATGAAATTACTTACCAAAGCTTTAGAACTGCCCATTCTCTAACAAGGGGGACTTGTTTTTCTTGAAGAAACAAGGCTTGGGACAAGATGTTTGTAACTTGTCCTAAACATGCCAGGATTCATAGACTGCAAATCACGATGTGTTCTTTACTTTACTGTTTCAATTTATCGTATATTACTTGATTCAAAGGAAGGAAAAGGTGAAATATAAACATGGCAAAAGGGTGAAGAGGGAAAGAAGAAAAGAAATTGGTTTTGGCAAATCAGATGTAATGATGTGGTCCTAACTACTAAATCTGCCAGCACCTCTCAGCTATTTCATTTTGCTATCCTCTTTTGTTTCAAATTCTCCCCTTCTCATGTCCTGCTGAAACTGTTACCAGTATTCTTACCTTTTGTTGTCTTCTATTAGAAGACTTCTATCTTTTTCTCATGAGAGAAAAAACACATGCTTGAGACAACAAAATCTCAGGATGCTTAATCACAGTTTGCTTGATTATGTGCTGTAGTGTGATTTTAATTATGTGTTTTGTGACTAAAATGCATCTGTCCCTTGTTAGACATCAAAAGTATGGCTCCTTTGTCAAAACACGTGAAATCTACCTTTAATGTGAGTTAATACTGATGTATCTTTAAGAGAAGTGATGGTAACCTGTTTGGTGTTTACCATGAGTACCTTTTGGTAAGGCCACATATATATGTGATTATGATGAAGGAACTGCAATTTGACTTTGAAGGCTGTCAGTCTTGTATGGAAACTTGTTTGTGCCTCCTTGATCTCTGCAGCTGTGGAAGGGCTTGAAATCCTTTCTGAAGGTTGTGTTAGGAAATTCATTCCATAAATATTCCTTTTTCTCTTACCAGAATCCCATAGTTAATTTTGAACAACCACTGCATCTGGAGAATTGGTTCCCTCGTCAGCTGATCAGAAACAAAAGAGAAGAAATTCGAGACCTGATCTTGCAACTGCACTTTCAACAGCAGAGTGGCAGCAGCAGCTAATAAATCTAATAAGGCAGTCCTGGCAAAGGACACTGCTGTATAAAATAACTGGAACTCTGCTTAGTGGTGTTTGGTCTCTCCCTGCCTTGCAAGGAAGGAAAAAAAAAGGCACAAGGAGTACTTTTTGTTCAGCATGTATTTATTTAAAGGTTTTTTTTTTTCACTGGTGTTGTGTGGTCTTAAGATGCTGGAAGGGGGAAAGGGGAAGGTTGTAGATTAAGAATGTAAATATATAAGTTAAAGCTAATGCATATGGATTGCTAGTTGACTCCTGGAATATGGAAGCTGCTTACAGATACATGCCTCAAGGATGTAAAAATACTTTTGTCTTTTGGAGCCTGTTCTTTATAATTCTGTATAAACATGGATGATCATGTAGGAGTCAGGACTGAAGACAGGATCTGGATCCTGTATTGTGTCTCTTGATTTGCAGCTGATACAGATAGAATGAATACTATGTATTGTTTTACTTTAAGGATTTAATATTGACTCTCTTTAGAGATGTATTTTTGTGTTTTGTTTCTGATTATATACAGAAGTCATGTGTCAGAAAATTCTGCCAAGATCTGAGGCTGATGAGTTTTGATGAATTTTTTTTTTAAATTATTTTCCCCCTTCTTAGCATTTTCATAAAGGTGTGTTTCCACAAGTGGAAGACATTTGTTTGAGAGTGACTGTTGAAATACTTTAAAGTTGGAAGTGTATTTTCTTTTATTTTTTTTTATTTTCTTATCAGATTTTAGAAGCAAACCTGCTCTCAAAGTACATACCAATACAGTATGGGTAGGCAGTAGATTTTTAAGGCTGTTCACCTGATTTTGGGGAATAATTCCTACAAATCTTAAGGCATCACCTGCATTAGCAAGGCAAGCTGGCTGTGGCTTAACAACCTCAAAAGTCTGAGGTGTTTTACTGAAAAATAAGGTCATTAAGATATGTGATTTACATACAAGACAAACAGAATTTGTACCTTGCTTAGGAGAATTGAGTAAAGATGACTGAATATTGAGTCTTTGAACTCAGACTTGATTTGATAAACTAGCAGAAGTTCATAATTGTCTTGATTTGTATTTATGTAGTTTTTCCTTGAACAGTGATCACATTTTGATGTGTGCACTTTTTTCTGTACTCACTGCACGATAGAAGGTGACTGTTCTAAAAGGATGCTTTCTCCTGTTCCCCACTGTAACTTTACTTAAGTGTCATCTTACCCTTCAGAAGGACTGTGTGTCAGATAATCACCAAAACTACCTGTGTCATAAAATAGTCTACAAAACCAGAGCTCTTAAAGCTGGAAGTAAAATAGAGAGTTAAAATAAAAATTGAGGGCAACCCAAAGATGTGAGCATTTTTATGTCATTGCAGAATTCTCAGGGCCCCTTCCCTCAAGACAACTCTGAAACCTGGCTTTTGGAAAATCCAGTTATTATTTCAGGTTCTGTACAGTCATCCAACACCCCTGCCCCCCCCCCCCATTTGTTTCTCAAACCAGGAGGCATTCTTTCTGGGGGAGAGAGACAATTTTAAAACAACAATTTGCTGAGCACAGTTACCTTCTGTGTAACTGTGAGCAGCCTTGTGCAATGACTGTATGTTTTTTGTCTTTGTTTCTAGTTTAATTCTGGAGTTTGCCACTACCCCTTCTTCCTCTGCCTCCCAACATCTTTCCCTCTCATCCCAGAGTTGTGTCTTTCAGCACCTAAATCACAGCACCAGCATTACTTACAAGAATAATCTGTGTATTTATTGTAAAACAAAAGATAAAATGCAGAAATATGTTCCCTTTCTCTACACCTTTCTTAATTGAATAATATTTCCAGTGTTCCCGGACAAAAAACAGTTTGGGCTTTTTCTTATGGTAAAGTTAGGTTTTATCACCAAGCAATTTGTTCTTCTTTAGATTGACTGGTTTGTAGATATTTAAAAGCAAAATAATGTATGCAATTTTCTAAATTGATTTTATAACACAAAAGGATTGCCTTTCTAGATTTCTTACATATGTGCTATGAGAATGCCAATGCATTTGATATTAAAATTATCTCCAGAAGTTGCTGACTGTGGTTGTTACCATTCTTTTCCCAGCTGCTACAAATAACCCACAAGTTCAGTGTAGCATAGGCCATTGGACTGCTTTTAAGGTATATACACAGTATGTGTGTCTTAACCCAAATGTCTCACCCAGTGATTATGGGACCATCAGCCACAACCCACCCCATTTCCAGCCATTTGGTTTTACCAGGTATGTGGTAAATGCTAGGAAGTGTCTGTGGAAGAAGCTGCGTTCCAGGTATCTTCATGCTTCCTTTTTACTTGCTGGAATTCCCCAAAGTTAACTTTTTAACCAGACTGACTCAGGGACCTTTTTGCACATCTCTTGCATTTCCATTTCCTGTATTAACCCCTATTCAACCGAAATAGTGGAGTGACAGGGTATTTCAAAGCAAATCAGTTTCTGTAAGGCTCTTTACCCTAAGACGTGTAATTTTTGTTTCGAGGCAGTCAGTTGTACTCGAATGTACCTGTCACTTTCTTTAAAAGAAACTGCTGCATTCTGTCTGCGGGAGCAGAAAATGGCTTCATGAAGACATCTGAGCCATGGAGATCTGTTAAAGGTACTGCATAACACAAGAAGCAAGGCAGAAGAGAAGTAACTTGTAGGAAGTAAAGCTGCCAGGAAAAATCTAAAAAGAGACGCTTAGTTTTCATTAAGAACTGGAGAAGCAAATCTGCAAGTATGTTTTTGGGGGGTTTTGTTCATTTTTTAAGTATGAAGGGACTTCCATGTTTTAGCAATGGAATTGCAGGCATGGATTAATTGTAGTTCATCTGGGCTTTTGTGGTACTTGCCTCCTGGAACTTGACCCTGAGATGAGCTTGCAGTGCTCAGGAATGACTACACCTTAGAAAACAAAAAACCTTGAGAGCCACAGTAGTAACACTTTTATCTTGGTTAGGACAGAGAAGCAGAATATTGCTTCTGGCACCCATCCCTCCACCCCGCAAAAAACGAAACCCAAGCAAGCAAAAAGAAGACAACTGTTTTCCAGATGGAAAAGCAGGAATTGTAGCATGAGGCTTGAATTGAAAATGTGTCGAATAAAACCAAGACTAAAAGTAATAATTCTGCCCAACCACACTGAAGTTGGAAATTGAAGTTCAAAGAGAAGTACAGACACTGGGATCATCTTTGACTGTTGAAAAAGGTAAGAGATTTCTGGTCAGCAGTTCAGAAAGGGAGGAATGCTGGGAATAGGTTTACATTACATGGACAGCATTGATAAGTGTGAGAGTAAATTCGTTGACCTCTCACTTCCTAATTTTTCTGCTCAAAATACTTTACAGTACTGTATGATGGAAGAGGTGGCAGTACAACAGACTATGGTGGGCTGACTTTCGTCAGCTGGAAGTTTAAACAGCCTCAAACTTGTTTATTCCTGGGAGGTGTTCACCAGGGAACTCTTCAGGAGCACAAGCAAAAAGTGACAATGGTGGATGCTTGGCCACAGCAGCTACAGAAACTGAGCAAGTGAAAAGGTTTTGTCTAACCTAATTGTTTCAGCTAAACTGATTGGGAGTTTTGTTGGTGAATCCTGTCAAATGCCATAAAGTCATCTTTTGTGTCCAGTCATGGGAGACAATTTAGATTCTGGACAGTAAACCTCTTGAGCTTGGAGATAGTGGATGTCTGCCATGGTGTGGCTCTTTATTAGAGGCATTTTCATTAAAGTAATCCTTTATTTGACATTTTTTTAGTTACAAGGGGATTCAGCTTTTTGAATAAATTGCATTTGATTAACAGGGACATTACTTAGAATGGTATGTGTGCTGTAGCAGTATTTCAGTGAGCATTGCTCTGTAGAGAACTGTAATTCAGATAATCACATTTGCTGAATGAAAAGACATGTTTCTTCTCAGAAATGCAAACTGTCAAAAAACTGTCTTTATTTTTGGAGATACTGGGGTGACCTTGGTGTGTTATGTCACTAGAATTACACTTCTCTTTTTTTCTCATTCAGCAAGAATGCTTTTTGTGAATAGTTTTGAACAGATATAACTTGGCCGCTGAAAACAAAGAATTACACATTTTCTGATACAAAGTGTTACTGTAAAGGCTTTTGTCAAATCAAGGAAGGAGTTAATTTTCCACAATTATTTTGGAGATCTATTGCAAGAGCTGTTTTGCTTATTTTAAGAAACTTTAAATGATTGTGCTTTTAGATGTGCCTTTTGCTATAATAAATGTAGATTTTCAGCTGTTGCAAGTCTACATTTCAGTGCTGAAATCACTTGAATATAAAATTGATAACTAATACTAAAAAATCTGAATTTACACTTTTAAAATATTTTCTCTCACAGAAGCTGACATAACCATACCATAGAAAACGAATTTTGACAGAGATGGTGTTTATACTCTTCACATTCTGAATGCCTTTGAGTACTTTGTTGATGAAGGAAATAAAAATACTGTAAACCTAAAAAACTATCCAGGAGAACTTTTAACTGGGTTTCATACTTTTACTGAAGTATCTGTTCTGTAAATTGTCTGTAAAGGGATAAGTTGTAACGTGTTCTGGAGGTAAAATAGCTTTTGCCTTTATAAGTGTGTGTAGTGTTTCTAACCTTGATCCAATTGCATTCTTGCAGGGTAATGCAAGCAAAAACACTCATGACGTTGAAAGCATGAGTTTCTGCAGAGGATTAAAAAATAAAGCTGGTCTGTGTTGTATCCAGGGTCATAGTAAAGATACCCAAGCTAGCCTCAGAAGTTGCTGTCCCTACCCAGACATGCTGAATAGGACTTTGAAACAGTTTCTGGGCACCAGTGCAGTGTGTCTCTGTGCTGTTCCATGTATAGCTCCAGCATGGTGCTGCCAGCATCATGGGTAGCTTGGCAGAGCCAGACTAGGTCTGCAGTGATGGTTTGATAGATCCAAAATGTCTGATTCTAAGAAAACTGGGGGTGTTCAAGCAGCTCAGTGGTTAAGCTTTAAGTGTAATTTAGTAATTTGGGGGTGGAGAGGGGAGAACCAAAGAAAATATGTTACTGTTTTGAAAAATATCAGCTAGAGTCTGTTAGATGTCAGGAGACAGAGCATAAAAACAAAGGTCATTTTATTTGATTCCTGTGAGTGTTGTGTGTACAATACTGCTGATAATTCCTGATATGTGAATTGCTGGCAGTTCAGTAGAGCAGCTAGAAGAGAGAAGTGAGCACTGCACTGCCTGACGAGCTCTGTGTAAAAGCTTTGCAGACAGACACCTGGAAATCCAGCTTTGAAATACTTACACAAAACCACTACCAAAAATAGTCACTTCAGCCAAACCAGCACTTTGTTCTTTGATCTGAACACAGTAACCAGGAAGTCCTGGCATGCAGAAGACAGCCCTGAAGGAGATTTCCTAGTGGTCTGAATGCAGTCTGCCATTGCAGGGCAGCTTCCATACACGTTTCCACAGTGAGCTGACCCTGGACAGGAACTGAGAGTGCTGCTGCTTTCCTGTGCTCTGTCCTTTCTGCAGTTTCCTTAGCTGATCATCTCTTCAGGTATTTGTACTAACTTCTCGCTGCTGCTCGGGTCAGGTAATACCTGAGCAGAGATGAAAGAATCATGACTTGCCCTGGCTTTGTCTTTGGAGGAAGCACTGCTTTTGGGATGCAGGGGATAGTGGTGTAGAAGCACAAGACTTTCTCCTTTAGCACAGACTGGACAGCAGCCTTGTAACCTCAAGAACCAGTCCCACAGAGAGGTTGCTTCAGTGTTTACCTATACAATGGTGTTTAAGTGAGTCTTACATTTATATATGTGTTTGTATTTGTACAAGCAGAAGACAAAGCACACCAGACTTTGTACTGGAGATTAGTGTGCTCCCCCTGATGTTTTGTGGTCAGCACAATTTTTAAAAAGAGCAGAAATTGAAAGGCCAAAGAAAAGGCGTGGTTAATTAAATGTGAAAGGTGCTGTCCTTGTTTGGACTGTCTGTTAATGGTATGACAAGCCCTGGTAAAGAGCTTAGCTGGCCAGATTAAAATTAAAAAATTGTGTCAGTCCATCTGCTAGCTCCAAGGAGTCTACTTCGATCACCTTTTCTTGTTTCTTCACTAAAGCAGAATACAGTCTTTGAAAAGAACAGAGCTAGGATGTATTGGTTGACCTTTTTTACCTAATTCTTTCTCCAAAGATAATGATATGTGGCATCAAGACATTTTCAAGAAGTGAAATGCTCTTGTTTGGTTCAAGGCTACGGTAAAGACAACAGTTCATTTGCTAAAAGGGGTTGGAATTTTTTGCCTTTTTTTTTTTTTTTTTTAATTACACTAATAAGTATGTTTGGCTTCATGTGGAAAATCTTTCTTTGCCTTCCGGGAATGATTAACACAGATCTTCAAATAGTTGCAGGTAACGCAGACATCTTTCTTATGTTCTTGTTAACAAATCTAGCTATGGTGCTGTATAGAACTAGAAATACCTCTCTGATTTAATTATAACAAAGGGAGCTAATAGAGAGAAATGTTTGGTCAAATCTGTGCTGTGATAGCAGTGTAAATATGGAATACTTAGAGTGATTTCCAGGTGGTATAGCTGCACATTTGTCTTGAGTGTAGAAGTAGCTATAGGAGGCAATTTCTTTCAACTTTGAGATGTTAAATACTGGCAATTTTTTCACTTTTCTTTTTCCTTTATTAATTTTGTATTAGATCTTAAAAAGTAAGGTTCTGTCTTCTGCATATGGGTACTGAACATGTGTCAGTTTGGGTAAAGATTGGGGGTTTTCCTTAGTGACCTTTCTTGATGTCCTTTCTGCCTCTGCTATACCATCTGGTGATCTTCTGCAACAGAGCTGATTATTAATATGCTATCAAAATAATAACCCTGCCTTTCAGTCATGAAAGTCAAAGGTCTACTGACTATGAAGTTGCAGAATAAACTCATAATCTGTTGGATGACAAATGCCATAGAGTTATTACTATCCTTTCTCTAATAAATTATTAGTTGTGATTGTTTTTCGGGCATGTTTTCCAGGGAACAAGTGAAAGAAGTTGAGTTAAATAATTTCAGATCAGCTGACTTTAAAGGATAGAAAATTAGACTGTCAGACTAAATCTCAATATACATGTTCTTACCTCAGCTGTTTCCTCAAGTTTCCTCTGGAATGATGTGGAACAACTAATAGAAGAGGGAATTAAAAACAAAACCCAGCAAAAATAAAAAAACCACCAACCCCCCCCCAACATAAAGCTGATGAGCCCTTTTATTCCTCTTTTTTCCCCCCTGCTCTAGTAGAGTAGAGACCTGTCTCAGTGCTGGAAGGTTAACTGTCAACTCGAGCAGCTTTCTTTTTGCAAGGTATATAAATCTCTTGTGGAAAGAAAGAATGGAGTAGGATTATTTCTCAATTATTTATTTTACATCTGAAAAGCTCAGAAATCTTCCAAATACATGTTTGTTCACAAATATAGTCCCATTGACTTAAGCCTGATGGCGGATGGGAAGTTAAACACAAGGCGTTAGAATTCAAAGGGTTAGAGCCTTGTGCTATGTTACCATTTGATGGGATATTGTAAAGAGCTTAAGGCTGTTTATAACATCTCAGTCTGAGACAGGTTCTGTTAATAGAAAAAAGCACAGCAATGTCCTTCAGCGACCATAGAAGTGGCATGAAGATATTAATGATTGCATCATCTCACCTGAGAAATTTGTGTGGTTTTAATTTCACAGCAGAAGCTTATTCAGCTGCGGGAGGAGGACAGGCTAAAGATGTTTCACCAGCCCCACAGCTCAGTGACTGGCAGTTGGCAAACCCTTCTCTGCCTCCTGGGTTGAAAAAGCCTAATGGCATCATGGATGCTGAGCAGTTCCACAGGCATTTGCAGTTACGAAGGAAGCGGTCCATTCTGTTTCCCAGTGGAGTTAAGATCTGCCCTGATGAATCTGTTGAGCAGGCTATTGCCAACCATCTGAAGTATTTCAGGCTCAGAGGTAAGTACATCTCATGGGTAATTGATAAAGAATGTTCATTTATTAAAAAATAGTTCAAGCTTTTAAACATAATAAATACCAGGCCATAGGAAATACATTATTACTGGTGAAACTTACTTTTCTGTGATAATCTTGCTTACGAGGGCTGTTCTGGGCTAAAACCCCACCACTATCTGTCTACACTCGTATATCATAAGAACTCTTGCTCCCTGAGACCACATTGTTTACTAAAATAATCCTTTCTCAGAACAATTTCAATGCTAAGAAAAATAGGTACTATGTACAGAGTAGCTAAATAAGAGAGTTTGGGTTATTTAATGTTCTTAAAGTGCCAGCAGAATTCATTGAGGGGCCAGTCACAAAAGTCAAGTCTGAGACATTAGCACTTCAGCTGTGTGTCTTTTGGCCATGGTTAGTTGTACAAAGTGTACAATCTCTGTGTGTCGGGATGTAGTATAATAGACAAGCAGCTTTTCTTTTAACATGTGGAAGTTGGTGTGACAGAGCTTTCTCTGAAGAGCTGCAATATTCCCACCAACATCTTCTTTCACTTGATGAAATATTACAACATGATGTATTTCAAACCCTTTCAAACGATTCCATGCATTGGAATGGTGCATCACAGTCATGTAGCACTTTCTTCTCTGTGTCTTTGTGGTGTAGCATTCAAACAATTTGTAGTTATCTTAAAGTGTCTGTACAAAACTCACAAAATGATAGAGCTTCTGTCAGAGGAGAAGGGTGTTCAGAGACTCATGTTTGAGATTTGATTGGCTATAGAGAAACTCTCACTGGTGACAGTTCATTTACTTAGACAAGTGAAAAACAATGACAACCAGGAGCTGCTTAATGTTTGCATAAAAGTAAACATAAATGATGTATTTGGAGAACAAAGTGGAATTATATGGGATTTTAATTCAATTCAAATATGAATTGAGCCTGGCTTCCAAGGAATGTTGACACTGATGATGATGCTGATGATTTGATGGGCTTTGACAGTTTCTTATTTCCACTTAAGAGGACCCAACTGTTTTGTTTGTTCTAAATGAATCCATACATACCATGGGCTTTAACTGCAGTCACCCCTCAGTTATCTGTGGTAGGGGTACATTAGAGCAATACCAACTGAGCAAAGGTGTGAGTGATAATAAAGAAGAAAGAAATCTGTAAATTAGGTTGCAAAAGTATATTTAGGTCTTAATAATCCTAGGCTGAACCAAAAATCCACCTAGTCCATCTGTTTCCTTACTGGATTTAACAGCTTTCCCAGTCCACAAGGTTTTCTTGAGCAGAGGGGCTGTGATTACCATTAGTTCTTTTAAGTTAAAACTTCTGAAAAAGATCTTTGAAAGTAGTAGAGGTGACTAATTAGCAGCAAGTCACACAAGATCTGGTTCAAGCAACTTGTCATCTTCATTCTGTTAGGAGCAACTGCTGCTCCAGGAGTGTTGGGTGGTGTCAAATGATGTCCTGAGTAGGCACCTGAGGTCATGAGAGTTCATGTGCTGTGTATTGGGTTTGTGTGGCAAAATTTTGGTAGCAGGGTGCTACAAGGGTGGCTTCTCTGAGAAGCTGCCAGAAGCTTCCTTATATCAACAGAGCCAAGGACAACCAGCTCTGCTGGTCAAGGGCAATCCCATCAGCAACAGTGGTAGCACCTCTGGGGTAACCTATCTGAGAAGGAAAAGGTTGCACAGCAGCAATTGCAGTTGAAAGAGAAGAGTGAAAATATAAGAGAGAAACAGCTTTGCAGACACCCAAGTGAGTGGAGGAGGAGGAGGTGCTGCAGGTGCCAGAGCAGAGATTCCCCTGCAGCCTGTGATGCAGACCATGGCAGTCAATGGAACTGCAGAGATCCACCTGCAGCCCATGCAGGACCCCATGCCAGAGCAGGTGGATGGCCATAGGAGGCTGGGACCCTATGGGAAGCCCACACTGGAGCAGGCTTTTGGCAGGACCTGTGGCCCCTTGGAGAGAGGAGCCCACACTGGAGCAGGTTTGCTGGCAGGACTTGTGACCCCATGGGAGTCTGTTCCTGAAGGACTGCGCCCCTTGGAGAGAGGAGCCCACACTGGAGCAGGTTTGCTGGCAGGACTTGTGACCCCATGGGAGTCTGTTCCTGAAGGACTGCACCCCATGGAAGGAACCCAGACTGGAGCAGCCTGTGAAGAACTGCAGCCCGTGGAAAGGACTTAGATTGGAGAAGTTAGCAAAGAACTGTTTCTCATGGGAGAGGCCTCAGCCTGGAGCAGGGGAAGAGTGTGAGGAGTCCTCCCCCAGAGGGGGAGGTAGTGGCAGGGACTGCAGTGATGAACTGACCACAGCTCCACTCCCCCATCCCCCTGCACCACTGCAGGTGAAGAGTTAGAGAAACCCTGGCATGAAGTTAAGTGTGGGAAGAAGGGAAGGGTGAGAGGAAGGTGTTTCATGATTTAGTTTAACTGCTCATTGTCCTGCTCAGGTTTGATTGGTAATAGATTCAAGAAATATCCCCAGGTTGAGCCTTTCATGACAGAATCTGGTGAGTGATCACTCACTGTCCTTATCTCAACCCATGAGCCTTTTGTTATGTTTTCTCTCCTTTGTCCAGCTGAAGAGTAGAGTGATAGAGGTTTGGTGGGCACTTGGTGTCTGAATTCAGTGTTATTGAATTACATGCAAAGTTTTTAGTAGCCATCTGGATAGGCACGGTCCACTGTTAACAAAATAATCCTAGGAAAAAGTGTGGTCACAGTTTAACACTCACAGACCAGCTATTATGAGTGACTAGGAAAACAACTGACCCCAGAAGGGAATAAATATAAATGTACACAGAATCTGCTTATTTTTCAATCTCAGTGTGTATATTTAGAATTTTTTTTTTTATTCTGTATATGTTGAAGTAAGAAATTACATCAAAATCAATATATACTTTCCCTGGCAAGGATGATTCTAATACAGTCTATTCTTTCCTTGGTTTTGCTGTATTGCCAGCAATACCATGCCACTAGGTTGGAAGGAAAGGTTGATTTCTATTGAGATGTAAGAGCTTGTTAGAAAGTAAGGAAAGGTTTGCATGTGCTGATTATCCAGATTGTTTGTTCTATCTGTGTCTACCTTAGAATGAAACAAGTGGGAATATAGTTATGTCTGTAGCTGCTGTAGCTTTATTTACTTTTGCTACCTGGCAAAAGCCTCTCTAAGTGTCAGAGACTGACAGATGAACATTCCTGTCACAGGCTTTAAGGAAGCGCTCTGTCATATCGCTGTAGACTTAACGGTTTACAGCTTTCTTTTTTTCTGAACTATAACACCTGGATTTTTGAGCCTGAAAAAGATACAAGATAAAGAATATGATAAATAATAAACTATTAAAAAATGTGCAACAAAATACAGGGATCTGGAGAAAAATCAGTGTTTTCTAAAACAGCGGTATCATCCTTCAACATATGAAAGTCTAATTAATGGTATGATTATTGGTGGTAATTTTATTACTGTGGAATTCACAAGCACCAGCCTGAAACGGGGGAGGTTGTACTTGTTTTTCTACACCTGCAGTCTAGAAGATAAATTTCTGAAGTGCTGTTTTATTCCTACAATCAGAACGGAGTTTTGCAGTAGCAGATGATGCTATTTTCACTCTTTTGAGATGAATCCTGGATTATGATTGTCTCTGTACTGCCCTGTCTCTGTATCTCTTGTAGCTGTGTATGGAGGTTGCTGCTGTTGGCTGACTTTCTATTTCATTTTTTGGGAATGTGGGGATGGAAATCAGTTACAGATGTTTACAAACTGGGTACTGTAGGCCTATGGGCTGGGTCTTGGAGTGTTTTTAACTGGTATCCTTTTAAATGGTGTAACGTTATGGTTGCTGATGGAAGAGTCATGTAAATGTAATGGTGGTTCATTGCTAGACTGTTGTGACAAACACAAAGTGTGTCCAAAGGCAGCTGGAGATTCTACAAAAAAAAAATGTTGTGGAAATCTAACAGTGGGATTTCAGACAGTGAGTGGGGTGTACATGTTAGTGTCTGGTATGATATTCTTTACTGCTGACAGGGAAATGGTAGCCTGAGCCACGGATAAATAAAATTTATTATGGGAAAAACAGCCATGCCCACTCAGACCAAGTCTTTTGTGACCAGTCACCGTATGTGCACAGTTCAGTGCATCTGTCCATTCTCTGTTGTGTAAATTGTTGGTAGAGGATTCTAGTAGACTTAGAAGTTGAATTAGCATGTAAAACAGAAACAAGAGAAGGATTACAAGATAGGTAAGCAGTACAAGCCATGCTATCCCATGCCTCTTAATTGGTCTGCTGGATTTTGTCACCATGGCTCAGGGTAATATGCTTCTTTAGCACCTCTGAGATGTAATTACTCTGGTGGCTACTTTTCCTAAATTCTCTTTACAAGTTTTTCCTACTGTGACCCTCCGTCTTAAACTATTCAGTGTATCTTGTGAGTACCTTATTTTTTTTCTTTGTGAGCACTGATCTTCTTTTCACATGAGTAGATCAGATAGGCTCTCTGCCAGAAGTGTTCTTGTCAGCCAGAGCTTCAGATAAAGCCAAACATTTAAGGATAGCTTTTAAAAGATACTGACCAAACAAGGAAATAGATGATATTGCAGTGGGCCATAGCTGATGAGACACATGGACATTTTTGAACTTTGGAAAGAATTCCTGTTTCTCAGGAATTAAATTCTATGCATGAATGTAATCCCTAGACTGGGCATAGCACTATGCCTGCGAATTTCCCTCTTCAGTCCCTTCAAATCTGTTTACTGAAGTATTAGAAATAATGATGTTATTTTCTGCAGATGAACATAGTTAGGAGTAAAGTTTCACTTTGATACAGAAATCATAATGTTACAAATTATTCAGATCTTGCTAATAATTATGAAAGCCAAAGAGCCAAAAGTCATGAAAAGTACCTGGCTAAAAAGCATACATAAAATAAAGATTCTAGCTGAGTGAGCCTTTTTTCCCTGTTTCCCTCGCATCCCTGGCATATATTACATATACCTTATACTCAGCAATAAATTTCTGAAGTTTATTTGTAGGTCTGTTTCCCTCTACATTTGAATTTTTAGATACCAGCATATGCTTCTAAGAAACTGAACTTTTTCCATGAAGGACACTCATTAGTTTTTACTGGAATATTATTGGTGAGAATAATTTATGTGCAAGAGTTTAGTATGTGAGTGTTCAAATCAAAAATCTTTCATGTGAATTAGCTAATTTGCATTCAAGTCTTTTCTCAGTTTAAGCCCCTTGTTTTATATATCATTTAAAGGTTGCTGTGTTACAGGCCATACACAGCAGCATTCCAGCAATAGATGAGTGATTTCTCTGCATGTGTGTATTAATTTGTTTAACAAGTGCTAACAAAGCCTTTGCAGCAATGACCTCTTAGGAGGTGTCTGTCCTTGTGACTGTAGCCTTTATCAAACCCCTCTGCAATTTAGTTGTTCAGTTGTGCAGAAATCGTTAGAGAGGACGAGGAGTTGGTCTCATGTTGCCTCAAAATAGAATATTCAGCCTGATTCAGTGCTCCTAGCCACCACAGACGATTCAATTCTTAAGAAGCACTAATGAGATTTAATTTGGATTAAACTCCAGCACTGCCCACTTACACAAATGGCCAGAAAGCCACCCTACCCCCTACAGGGTGCTCGGTGCTGTCATGTGGTGCCCCTTCTGTTAACCTCAGAAATCCCTGAGCACAGACTGAGTGTAATAGGCTAATTGTCTCTCCTTTGAGAGATAAATGCATCCCCAGTGGTACAGCTTGAGCCACAAGGATGATGTATCCTACCCAGGCGCATGAGAGGTAGCCAGACTGGAGAATTTCAGAGCAAGAGAAATGTCATCTAATCACATCACAGATCTTAGCTGGAGGTTTTGAAAAGATGTGATGATGCCTTTAGAAAAGGAAGCTTCAAATAAACTTTTTTCATTCATTTCTGCAGATTAGTAGGACTGGAAGGAGTTTGTGTCTGCTTATGAGGAATTTTTTGGTTTGAAACACAATTATTTTAAACTTTTCAGGATATTGGCTATTAGTTTTGAGTATTACTTGAGCACAGACACTGCATTTGAAGTAGATAAGCTCCCAAGGGCTGGGCTTTTCTGCTTTTGTAGCAGATATGCTGATAGACAGTCCCCACTGGAATTGTCTTATGACATGTCTGGCTTTCTGAAGCAGTTTTTGAAACCTGATATGGCCTTTAAAGGTTAAGACATTGCTTACTTCAAGTGCCTGTGACACTTGGCTCAGTAGATGCTTGAACAAGAGCGTGGACCAAATGTGCTGATCTTTCCCTTTTTTCCTACCTCCTCTTTCACGTTGAAGATGATTATCTCAGTGATGAGTAAAGTGACTTCTAACTTGTGAGGCTTTTCAGGATGGAGTATATGGAAAAAGCAGTGTATGCATGCAAAATATACTTTGGAGACAAAATGCAGACCAAGCTGTGTGATTTGCATTCTTAGTTTCAATTCTGGTTTATTGTGTCAGTCAGTTACATGTCTTCAGCATAACTATTCCTTTTCCTGTAGTCAGCTGGACCTGATCACATCTCTTGTAGCAGGGAGCTTTTTTTCTCATGAGCTTCCATTTTTTTTTAACATTTGAATTCTTCAAAGGAAAATTGCCAGCCGAGAGATCAGCAAACTTAACAATACAAGTTATTTGTTACTGCAGCCATGGGATGAAGAAAACCATTTTCCAGGGGAGCTGACCTTCCCACTCATGTAACTTCAAGACTCTTAGCTCACTGCCTTAAAAGATTGATCTCGATTTTTACGATGCTTTTAATCAGTATTGTTTGCTGGGGATTGGAAGCCTCATCACAAATCTGTCTCCTCCAGGGCCTGGTGTCACTAATGCTGTCCCACATATCTGTGCCCCTGTAGCAGGCTAGTGAAAGTTTGGTGTGCAATCCAGGTGTGAAGAATGGCTCTTTGCACGTGGCCCGAGGGCTGAGCTGCTCTTCAGGTGGCAGTGGCACTGCTGCTGGGTCTGCTCAGCAGCTCTTCCTCATGCTGGCAGGACTGCCTGCTTTGTTGTTTTTTAAGAATTTTGTAGCTAGTCTTCGAAAACTAAATCCTGGAAAGATCATAATGCAAGGAGCTTCAACCATCACTCTGAATTATTGGGCTCCTAGAAATGTATTATAAGCTCTCATGCAGCAATTTTTTCCCCCCCGTTCTCTATCTCCTTTAAATATTTTATATTTAAAACTCAGAGTTGCATTTCTATTTGAAAAGCTCAGTGGTCAGCTTTTTGGTCCCCCACTGACTCTCATTTTGTTTCATTTTCTGTTCAGGTTTGAAGGAGTTGCTATTTTAAATCTTAGTCAAAAGTTGCTTCATTAATTGTCAGCATATCTAGGTAATGTATTTGACACAGACTCTGGCAAGTTTCTGGAAGGACAAAAAGGAAAGATAGTGAATTATTTAAAACAGTAAGTTATTACCTGAAGCTTCTGGTCAAGTCCTGTTTAACTTTGGTTTTGTGCCCCCAACTTTTGTCTACAGTCTCAGAATGCTTAAAATCTAGTTAATGAAAACCATGGTTTTTTTATGGGAGTTCTCAAGAATTTGAGAAACTTTGAAAAATCTCCCTCACCTACAGATAGCTGAAAACCCATCACAGCGTGGGCTCCACCTTCAAGTTAAAAGAAGGTCGATCACACTTATTAGCCAACTTAAATGCACTGTGAAGGTGGTGTCTTTTCAGTTCCCTGGGTGGCCATGTCAAGTCAAGATAAGAATCTGGCCTCCTTTTTGACGTTCCTGAAGGAGAGGTAGAAGATAGAATTGTGCTTGTCTCTTTCTCTACATGTGTGTGATTTGAGCCACACTGAATAAATTGTGTTGTTCTTTTTCTGTGTTTGAAATGGCAACTCTCTTCTAATTGTGAAACAATGA
The DNA here is from genome assembly GCA_013398275.1 of Promerops cafer. Lineage (NCBI taxonomy): Eukaryota > Metazoa > Chordata > Aves > Passeriformes > Nectariniidae > Promerops > Promerops cafer. The sequence continues at coordinate 308,443 of VZSE01004122.1, read as the reverse complement.
AAATATTTATGAGAAAAAAAGAGAAGAATTTTGTTTCAGTATTTCTTAGCTAGTCTATGAATTTACTCTTGAGCACCCTATAGGTAAGCACATCTGAGGATGGTTCCTGTGTTGAGCCCTTCCAGCCTGGATTTGTTATGTGGCAAAGCAATCCCCTGCTTTACAAACTGGCCAGTTGGAATGAACAAGACGGGCTGACCATGGACAAGGTTCAGGGTGACTGTGCTGGCAAGGAGCTCACCAAGGCTGGGGGTGTGGCTTCCTGAACAAGGCTAGCAGAAGTGTTCAAATGGCAGTTGTGGTAGATGTTTGCTTGGAGTTTTTAATCCCTCCCTGTGCATCAGAACTAACACACTCCGACTGTGTGGAAGGAAGAGAATACAGAAGGAATTTGCACTATGTTGTCCAACTTGTTGCTCACCTCAGTGGAAAAAGCTAGATAGGAGAGGCTAGAGAGGACAAAATGACTCCCTATGCACATCTCATTTCCTCCTTTTGCAGAATACATGGCTGTGTTGGCAGCTTAGGGGGCTGCCAACATTAATTAATGCCCATTAATTAATGGGCTTGGAGCCCACAGATGGCACAAAGCCTTTGGTACTGGAATTCAGTGGGGTGTCTAATTCCAAATGAAAGGACACACAGAAAATCCTTAATCTATTGGGAGCCGATTGGAACAACTGTTTATACAGGAGCAGCTTGTATTCAGGCAAGACACTGTCTCATCACATTTATTTTAAACTTGTTTAAGAGCATTAAGGAAAATTATCTTTAATTACTTGCAACTGGAAAGCCAGTCCTTTGCCTGTTGGTATTTGAAAACTCTAGGATTAGACAGTGTCCCTGCAATGTGTTTGCTTCAGTTGTTACTGAGAGTCTGCTGAGGACTTATCCCAGCCACAAAGAGTAATCTCATTGCAGGATTGTTGCTCCTCAATGTGGCACCTGGAGTGAAAGGTATGTAGGATACAAGTACCACCAAAAGAAATGTGAGCAAGTGATATTCCTTAGTGCAGGCTTCTGGATTGGAAATGAGACTTCAGTCTTTTCCTGGATGCCTAGCTCTTGCAAGTGGATGGTAGAGAGAATATTACAGATGTTATTCTGCTTCAGGAAGCTTATTAGTACTCCAGCAGGAACCAGAAATCCCAGAGCAGGATTATGGCTTCATTGCCTGAGGTCTGTGCAGAGGTCAGATGGAAACATGGTCTCTTCCTCAGAGGGTTTGCAAGTGTAACTTGAGGGGGGGGTGTGAGATGGTGCATGGATGTTTGTCAACTTGGCTATTTGTTTCTGATTAATAGAGATGCATACACTGATTGGAAACATGGACAATACTTACCAAATTAGTGTGTTTTACAGATAAAGTTAACTGCCTAGGTGCTGGAGGGGCACAGTAATACACTGCTGACAGTTAATAATGCTGAGTTTGGGGACTTTATTGTTCTCTGGTCATGCATACCAGATGAGCTACAGTGCTAATCTCCATGTCATAAACCTGGGAGTGTGGCATGGAAATGAGAAGTCTTTGTGTCTGTAGAGTTCCACAACAGAGAAATGGTCTCAACTGCTCTGATAAATTAAAATTCAGGGTGAAGAAAAGAACATTTTCTGCATGGTGCCATCCAGTGTGCCAGAGTCATCTCAGCTTTAAGGGTGGTACTGCATAGGAAGCAGTTCCTTACGGCTGTCATTTGTAAAGCCTTTGCATTTAAGAAAAATGTCCACCTCTTGGTTGAATAAAAATGTTTCCATATGTGATCTATGTGTTAAGTTTTACATATGTACATTTAACTTTTGAATTTGGAAAACAAAGCGTCAAGAAGAAATAACAGCAAGGTACTGGGTTTGGCAGCCCAGAGCTAATTTAAAAGCTGATTGAAGAAAATGGCTTTCTGGAGATGGATTTAGTCTCCTGTAAGGGCTTGCTTGTGATGTCAGGACTTTCCTGGAATGCAAAGCATTTCTCTGCTGAACTTTCTGTCTAAGTAGTGAAATCAGATTAAGGCCAAAAAAGCAGGTTTGTCTGCTACTCCTCCAGGATGGCATTTGGTGTGAATGATTTTGAGAGTTCACCTTTCAATGTTGCTCTTTTCCAGGACACAAGGAAAATCCTATAAATCTTTCTCTCTTTGAGTTATCCTGGGTCACAGAATTTTTCTTGCTTGAGCATCATGTGACCAACTGCTCTGACTGGCAAAAAGAGCATGTTCAAGGTTGGGAGGTTAAAGTAGGCAGTGTAGTATATGATATTAAACCTTAATTCTCAGGCTGACTGTTCAGAGCTGTCCAGTTCTTTCTGTACAGTGAACATGTACAGTACAGTTAGAACTTAATTTCGTGGCATATTCTTTTGTCATCATCTTGCCTTGTTTTTTAAATTTTGAATGCAGTTGTAATTTCTGAAATGTATTTTAAATTCTGTGTAAAGGTGAGTCCAAAGGAATTATTACTGACTGAGCTTACTAGACTTTGATCAGTGCCACCATCTTTCTTACAACGTAAGCTCCACCTGTACTTCCTATTAGGACATTTGCCATAGTATTTTGGTTTTCTAGGTTTTCTAAAAATCCGATTCATTGATCGAATGGCAGTTTCACTCAGTGGAAATACTATTGTTCTTGATGATTGTTAAGAGGCAAGTCTTTTCTCATGCCCTTTTTTTATTTTCTTAACTTTTCTTCAATTATTTCAGTTTAAAAAGTCAGGGAGAGAGGTAATATGAGTGCAGAAGATCCACCACATCTTCATTTCAGTCACTTCAATGCTTTCCACAATTCCATGTAGATGTCAGGTCGCTGTGTTCTATGTGTTAATGTCCTGACAAGCTTACAACATTGGGACAATAACAGCCTGGCCACTCGTGCCACAGAAGCACTCCTGTTGTACTAACACCAGACCTTTCTTGTGCCTTCAGTGTGCCAGGAAACCGTCTGGGAGGTCTTCAAGACATTCTGGGACAGACTGCCGGAGCGTGAAGAATATAACACCTGGATGAGCCTGTGTGAGGAAGGCATGATGAGTATCTTTGAAATGGGCACCAACTTCAGTCAGTCTGAGGAGCACCGGAGCCTGATCATGAAGGTGGGTGCAGCAGCTGCTTGGAGTGTTCTCCTGGGCAAGGGCATCATGTCCCACTGCAACGTGCAGCTTTGGCAGATCGGATTTGGCAGAGAAGGACAGAGCCCTTGAAACAGGCACGTGTGGGTATTCCAGCTCTGGGACCTGTAGTTCTGAGATCAGTTCCAAAACAAAGTTGTGGGTGATCCAATGCAGGGAAAAGCAGCAATGATGAAGAGAATTTTGTCTTCAGTAGATGTGTTCCTGACAAATAGATGGTGTCTTGACCCACGATGTGAGCCAGGCTGCGGTGCATTTTTCCTTGGGTGTGTAGCAGCCTGCCTGCTCTGAGCTGCACACTGAGGTGCCTTTAGCACAAATGGCACTTGGGAGCAGGAAGTTCCAAGCTGTAGCTCTGGTGCAACCAAGCCCTATGGCATAACTGCCTGTTGGATGTTCTGCAGGTCTGTGATGTCTGTGCTCTGCTGCCTGACTGAACTGAGTGTAGTTATAAATGTAAAAACTTTGGTGTCCTATGAAGGCAATAAATAACATTAGGTAACAGAAACTCACCATGACAAGCTGCAGATTAAAATCAGTTTTCAAATGTAAAACAAGTCAATAAAAAATGCTGAATATCTTGGTATATTTTCTGTTGATTCAAGTTTATTTTAGCTTAAAGAAAATAAAAGAAATATTAAGTCAAACTAAAAAAGCCTGTCTCAAATGAAATACAAAGATGTAGTTTTGGGAGTTTGTGAATTTTAAAATAAAGTGCTTAATTTGTATTCATCTAAGATACAGTAGATATCTTAATTTCTCTGGATAAAAGGCTTCTTAAAATGTGTGGTGGCTTATGTATCTTCTTTAAGATTACTTTTCCAAGCTAATGGATGAATAGTTTTACGAAATTTGTAAGTCTTAAATGTGTAACCCCATAGAAACAGAAATGTTCAGTCAGTGTGGATGCGCTGATTTTTTTCCCCTCCTGCTTTTTTATTGGACTTCTGTGCTAGGAATGTGAATATGGAAACTGTTGCAGATAATGGAGAGAAGTCTTTTTCCCTGAGCCTGCATGTTAGTCTTCCCAGGCGATGCTAGCCAAAGTTTGCTTCCGTGAAGTCTGATGATGCTGTTGCCCTTAGAAGTCTTTGCAAAAAGATAGAGAGAAATAAAATTAATGTGATTATTTTTTTTAGTGCACACAGTGCAGGCAACTGTTTTGTGTTTAATTTTTGCAGTGAGATGACCTATAGTGGAAGTTAATTAAAAGAAATAAATTACTCTTGGAAGCAGGGTGATGCATCTAACTTCCCACTGCTGCTTTCTCTTTTTGGGTATGGCTCCCCAACATTTCAGTGGAGTCAGATAAAGTGCTCTGGGTTTGATCTTTTCAGAAGGTTTATATTTATTTAGGTTTCCTTTCTCCTGTCGATGGATGTATTCCCTTCAGCAATGCCATATTCTGGAAAACAGTCTGTTCATTCTTCTATTTTCTTTCAGCACAGTTGGTAAAAGGTGATGGTTTTTGGGCTGATCTGATGGCAGACTAGTCTGTGATAAGAGGCACTGAATGCTGTCACCTCTGTGCTCCACAAAATGTCACAAATTAGTCAGGTGACGTTTTTGGAATAAGAAGCTGAACTCAATTTGACTTTGAGCCAAAGATTGAAGGCAAGAGCACCCTATCCCCCAATCAGTCACTGTTGAAAGATCCAATGGAATTTTTAAATGTCTGGGTCAGAGGGGATTTAATTGCTAGCTCTAGTACTGCCTCACCTTTCTCATATGTGCTTGTGCACAAAATTCTTGTCAGAGCGTGAAACCCTTTTAAAGCAGCTGTGAGAATGCTAAGTCCAAACAGATGCAGTGGATGCATCTTTTAACAACATCCTCCTTCCTGCTAGTTGCTTGCCCCAGTCTAATGTGGTGGTGAGAGCTGGGGCTCAGCCTGTGGGACCAAACACACTTTCTAAAGCCGTGTCCTACTCTCTTGTTCTTTCCACACTTGCCAGCTAAGAAGAGCAAGTTGTATGGTCAAGCCTTTCCATTGCTAGTGGGATTTGGTTTCCCTCTCATTACAGAGCGTTCATTCATTTGGTCATGATCAGTTGTTGCTATTTTTTTTTCCCCATTCCTTAGGTGTGATCTCTAAAGCAGAGAGCACTTGTCACCAAAGGGCTGCTATCATCTCACTGCGTGCACAGGACTCTGTAGTGGAAAGGTGGGATACATGTGAATGGGCCACTCTGTGGCTTAAAAGGAAGATTCACTTCTGCAGTGGTGTTTTTTTTTTTTTTTTGTTTGACTGTTACACTCCTCATTAAATATCACTTGTTTCTAACCTTCCTCTGCCCTCCAATGTCTGCAAATAATCTGTGGTTAGTTTCAAGAGTTTAGTTTAGAGCCTGCAGCTGATAAAAGTAATTCTGCTTTTATTTTGGTATATATTGGCTGTTACTGTCATGGCATTGCTCTGCTACCTCTTTTGTATGGGCATGTTGACAGATTCTGGCAGTCTTATTTCAAAGAGTCTTTTTGTATTACTTTTTGGTAGATTGCAACATGAAATTTAATTTTTAGAAATGCGGCATGTCCTGAATTTTCCCCCTCTCTCACAAAAGAAACTCAGTGTATCTGAAAATGAGGCAAATTAAATCTGTTGGGTTTGCTTTTAATAAACAATAATTCAGCAAAATTATTGCTTTCATGATGTTTTTGTTGTAGTGTGGAGGGTCTGTTACAAGCAGTGTAATTAAATGCCATCTTATTAGCCTTCCTCCTTGGTTTTCTTTCTTATCCTTTAATCCCCAGCAATCACTGTCACACTCCCACAGATGCTGCAATGTCTGCTCCATCCTAACTTAGTTCATGTTGAGAAAAATTCTCTTTCTCTTATTTATAACACACTTTCTTGCTGGATATCAGTTGAAGTGTAGACCAGCTTGTCTCAGCTTTCATAGTTCTTTTTTTGTCTTGGAGATGTGAGGTGTGCCTGTGTGGGTTTCCCTGTAATATCTGTATATACATGCACGTTCTGTATGCGCTAATACATATATATACTAAGTTTTCCTTAGTTTCTTTAAGCAGATCACCTGCCAGATTTTCAGAATGAGCAGGTGGACATATTCATGCCAAGCATAAAAAATTATTTAAAATATCTTTTTTCCCCCCTTGAATTTTCATTTTAATTTGTGTGATCATGTTGACTGACAATACCTTGCATAGGAAGAATACTCTCCTAACTAATTTCTTTGGATATTAAGCAGATTTACAAATATTGAGATTGCTAACCCATCTTTTTTCAATTCCTGACAGAAATGCAAATGGAGAAGGTAATTCCAATCCATAGGGTGGGATTTTTTTCAGTATAAATCTCCATGTAAACATTCCTTCCTATAAATTCACTTGGCTTGTGTTCCTTACTGTGTAGCTGTATTTCAGTGGGGAGTAAAATCCTATTATATAGAATGTAATATTCATCCTCTGTAACATTCTCATTCATCTCATTCTATACTTTGAGACATGTATGTTTGGAATTCCAGCATTGCTAAATTTGCCCTGACTCTGCCCTGTGATCGTGACCATGTTCCCACTTGTGCTAGACAATTTTTGGAAAATCCAGGTGAGGAGAAATGAAGGCAAAAGTAAATATCAGTTTCCCAAGAACCATGGATGACTTGCTATGAAATTGAAACACTACTGCCAAAGCAGCACAACCTCTGCTGTTCATAGAAGAATTTAAGGCTGGCATACAGAACTCCTTCCTGAGTCCATAGCAAAAAGTAGCTTAAAGCCTGATACTGCAGGGCTTTCCGTGTAAAGTTTTGTCTGCATCCCGCATTTCCAATGTGGGTATGTAATAGATAATTTCAATTTCCCCAGACTTCAATCAAATTTCAGAAAATAAAGTTTTAAGGAGTTGCTGTTCCTTATAGGTCTAATGACAATCTACAATGACAAGAGATGTTGAGAAAAGCTGTTATGAGAAATGAAGCATTAAAGGAACCCATGCAACTTAATCTGTTGAGCAGATACTCAACCATACCTGCTGAGGGCTCCTACACAACCCCATGTCTATAACAAAGTATATCTGACAGTGTTGGGCAGATGGGACAACAGGAACTAGGTTATGAATCCTTTCCAAAGGAAGCAGGTCTGTGAGATTTTTTTGGTTGCTGGTGAGAGGGAAATTTTTGCTCTGCCCACTCTGGTGGGTCTGAGAGCCAAGTTAAGCTGAGATGTAGCGTGGAAAGGAGTTTGTGGCAGAGCTTTCCCTGAGAATCAAAAGGCAGACAATTTCCCCAGGAATCCCCAAAACTGTGTTGGGAGGTGCTCACCTACCAAAAAGCAACTTGATAAGTTCTTGGGGCAAGATACAAACCCTTCAGTGATGTTGACTCAGCAGTACTTTTGTGTAGTACTGACTTTACAGCTCATGAGCAGCTCTGTCTGCTTCAGTGTGTTTGCAGCACAAACTGCTCAGTGACAGATTAGGGTAAGAGGGGAGAAGGCAACCCTGCCTGAGGATGCTTGAATGGATAGCCTAACAAAACACCTCCTTAGCTTGCTGAAATGGGTACTTAGCAATGTAAAATGAATTATTTTTGCCTGAATTCTGAGAGCCGTGTTCGAAGGTGGGATTTATCATCGCAATGATATGAATCCCAGTGCTGTTGTTTGAATACTTCACAGAGGCAGATTATTTTGTATTCCGTAGGTTCCTGTGGGAGATTTCTTCTGCTGTCTCTCCTCTTCCCTTGTTCTGTGACCTTCCTTGCTAACCATTGTGTCTCTGTTTAATTAAATGTCCTAACCACTCTTTCCAGTTCTTTACATTTTTTCCTTTGTGTAGGACACCTCCTTTAGTTTCTTCTAAATCTGGAAAAAAGCAGATCATATCTGCTGTTTCATATCCCCCATCCCCTCTTATGCATGCAAAAAAATATTTTTCATTTGCCCTCCTTTGAGCCATACTGTCAGATTTCCTTCACCCATTTTCTTATCCATCCACTTACTGTTCTGCTATTGACTTTCATTCTTTGCATTACAAGTTTTAGCCTACTCTAGTTTTAAAAGAAAACCCCTCCACCTTTGCCATATATATATCTCTAGCCTTCATTTCAAGTTGCACATAGTTGAAACAGTTCCACTAAGCTGATCCTGCTATTTCTCCTGCAACTCACTGTAGACAGTATTTTTACCTTACCTGTAGGGATGCTCCTCAAAGCACTGCTCCCTGTTCTGGCCTTTCTCAGTTCTGGACATTGTCCTCCATTTCCTTGAATAGTCCCCAGCGCTGTGGCCTTCATGACAGGATGGCTCTGCCATGCACCATGGTGGGGAATCAGGACAGGCAGATAGGGAATCATGTCTTGGTATGACTTTCCTGTTGTAAATGAGGTGTATAGGTGAGTTAAATCAAATATGCTTGGTACAGTATTACAGAGATGAGATTAAATTTATATGGGATTATTTCAGAGCTCCTTGACATTTCCTCTGCCTTTTTCTCCTGCCTGGGATTACCCTCAGATTATTTTGTCTTCTATGCATAATGAGAGTCTCTTAGGATCAGGCAAGAGTGTCCTATATAATTGCTTTTCTGCAAGATCATGAGTTGACAGAAGCTCATGTGGTTGGTACTATATGTGATTTGTTGTATTTTTGTAGCCTGTGTTTAATGTATTTGTATTAATTCATGATAACTTTTCATTATGAAAAGTAACTGTTGAAAAAGGTGAGCAGTAGAGCAATGGACACAAAACTCAGCTCCCAGCATTAGGAGAATTGGTATAATAATGTCAGGAAGGTCTTGCTTCAAGAGAACTAATTTTGTACAAAGCACCTGCCAGAGACAGCTTCAGTGAGTAAAAGCTCCTGTTAGCTTTGGTGTGGCTGCTGCTGTAGTGGAGAACTATTTATAGATCACCTCACATATTGAAAGGGTGAAGACATTAAATAATCTTTGCAGTCTGTGTGCAGTAGGTAAATTTCTAACTCCATCTTAATAAAGGAGCTGAGTCAGAGAGGTGAGGTGTTTTGACAAAGGCTATCCTGTCCTAAATGATTAAACAAGCCAATATTAGAACTCTAGAGCCCTTGGCTTCTAATTAGGAGGAAAAGGTGATGTTTGCCATGGAGTTCAACTATATCATCGCTTGCTCCCACCCCAGGCTGGAAAGCAAATTAAATATTTGAGACAGAGGAAGATAGTCACACTACAGACTATTGCAGACCATGCCAGTTTAGCAATAGGGGGTGCTAGTTTACTATAAAATTATATGAGAATTTAGTAATTTGATGCCCCATTAAAAATGTGGGTGTGGAGACTGTGTAGTGTTTCATATTCTAGACTTTGGCCATTAAAATAATAATTTGACATTTCAAGTTTGGTTCTTTTAAGTTCTCCTTGTAATTTGTTGAATAGATGACTTGGAAATAACAAGACATTGGTTAAGTCCAGGGACCCAGACTCAGGGAACTTGGGAGCCACCAGCTCCTCAGACTGCCCTGCAACAGAGTTCTGGCCCAGGCACCCCTCACTGGGGTGTCCCTATTCCTTTTCTCTAGGAAGTGGTCAGGACTGCACTGAGCTCTGCTCTCAGGGGCCTTTGAGGAGCAGTGAGTAAAGCTGCTGGGTACAGACTAACACTAGGGATTGAAAAGATGTGTGAGGCCTGTAATAACTGGGGTTGGTTTTAATAGCACCTACAAATCATCCTGACTGAGTGTGTGTGGAAGAACATCTCATTTTCTAAGGAAAAAACACTTTTTACTGAGCTACTACTTACAGATGACTTTCCAAAATCTTGTAGAAAGGGAATCAATCTCTCTCTTCCTTGTATAGATCCCAGTGCACTAGGGGTGAATATACAGGCACTGTATACATCAGCATAATGAGCCCTTAAAAAAACTACCCAAAATCCAACACAGCTTTAGTGGCCCAAAGTTAGAGTTTTCACTGTAGACTACCTGGTTTCTTTCTTTGTCACTTAAAACTAGTCTTGCTGTGTCTTACTTTTTCATACTAAAGAATCTCCAAATGCTTGATTAATGGAGTTGTATAATAAATGTTTGTCAAAAAGCATGCTGAAAGGCAAGCTGACTGAAATTAGTATTTTGGCAAGCCCTGCTCGGGCTCATATCCAGGCTGTCTGCCATTCTAGCTGTGATCACAGTGCCCACATGGCCTAGAAAAAAGGCTACTCACTGACATATCTCCAAATCAATAGCAGTTGAATTTCTTCACTTTCCTAGAAACACAGGAAAACACAGGTGAAGAGAGTGAGCAGGCTAACTGGCTCAAAAAGTCTCTTGCATTTGCAATCCTCCTTCACAAGAACTATTAGGATAGCTTAGAGTGACAGTCCTTAGGTCACTGAATACATATGGGTGTTTTTCAGAGAAGTTTGCAAAGTGGAAATAGTATGTTTAAAGCTAACTGTAATTTAATTTCAATTAATTTTAATTAATTTTCAAATCTGTAAATTAATTTCAAAGGAGATACTTGAGTTGATTCACTTCCTGTTGTTTTTACTGAAAAATATACCTGCACTGATTATACAAAGAAAGCCAGCCCAATAAGCAGTCCACCAAACAATCTGTTTTTGACATTCTAAAGCAGAGAAACAGAAATTTTGTGGATGGACAATAATTTTCTCTAAGTATTTGATATTCTTTTTTCACTGATACAGCAGCAGCATTATTTCTCAACAGCTATTATTATTTCTCAGGACCTCCTCCACTTCTTGTGGTGTTCCTCACAGAAGAGTCTCTGACTCTCCTCTAGAACTCTCCTCTCACTATACCATGAGAATTTTGATGCAAGAAATATGAACTGTGTAGCCTTTCTTAGTCTTTTTACACCAATACATGAAAAAACATCATCCCTGCAACTTGTTTACCGTAAACAAAGTCATCACATTAATCCTGCTGTGGTACTTTAAGCTGTAGCTTTACTTTCAAAAGATGGTTTTAAATCTATAGACAAGTAGCAGAAGTAATACTGAATTTCTGAAGACTGCTTGCTTAAAAGGTTCTTATTGTCGTCATCCTCTAACATGGGAGAATGTTGTACCTGCAGAACACTTCAGGAAAATGCAAAAATGTAGAGCACCTCTGACAAACCTAATGCTCTTTACACTGTCTGATGTTGAGTTTCAGTTGTATTTTGGAAATGCAAGACATATTTCCTTTTCAGCAGGGATTTTTTTAATAAATTTTGAACTTAAAAAATGACAGTACAGAGAATAGAAATATTTCAGCATGCAGAAAGAAATAAAGTGATATAAACTGCATTTCAATTTCTTTCACCATATATTACTCAAATATATTTGGGATTTGTTTTTGTTTTCCAGAAACTGGCCTATACAAAGGAAGCAATGGGCAGGTGAGTATCTGAGCTCTCCTTGCATTTTATTCTCTCTGGACATAACAACAGGGCTGAGCTGTGACATTTTGTAACCTTTTCTCTCTTTTTCTTGTCAGTTCCTGCACTGATTGGTCATGTGGGTAAGTCATTTTCCCTTTCTAAAGGCTGGTGATAAGTCGTTTCTCTGGTTCTTGCTGCTGCTGTACTGATTGGTGTGCTGAAGATGAACAAAATTCACCTTTTTGCAAAAGCACATACAGAAAATTGTGATGGAGAAATCTGGTGGTTCTTGCATGTGAACCTCTGTCCTGGCATGGTTGGCATGCTCAAAATATCTCAGCCAATCTGAGGCTTGTACTTCTGCTTAAGTGTGTCATCACCTTGTTGGCTGTCGGGCTGCCAGGCACAGACACAGGCTATTTACCTGAGGAGGTTTAGTGGGGGAAATCTACTCTGAGAAAGAGGTGTGTCCATAGTTACTTGTGTTAGTGTTCTGGTTGTCTTGAAAATCTTTCCCAAAAGCTTTCAGGTGGTCCTGGTCATCATTACAAAAATGAAAAGAAAATTGAATATTTTGAAACGCTATTTTAAAAGACTTTGAAGAGATGTGTTCTGTGAACAGTTACAAGGGAATTGGTTGTTTGGGCTCCTCACACTTTTAACAAGGCAATAAAACTGAAAGCTGATTTGTTGTGGCATTTTGTACCAAAACAAACCTGAACTTGGCCTGTTATTTCCATGTCTTTTATTGAACTGAAAACAAGTTCAAATTATTATTGCTCCATTGCTTCTCAGAATTTAATCTAAGCTGTTATTTTTAGGGTAATTCAAACCCAAACAGTCTGGTGCTAAGCTCCTCTGAAAAACTGGCAGGTTCTAGTCTCTGCTTTACAGGCCACATAAAGCTACGCTAAATATGAGTAACTAAAATACCAGGAAGAGTAATAATTTAATAGATTTCTTAGAAAAGCCCCCAACTTTTCAAATTAGGTATCCTCATAGTGATCTCATAACCGCAGCATATTTTAAAATTAATAATGTGAGATGATAATGGCAAAAGTAATTTCTAAAAGGTTGGTTTCTCTCTGTCCTGTGGAGCTGAGTGCTCCTTTGACAAGAGCACTCCCTGAAGCCTCCAGGTGAGCTGGGTAGTGTCCATCTGTTCTGAAGAAGTTTGAGCTTGAAAACTTACTGCATCCCTCTGTGTGATCATTCAGGAAATCTGGTAAATGTAGAGATACATGACAGGAATTAGAGTCAATGCATCTGGAGTCTGTATGTACTGGGCTAAGCAAAGGAACAGTGCAAAAAGCCCAACTTTTCTTTGAAAGGTGAATCAGAGTGATAAATGTTGTACTTGTCCAAAAGCCATCTTATGAAGTGTTTCAAGGCAACATTAAAGGGGTTCTGGTAGACAAATGGCAAACTTTACCAAAACTCAGTTCACTGTGGGGCTGTGCTGCATCTGTCTCAAAAATACACCGCTTTTATTTTCAGTATGTGTTGCTTCAGATCGTTTATAGATTTAGGTTGGGATATTTGTTATTGCCATCAGTTTAAACTTTGGGTTTACTGTATCTTTTCCTCTATAATTTGTTGTTTGTCTTGTGCTTGGAAATTGTAGTGTTTTATAGCATGAAGAGGGTGATAGAGGACTGAAGCAGTGACAGAAACAGGTAGACTTGCCCTGGGTAATGGAACATCAGGAGAAATTAGTAGAAATAATTTTTCCATTATAAAATCCAAACTTACTCTAAATCTATTCTGGACATCTTAGAGCATTCATGGTTTAAGATGTGAAGTTTTTAAGCCAGAGTCCTGTAAAAAACAAAGCCATGATTTTCTGTCATGGGTAGAAGATGTCTCATCTGACTCCAGAGGTCTTGCCCCAAGAGGAGTAAGCCAGCCATCTCAATACTGCCAACAGCTATCATTGTTCCCTGAAAAAATAACCAGACCTCCCAGTAAAGATCAGAATAAATGTTCTTGTAAAAATGTTCTGTAAGAAATTAGCATAAGTGCCCAACCCAGGACCGCCATCAGCCTCTAAGGTGCAGGATGGTAAATCCAGTGTCAAGTCCCTCCTGCAGAAAGGAAAAGCAAGTGCAGTTCTACCCTCTCCTGGCCATTGCTGTTCTCACCTGCTGACCCACATGTGCAGAGAGAGGCTGGTCCAGTGCAGGGCAACACTAGGATCTGAACACAGCTGACTTGTCAGCCACCTGTGTGAGAATGGACAACTGTTCTGGTCTTGTCTCAAGGGATGGCAGGACTGTCCTCAATATCTAGACATCCAGGGTATTTAGATGAGATGTTCAGGTGAGATTCCCACACTACCAGGGAAGAACAGGCTTCTCCAGATGGTGCCTTGAAGTGAGGGTCTAGCTGAAGTCTCTAATTTGTCCTGTGGTGAGATCCAGTGTCTCTGATGACTGTGCAGAAGCAGCCATTTCTGGAGGCCTGGGCACTGGGCATATTTCTCCATCTGTTTTCCCACTGATAAGAACAAGAGAAATTTTGCCATGGGTTCTAGAGCATAGCCCCCACACAAGAAACTATTCCATAAGTGTACACCAATCTCTTTTTTTCTGTGAAACAATTTTTTTCTGTGAAAGTATTTCCTAATTTGGGGTTGGTCTGGAATGGAAGACAGTCCCCTGATATATGTTTGTCATTTTAACTATACTACCTCTCTAAAGCAAATCAAAATTGTGCTGAAAGCTATAAACAGCTATAGAATTGAAGCTGTGACTTGAGCAGTTTAATACAACTCACACAATACTACCTAGATGCCAATATGGTGTCTCTCTCTAGCTGGAAAAAGCTGACTTCATCTAGTGAAATGCTGGGATAGATTTAATGTAGCCTACGGGAAGGTGCCTTGTGCTCTTGTAGTTTAGTTCCTGGAATAACTCCCAATCCGGCATTACTGGCAGTGACGTAACAGCAGGATGAAAGTTTGTTCCCGTAAGGTTTAGAGCATGCGTTCACGTAGGTTAAATGCTCAGCTACCTTGGCCTTTTCAGGAACTGAGGGATTAAACTAAGTACCACCAAGGAGAAAACCTCAAAAGGAAAAGCAATATATGGGACACAATCCAGATGTGTACAGAGCGGCGCAGCGGACGTTGTAGAGTTTTCGCTGCAGTTGGAAGTGTCAGAGCACTACATCAGCTAAAGACTTTTACTGATTGCTTTATGAAGTTCTGTCTCTTAATATTGGAGTCTGTCTCTTGAGAATAGGACAGTCCTTTTGTCTTATTCCTAGGGGATCAAAAGCCAACTCTTGAGAATCAGCTGAAAGCAAAGAAGTAGCACAAAATTGTTGCACCGGAAAACAAGAGCTCTTAGGTCATAGCCTTGCTTGAATGCTATATGCACAACAGCATACTGAGAAAAAGATAAAGAGGATAGGATAGTTGAAAAGGAGGAATATAAAACACTACTTTTTCACTTCTTCAGAAGCCTTTTCTAATGTAAAATGAAATATGTAGAGGCATGTGTCCTTTCTGATGGTACTTGCTGATTCTAAACTCACTGAAATTAGTTGCAGTAAATCTTGTCTAGACCTCCTGTGTTCTGTCCATGTTCTCTTTCTTGAAATATGTTGGCAAATCTAGAATCCATATTTTACCAGTGGTGGTAGCAATGGTTGATGATGTATCAATTTGGCTTTTGTACTGTTTATCTAAATGTGCTTCATGAAAGAGTAAGAGTTTGTCTTCTGTGCTGGGATCATTTTATCAGTTCAGCAGTTCTGCCTGCAGTGACATAAAAATGCACCTGAGTTTCTTTACTGTTTGTCTGTGGACTTGGCAGTGATATTCCTAATTTCAGAAATTTTTATATCATCTGCACAGCTTTACCACATGTGAAGAGTTCCACACTGCTCCTTTTCAGTTGTTTATGTTCTTTTGTGCTCCCTGCTGTCTGGTAGCAAATATAAAAGGTTTGTTCTGCTTTAATTAGAACAAAAAGAGATGAAAATTCAAGAACTACATAAATGAAAGTTAAGATAAATGCATGTAAATATTAAAAGGAAGAGAATCTGAATACAAGGCTTTGTCTTGCATTCTGAAATTGCATAAAAGTAATTCTTAAATTGTGTGCTAGTTAGTTCAAGGCTGTGTGATTGGAATATTTAAAAATGAGAAAATCAGACAATAAAATTTTTTCTCCTTTGTGCAATATGAGATTTGAAGTAATATTATTCAAGAAAAATAAATGCTTGACATAACCGGTTAGACTTCAGAACATTCAAACTGACTAACAATCTTATAAATAATGGATAAACTGGTGGATGTCCAGAAATGCAGTACAAATCTGAAGATGTTACTTTCTTCAACCACAGAGTTGGTTTTGTCTTAAATCTTGAAGAGAAATGTAGAGAAAAATCTAACTAATACCTTCATAGAACTTCATGGCTGTGAAATGGTATCACTGATGGCCGATTTGACAGATCCAGAGTGCTGTTTCTCCTTAAAACCACAGTATGGCTGCACATAAAGAACCAGTTTAGGCCTATGAGTCAGTGGAACTCTGTTTATGCTTTGGTGGACTGGAACCTGTATTCTCCAGACACGACTGATGTCACACAAAAGTACATACCATGGGCCTTGAAAAAAGGGAAATATAGGCTGTATTTGTGAGCTGTGATTGCTGTATTAGTATGTATAGGCTGTCCATAAGCACTGTTTGCTTCAGATCAGCTTCCTAGGCCCCTATGGATCTTGTCTTACACCTGCCTAGATCCTGGTGTCTAACAGAGCTGTGTGATCTGAAACTGCTTGTTTCTGCCAAGGAAACACAAGTGCAGTGTTGTTCGTCCTGGTGTTTAGACATCTACTTGTCTATATTCCTTCCTGCCTCTCCATACCTATGTGTATGTTTTTATATTTTGCTTACTGCTCAGCCAAGATGATCCAGGGAATCACTCATGCAGGTAGGACAATGGAAATTACATTTCATATGTCTGTGTCAAATTCACAATAAACTCTTGTTGGAATACAGTCCTGCTACCTGGAGCGGCTTGCTTGTGTAGGTAGAATTAAAAATCAAGTGTGGGCCCTGGATTAATCCTGGGGCAAAACCATAAGAAATCCTGTGTGGTTTAACCAGTGCAAGTGGTGCAGATTCAAACACTTTGAATCTGTGTTTACCTTGAAAAGTGATGTGTTCAGACAATTCAGTATATGCATTGCCATGTGCATTTTAGTGACTTCCTTAGAGGTGCCCAGTACAATTGATGTTTTTTTAGGTGATCAATAAAGTAAGCATTTGAAAAATATTAAGGGGAAGTAGAAGACAAAGAGAAAGTAAACCTCATTATTCTGGTAAAGTAATGAAAAAACAATGTTGCACATAAAGTGAGCTTGGTTACAGCATAGTATCCTGAAAACGATATTTTCATCCTCTAGAAAAAAGTGGCAGCTGATCATTTGACCAAATTTGGTGCTTGACTGGTTTGGTTAGATTTGCTAGGGTTCTAGCAGGTGATGTGTAAGTGCTTGGTTTTTAATTTTCAACCAGCTGTGCACTGCAATTCTGTCAGAAAATTTGTTAGCTCCTGAGGGTTTGTAATTAAAAGCCCCTCAGGACCGGTAAGAATATATTAACTAGCCTTGACAAAGAGTGTGGTCTGTTGTTGCTTAAGGACCTGGGTTTGCTACACAGCCTTAACTCTCACCTTGACACTGGCCTTACTCTCACCTTGCCTTTCAGCGCTATCATGGCTGCCCCAAGGCCTGGCTTGGGCTGTGGTTGTCACCGTGTGGCTTAACCAGTGCCTAAGGTGACACTTGTGCTGGAAGTGCCCTGTTGGAGAGCTGCCATTTGCTGGGGTCAGTGGCAGAGAAAGTCCTCTTGGACTTTTGAAGCTTGGAGGACTTCTCTTTGATGTGTCTATAACCAGTAATCTGATCTAGAAGTAGAACTTGAGAAAGATACTAGGCCTTTCCATTTGTAAACTGCTCCTCTTTTGAAAGCGTGATTTATGCCACAGCATTTTGTTTGGGGTTTCTTGTCTACTTTTCTACTTTGAGGATTTTTTTTTTAAAAACTTAAGCAACTTGGTTCAGGGGGCTCTTGTCTGGGTGGGTCCGGGGCTGTACCAAGGTGGTTCCAGCTGGCTTTGATGGGCAGGGTTGAGCCCTGCACTCGTAGCAGTGGCAGCTCAGGAAAAGCCTGTGTGAGAAAGGGCGAAAACACAGCACAGGGAGAGGAAGAGGGAGTAAAAAGAATGAGAAACAGTGGCATGGGGAATGCCAAGGGAAAAGGCACCGCACCGTGGTAAATCATGTATTCCCTGCAGCCGAGGAAGGACTCAGACTGGAGTAAGCAGACCTTTCCTGAAGGAGCTTCTGCCCCTGCAGAGCTGGGTACAGGAGTCTTGAGTGAAGTTGAGCCTGGAAAAGGGTGAAGAAGTGGTGTTTTAATGTTTGGCTGCTTCTCACTACCCAAATATACCTAAATATGCATTAAATTAGTTTTCCCTAAGCTGAGTCTGATTTTCCCATGGAGGTAATTGGTGAGTGATCTTCCTGGCTTTATTTCAACTGAGAAGCTTTTCATTGTATTTTCTCCCCCGTCTTATGGAGATGGAGGGAGTGGGAAAGTGGCTGGGTGGGTGCTTGGCCCTTGGCCAAGGCTAACCCACCCCAGAATTGGGTGCTCAGTTGGTGAGATAGGGCATCTCAAAAGGACCAAAATTACTAAGTTGCAGCACGTGTGCAGAAGGCTGACAATGGGTGACCTGTGCCTTGTGGGGCAGTAGCTGGAGGTCAGGAATGCCTGCAGGCCCCTCAAAAAATAATGGGCATCAACCTATGGCCACTTGGATCAAGTCCCATTGAGTCTCAGGTTGGGATCAGGGCTTACCACAGCAAATCATGTTTCTTGTTGTCCTCTTCTTTAGAAAAGGGGGTGGATACAAGACTCAGCTTATGGCTATATATATGTTTGAACTGAGCAGAACATTAAAAATCCTGTAGCAGAGGTTTTACTATTCATTGCTTTGCTTTTTGTTGAGTTTATATTCTGACCCTAGTTACAATGAATAGTTTGTAAGAAATAAAATCCCAGACTGGTTCACCTCTCCTGAAAAGTAGAGTCATTCTTTCTTCTGAACATTAAACATGATGCACTGAAATGCTCTGATGCTGTAATTTGGTGGCACTCTGGTATAGGTGTAATATACTTCCTACTGAAACTGGTAAAAGAGGCCTCTTGAATTTAGGTGAACTTAATTGGAAAATGTTTCATCAGACTAATTAATAATTAAGCAATAGTTTTTGTTGCAGTTCTAAGATGACAAATGAGTAAGGAAACTAAATGCCTCCAAAACATAACCAGCATTCTTAAGAAAATATCCTTAAGAGAGGCTATCTTGTCTAAATTACACTTTTTACTAAAATCTTCCAGTCTTGGATTCGAAGATGTACTGAGTTTGTCAAAGAATTGGCAAACTCAAAAATAGTCTTGCACTGTGCTGGCTGAAAAAAAGGTACCAGTGTCCATGAGATGGAAGGAGGTACAACTACATTGTACATTTTAATATTTTTAGAATTGTTGTGGAGATCATGTCCTGTCAGTTTAACATTCCCTGAACTATGTTTTGGTATAGTTAATTATTTTGTGGAGGATTAGATTGTGCCTTCTGGGAAACGATGAGTGAAAAGATTCTTGACTTAAATAGAAAGTTCATCATGTTTGCCTTCAGGCTGGTTTATTGGCACATAAGTCTTACATGTCTGTGAGGGGCAGAGAGAGGAAGTGTTTCAGACGTTAACTCAGTGAAACTATAGTCCCTGATTATATGTTGGTGCTCTGATATCTGTAGAATGTAACTGTGAATTTGGTTGTCTGGCTGGTGCTGGAAGCCTTTTTTGGAGTAATACAAAGACTGACTATACAGCCTGAAAGAGGCAAGATATCAACTTTGAGTGGAGTTTTGCTTGAGGATAGGATAGACTGCAAGACCAATCGTAGAGTATGTGAATCATAAAACAAACCTGGCAAGGCCAGGAACTGTGGCTGACATTGCATACATTAGAGTGAAGACTTGCTGCAATACGTGTTTCATGGCACAAGTACAATCACCAATGTAAAAGGAGATCCTGTAGAAGTGAGAGAAATACCTCATTACAATGAACTTCGGTAATGTTCATGTTCAGTTTCTCTCCAGCAGTTAAACTTCCAGTCTTACTGCTTGTGCTGTATATATTAACAATATCACAAACTCAAAAAATAATTTTCCCTTCATTCAGGAAAGACTTGTTTCTGTCAGAACATGTCTCCCACTCTTGGTAACTTGACAGTTGCTCCAATTCCAGGCTTACACAATTGTCTCCAAGCAGCTTGGGTTTACTGTAAGAGTTGTGTCAAAGCTGCCAGTTCTTCTTCAGGCTGACAGTCTTCATGTGATTGTTCTTTTTGAAATGTTTTTCACATGTGGCCCAGAGTTGTTTTATATGTGTGTGAATCCCATAACTGAGCTTGGAAACTGATATGTTTTGAAGATTTCCAAATAAGCAGAATAAAATTAATGATGAAAAGAACCCATCTTCTTGCAGTGATTTCAGTGCAGTTGTGGTGTTTTAGTGCAGTGGGGAGTATTTGAAAAACGGAGTGGTTTATAGGGTATTACCAGTTATCTTTATGTTCTATCTCTTTGTGTTTGCTTTCTTTACAGAACTGCTAGAAGGCAAAATGTATTTGTGTATGGGACTCCAGGTCACTTGGGATATAAGAGGGTTAGCAACCCAGAGATGCACATGATGTGTTCTATGATGCAAGTGACCCAAAATCCAAGTTGCAAAATATAACTGAAATTTTGCAAAGTCTAATTTTTATGAAGTTATGAGCCAAATAGTACTATGAAAAATTTCTTCTGCACAAGTGCTTCTTGGTGTAGTATCAGAACCACGGAAATATCAAAAACTACTACATTTATCTTAACACATCCAGCTTCAATTTCTGATTTGTTTTTTATCTAGTGGGACTCCTACTCCACCTTCGGATGCTGATGTTACCACATTGAGAGGTCAGTTTTTATCTAACTGCTGTTAAGGCTGATTCTGAATTACTAGAAAATTGAGAAATTCATGTGTTTGGTTTTCAGAAAGAGCTCTGAACTTTTACACCTCTAGAATGCCATTTGTAATCTGGAGATCATGTTATGTGCTCACATTTTGTTATTTCGTGAATCATGAACATCCTACTCAAGAAATTAGTTCTGTGCCATTTTTGCTGCACTTAAGCTCATGTTTCCAAAAATACATCTGCTTAGGCAGAATGTTAGCATCTTATACTGATTGGTGTATTGATGCTTTTCCTCTGGCTCTTCATGTGTCTCCTGTGCTGTTGCTGTCATGATGATGGGAATAGGAATCAAATTTGACTATTGGTTTATGCTTGCTGAAATGCTTCTGTGGGTATATAGGGAAAAAAACCCAACAAAATAATACTGTTCTCTTTCAAACTCAGATGCAGCTGCCAATGTTCCTCCCCCTCATGAGGTCTCCGTCGAGAGTCCTGTGGGTGATACCGTCCATGAGCATGACAATGTAGACACCACTGTGAGTGGGTTTTTTTCATTTGGTTCAGCATTCTGTTACCTTCCCCACATGATATTGTTTATGGTAATTTACATTTTAATAGCAATTAAAGGTATTGTAAATATGGAGTGTTAACACAAACTAGGATTTCATAATGATGCCTTTTTCTTGGTCCTAAAATTAAGAGCCAGACAGGGTTAAGGGATAAAGGGTGTTTACCTCAGTATTTAATAAGGATTCTTATGGTGCAACAATTTGCTAAGGTGGAATACACTGAAATGCACACTCACAGTAGATCATGGATACAATTTTATAGACCTTTCAAATTGGTATATCTAACAAAGATGTTCCAATGAGAGGCTTGAATGAATAGTGTGGCATCCCCCTATCCCAAAGTGTTCCCCTTTAGATGGGCCTAGTCCTAGTTTACAGGATGTGTTTTATAGGGGGCCTTAGTTTCTCAAGGTAGCTTAAGGCTGTCTGGCCTCCAACTGTGAGGCCTTTAGGGTGTTTGGTCTTCTGGCCTAACAGAATACCAGGACTATGCTAAGATATCAGACTTAAGGAGTTATAAGTATGCGTGCTAAGGGTACTGAGAATACATAAGTGATATATATAAAAAAAGGCAAAAAATCATCATGGCATCAATAAAATCAGGGTGTGAATTTCTAAAGTTTTAAGACATTTTCCTGGGCAGATTTTTTTTCCATTTGGAGAGGCTTTGAAATGCCTCTTCGCCAGCAGTGGGAGATAACAGATCAGTTGAACTTTCAGGTGAGGATTTTGCTAGTGTCATAGGACTAGAGAGGGAATGCCTAGTGGCTCTGAAAGCAGCAAGAAGAATGATGAACATTATTATTCCTATCAAAGCACAATATTCCTTAGGTTGCTGTAGTAGTGTTTCAAGGGGTACAATTGTGTAGGGCAGCAGAGAGGTGGCCTGGACAGCCTTGAAGACTCTGATTCTCTGCTCTTGTTCCTCTGTTGATGTAGGCGAACTTTTATCATCTCACAAGTCACTCCTCCTGTGATATTTAACCAAAGTTCACAACACAGGGAAGTCTGGACCCCACATTTAAAACATCTCTCTAGAAGTGAGCTGACCACCACATAGGTCCAGGACAGTATTTGCTTCTAGGAAACAGGTCCTCCAGATTAAATTTTAATCCCATGATCTAGAATCCAACTGCAGTATTCATGGGCCAACATGACTGAAGAAAATTTTGCAAATCAGTGGTATTAATCAGCTGGCTTTTGTTTTCTTATAAAAATGAAACTCTCAGTGGATCACAGAGAAGCTCACAATGTTTCACATGCTGCATATAAGTAGCTGATTTATAGTACTGAGATTAACTGGGGCCATATTGTTCAATAACTGAGTGTGGCCCTGAAACAAAGCTGAGCCAAACTCTACTTTCTTCAAGAGCTTTCAGTGCTGACTGGAACTCTGATGTTGGAATAAATACAGAATATGAAACAGACAGCTTTTGACTCAATTGCAGGGTCCAGCCTTATATTATGTACCAAGAACGCTTGTGGTTTGGTCCCAAGAACAGCATTATTCTTCTTTTGAAACAGAGCTGCCTGGAATATTTCTACTGGAGCAGAGAATAGGACCACTCAGTAAATTGGAAAGGAACCAGAATTAGATTGCTGCTGCTACAGCATTTTCACTCCGTACAGTTACGTCCCACCTCATTGTTCTTAGCAGCCAAAATGCATTGCTGATTACAAGGCCAAGAGTGAGCAAAGCTCATCTTCTGCACTTTGGATGTTGGCTGTACCAGGTTTTGGGGGGCTGATAAAGAATTAAACTACATGGTGTTGCAAACAGCCAAACAATAGCACTAGATATATGCCTGCTAAATGTGTATCTCTCAAATGATAACTAACTTTAAGTAATGTACCAGTCCTTATGGTCTTTAGACAGGGTTATCCAGTGAAAAAGAGATGTGAGGGGCCAGAAACAGAATTTAACAAAAAATTTTTAGAGGGTTCCTAAACAATGTAAAAGTTGCTCACTGATGGCAGATAAAATTTCTGGAGAAAGTTTTTTCCATTTCCTGCATGATGCATAGCTTAGGCTGCAGCTTCATTGAAAAGATCTGTTTTGCTGGCTCTCTTTTTCCTTTTTAACAGGAAAAAAGCAACAAATATGTATGTAAACAGTCAAAGACAAAACCTCTAGCGAAAGACATTTGGCCAAAGTTAACAAGCCAGCCTTTTCTTCCCTCCCAGACAAATCTCTGTCTCTTTTTTTTTTTTTTTTTTTAATTTTTCTGATGTCTTTCAATATACCACAAGCAGAAAGCATGCTCAGTCATTCAAATTAGATTAAAACTTGGCATTCACTGCTGCCTGTGGCAACCATGATAGATCCATGCATCCCTGATGCACTGCACAGCCGCTGCTCTGGGGCTTTTTGGGCAACTGTAGACACAGCAGTTGAAGCCTACTGCTTTAGCTGAGCAGAGCTCCCATTCCCAGTGCCTGTTGTATATCTGGAGGAATCCTTCACCTCCTGAGGCTGAACAACACAGGGTATTATTCCAAATGTAGAACTTGGCAAAAGTAGCTTGTCTTCCAGGTGGAATACTGAGTAGGAGCCTTGTGATAAATGAGTAAATTTTGGGTAAATAAGCCTAGACTGACTGGGGGCTCAAGTGAGATGTTTGAGTAGCCATGGTTGCACTTTAAATTGCTTCATGAACATCCCACACCTCTTTACTTCACTTTGTACCTGAGGTCAGTGAGATGGACTTACACTGAAGGTGTCCAAATGGAAAACAGAATTATCTTCAATGTAAGAATTCTCAGGAAATGTTCTTGCTTAGTAGACTGCCTCATTAGTTGCTGCCTCTGTCCCCGAGGCTTCATGAGCACTCCATTATAGTTCAAGGCAAACAGGTGTGCTGATGGCTCCTGTAGTGAACACACTGTGCTTTGGACTGCAGCATTCATGTGTCATTAAGTGTGACTTCTCTCCCTTCTTCCTTCCCTTCCAGATCAATAACGAGATAAAGAAACAAGATGAAAAGCTAGTCAGACCTGTAACTGAGCAGATGATTGAGTTCAACATTTTGATTGTTGGTGAACAGTATAGTGAGGAGCTGAAGGACCCATCTGCTGCTGAGTATCAACTACTGTCTGAACGATTCATTTCTCAGGTGAGTCCCTTCCCTAACTTCATTTTTCCTTTTGCTGGCTCTGCAAAATAAGAGCAGCAAAAAGCATCTGTGTCAGGGCTCCTGATTTTTGTCTCCGTGTTGTTTCCAATATTTGTTTTTTATTTTGGCTATAATGGTGGTAATTATATAACCATCATATTTTGGGGGCAGGGTGTGTGTCTTTCTTTTCTCTTTGGAGAGCCATCTAAGTTGTCCCATGGCTGCTTATCATGAGGCTTATCTTTTCTCTAGCTTTGCCTCCTCCTTAGCCCCATTTAGTTGGGGTTGGTTCTCTGAATCCTTTTTACTGGGACTGACCCTGGGCCAGATGGGAAAGAGATGTACTCTTAACTGCAGCCAAAAAGCATCACCATGACTGTCACAAGTTTCTCATGTAGGCTAGACATCTTAGTTTTCCTAGTTGTGAGTCCAAGTAGCAATGCCATGGTATGTGTGTGTGTAAAAAATGTCAGATGGGACAGAGTCCACCTGGCACATAGATGTTCCACTCCTTTGATCTCTTGCCTGGTTTTCTCTGAGCTTCAATGAAGAAGCTCTCAGAAAAAACAGTCAGCAGCACTGTGATTGTTTAAGTCTCACAATTTTAAGAGACAGTTTAAAAATAAGGAGATGGGGGAGGGTAACAAGAATTTACAGAGTAAAAAATAATCCTCAACTGGCAAGGATCTTTGGAAGCTAAAAAACTTTCTAAACCAGCATGAACTGTCAGTATTCTCTATCTTGGTTTTGTCTCCTGTAGCACAGTTGATTATCTTGGCAGTCACTTTCCATTTCTCCCCTTGGAATGTTTCTATACAGTTCTTGGGGAACGCTGGATGTTGTTCTTCATACTTTTTATTTCCCCTTTTTTTTAATAATGAAACAATGTCGCCAAAACTACTCTTCCATAAAGAAAAGAATGTTTAACTGTTTTTCACCTATTAGATATAACAGCTCAGATACATTTTTGGAAAATGCTAGAAACACTTCCTGATTTTTCACCACGAGCAAAAGTGAATGGAATCTGTGTTAATTTTTTTCTTTTTCCATCAAAATAGATTAGACGTGTATTTGAAGGGCTTCCTGGATACAAAAACATCCATGTCCTGGATTACAGGTAAAAAGATACTGATGTATATATGGGTATTGGACATGATCATGTATGATGATGCAATGAGCTGACATGATGCTTGGCAGGATGTCAGGCATGTGTGTGGGAACTCCTAGGGTGTATTAACCGAGTGCTCTCATATTTGGTACCTCTATATATGCAACTGAAATAGAAATACAGAACTGATTTTTTTTCCCTTCTGGCATTCTCAAGAGAATCTCACATGAAATGTATGCAGTGATATTAAGACAAGATATTCTTATTCAAGATTCTATCCTAAAATTAAAAGATACATTCGTATCTGCTACTTCTAATATGTCCAAGTATTAAACAAGGAAGTTCAAAAAATTTTTGGAAAAAATGTGGTGTATTTAAATTTCTTTTTCAAATTCTTAATGTTAATTTGAGATGACTCTAAAGGTTAGTGTTTAGGATATATAAAGGTCTCTCTCAGATCAAAAAAAAATGTGGGAGATAGTTTGATAAATTTTATGGAATGTTTTAACTCTCTGTATTCCTATAAATGTATTTTTAAAGACCTGATTCCCTCAAATCCATTTGTGCTTTGGAGTGACATTTAAAGTTAATTTGTTAAGTTAATGCATCAAATGTAAAATGTCTGACTTTTGGAGGGCTCACAAATTGTGATTTTTCTTGAATGGATTGGATATAATTTTTAGAATCTAATGAGTGTTTTCATGGCTTAATCTAAATGTGTTTTCATGGCTTAATCTAAATGTGTTTTCTTTGAGACTGTGAGCTGTATTTCTTAGAATTTATTGCCTGGGCTATTTTAACTAGCATACATGTAGGTAACAAAGCAGCTGTAGTGAGGGAGGTCTTGTGGTTGGAACCCTAGGCTACGTCCAGTTTTTTTTTTTTTTGCTGGAAGGCAGCAAAACCTTCCATCTTGGTATTTGTAGTCTAGTAGGTTTGCAAGCACTTGGTTCATTTGAGAAGGCAAATAAAAAGCTGGTATTTCTGGCAAAGTCTGTTCTCAGCTGTGTATGACAAAAACCCATTGGTTGTAATCTAAAACTTTAGGAAGAATAAGTGAGCCTTGATCTTCTTGGTACTGACAGCAATTTAACTGCATTATTTACAATAATCTGAGTCGGCTCTGCTCTGCTGATTCCTTGGGATTGATAGGAAATATCTCAGCTCACAAAAAGCAGAACAATTTGTTATGTAGCTGAATAACTATGCAACTTGAAAGGATTTTCCTGTATGCTTTTCAAATGGTTGTGCCCTGTAGAATACCAAAACAAACTTGTTAAAGTTTTAAGACTTAAAGGAAGTTATGACATTGATTTAACAGGTTTTGCTGTTCTGTTTTGTTTTTGTAATCAGCCCTTCCGTGGAAGACAGGTAAAGACAACTTTATTATAGATATTGTCATAATACAGATGGGAAAAACATGTTTAGCTGGAGGCCACTGTTTTTTGGGATTTGTAGTTTTGTGCTCAGAGCAAGATAGTTATCTAACATAAATATTGTGAGAGAGGGTTCTACCAGAAACTGCAAGTAACTGATCTGTTTTGGTTAAGGATAAACCTAATTTGCTTGTTTAAGTCACAATAAAAAAAAAAACCCTCAGGAAAAATCATCCTAAACACAAGTCAGCTACTGGGGTAACTTGTATATAAGAGTCTCCTTTGTGAAGAAAGCAAAATGGCTTAACAATGACTCAAAGTCTGCATACTTTGCAGCAAAGTCTTCAATAGATATGGGATTATTATTATTAGTGAAACTGAAGTAGATAAGAAACCCACAGTTCTCCAGCAAAGGCTGTTGGCTTAGCTTCAAGGCCAGAGGTGCTGCAGATATTAGCAGAACTTTAATAAATGTTCTTCAGCAGAACATGGGATTAGTTTGAACTTGTTTTTCATCAGACATATGCAAGTTAAGAATCCAGAATTTTTCCTTCTTTAGTATGTTAAGAATGTCGCAAGACAGAAAAATAACTGCAGCCTTAATTTACTAAATGTATTAATCTGTTCTGTGTGTATCTCAGCATAGCCAGTTTCCATGAATAAGTTTAAAGAGAATGAGCATCCTAACTTTTCAAGAAAGGTTAGAAACACAAATCTCTTCACAAACTATATGCAAGTGTTCACAAGGGCTATGTTCCAGGCACCGGATGTTTAACCCTTTCCAGAAAGAGGATGGTGTTGGAGTTATTTGTTAGGAATTATGAATGACAGTTGTATTAAATCTAAATGTTATGTTTGAGGAGCATATTCTGTTCCATCTTTGCTGTGCCTTTTCCCTACTGCTGTCCTTTTTAATTTCCTCTGCTGACAGTCAGTGCCCATGGTGAGCCTATGGTGGGCTCATGCCAATGATAGAGCCAGCAGCAAAGCCTCAGGCTCCTGGGTTTAGTCAGTGTGTTTGGGGATTTTCTCTGTTGTAGCTGGAACTGGGGTTTCAAAGACTTCTCTGAACAGAGCCACTGTTTTAGAAATCAAATCCAGCTCTGTGGAATCAGGAAAACCTCTATTCAGAGCACATTTTTCTAATGCTTCATAGGTTACTAAATTTTCTTGCTGTGTGCAGTCTACAGCCAAAATGTGTTGTATCTCCTCAAGTTCCCTTGTATTTATGTCCAGTGAATGGTAAATCTGATTGCAGCCTAGGCTGTCATGTGTGAAAAAGGACATCCAGATGTATTCAGGAAAAGAAAATTAAGAAAGTGGAGGAGAGTTAATATGAAAAAAAATCTAAACTGTACACAGATACAAAACTGAGTTATAGAATAAATGATCAAATTAGTCTAGATAAATTTTCCCAATTGTAAGATGAATTAAATACTATTTTTTTGCTATTAAAAACATTCTTTCAAGCAGATTAACACTGCACAGTGACAGAGGTTAGGGCTCTCACTTTCTACTATAGATTGCTACTATATACAGCCTGTTTTTCCTGCCTATTTTCATACCTCAGAGCCGTTCCTATTATTGGCATGATCTTAAAATCACCACTCTCACCCCTGCATGCTGGCGCACCCACTAATAATGCTTGCAGGAAGCCAGTGTTTTGGTCTGCTTGTGGTCTGTCTGCCATTCACTAGTAGAAATAAGGGACTGGGACCAGGCCAGATGTCAGTTTTGGGTAGCATTTCCCTTGAGAACTTAGTGAAAAGAATTAAGTAGTTTTTATTCCTCCTTTAAAGCCATGTATTTTTATATTAAAAAGGGTATTGCTGTGGGCCCTTGTGAAAAAATAGAGTGTTTGCTTGCTTAGGAAAACCTGGCATTTCTCATCTGTGTTCTTTCTCTTTGTACAACTGAAGTGGGGTGCAAGTTCACTATGCTGTCACATTTGATGGAAAAGCCATCAGCAATGCCACCTGGGACCTGATTAACCTTCATTCAAACAAGGTGGAGGACAACTCCTTCATGGGCATAGAGGATAATCCAACAGTTGTGTACACCATCAGTGACTTCCGAGATTATATTGCTGAGATCCTCCAGAAAAATGCTCTGCTTGAAAACGCTTCCATCTCTTTAGACCCAAACTCTCTTCAGCTTACTAATGGTGGGTATTAATTATGATGCATTGGTGTGCCACACATCTGACTTCTTATAAAATAAATCTCAGATGAGTGCATTCAGCTGTCCTCTGAAAAATTAAACAGAACAAAATCAGCTGTGTTATAGTCTGTTTTGCTCTCATCTTAACCAGGCCAAGTCATTAGCAGTGGCATCCTATTCTTGATCCGTTATTCTAGCCCCCCATTTTATTTTAATTTTTATTTTGAAACTGAGGTTTGCAGTGTGCAGTTTCAGTAATACTTTCAAAAATTAATAGGAATGTAAGCGGGAAACGGTTCACATGGTGCACATTGCATCAGGATGACCTTCAACTTGGTAGCTCTGTGTTGGCCTTAGGCAGCACAAAGGAAATAGCCAGATTATTGTTGAATATTCAGTGATCCCGCTAGAGGTGATGAAAGAGTGCTGTCACCCTGTTGTTCTCATCTTTCCCCTCCACTTCCTGACAGTGATGTAGAGGCATTTCCAGAAACAAAATCTCTCTGGCAAACTTTTTGAGAAGACACTGTTCCTCACACTGTTACTGCAGCCTTTAGATCCCAAGTGTTTCTATTTCCACAGTGAAGGAAATACTGCACCCCACATCGGAAGACGCGTCCTGGATTACTGAGCATCCAGTTGTGCTGGAGCGCCCGGAGTTTGATGTGAGTATGGCTCTGAGCAGTGGCCTTTGGACACATCTGAACAACTTAGCTCAACAAGGTAGAATCGTAGCCAACACTCAGAGCTTCTCTATCCTGTTCATGCAGAGGAAGCACTAACAAAGGCGCACCTTATATTGGAGTAAAAACTGGTGAAATCTCTTCCGTGACAGTTCTAGTTTCTTCTGCCCAACAGTTTTCTGTGATCATCTTATCTTGATTGTAAACATCTCTAAAGATGTGATTCTCCCTTCCATGATACTACCTTGCTTTGGAAGGAAGAAATAGATCTAAATCCTACAGCTGGCTGCTAGAAGAGGTAAAACGCTAAGTTTCATAAGCTCCTTTTGTTACTGTATTTCTTTCAAAGAAAGTTCTCAATTTGGTTTTAAAATTATGTCCATCCTCCTAATACCAGCAGAGAAAAATAACTGGCACTGGTTTCTGTCTCTTGAAATTGTAATTGTCTCCTCTGACTTCCTCTGGAATAATCCAAGATACAGACTAGTGTTCTGTATTGGACAGGAGACTTGGTGTCCCTGACCATGTCTGTACAAAGGAACTTTAAGCAAAGATACTGAGTGAGGTGCCAGCAATGCTGAGATCAAGTCAGTCAGTTCTGGCCAACAGAGAGATCTTCTGAGTGCTGAATCATTGTCTGGTCAGCTGGTTTCTGCTCTTCACTCTGTTCTGTAACACAGATGTGCTTTCAACAAGAAATGAGCTCAGATCATGCCCTAAATCCAGGTCCACTTGTGCTGGATGGTAGGGTCTCACTCAGTCCATCATGAGATAATGTTATGAACACAGACACATCTAATTTTAGCCAACTTCTGAAATTTTCATGTAGGCAAAATTTGTTTTCACAGAATGCGAATATTGTTAGAATGGATGTAGGCATAATGTCCTTAATTTCATGACTGTTTTCATTGAGTCTTAAAAACTCATTGGTACCTAAAATACAAATTCTTGTGGGTTTGCCATAATGTATTAAACATGGTGTAGATACACATGAATTTAGAATAACTTTCAGAAAAGGGCTTTCTCTTTACTGGAGACATATTACTGGAGACATCTAACTAGTCTAAAATGTTGTAGATGTTTATTTTAGTAAGACAAAGAATTCTGCTATTCTGTACTGTGACAGATGTGCAGGCAGGAAGATATTTTAGAGTAGTGGAAGCTTTGCAATAATAAATTTTAAGCCAGTTTTGGGAATATTATTATGACAAAAAAAATTCTAATCATGGACTATGAATAAAGGCTTCTATGCCTTCAGTCAAAAACTCTGCTTATGTAGAAGGTATCAAGTATATCCCCGAACCAGCTGTGTACAATCTGTAACACAGAGGTAATTTGCAAAGTACCTTCAGAAAAATATAAGAAAATCCTAAATATGGTTAAACAGT
This sequence comes from Promerops cafer, assembly GCA_013398275.1. Lineage (NCBI taxonomy): Eukaryota > Metazoa > Chordata > Aves > Passeriformes > Nectariniidae > Promerops > Promerops cafer. The sequence goes on along the minus strand of VZSE01004122.1, from coordinate 277,577 downwards.
ATACAATTGATCAATTATTTCCACAGATGTTGAACCTTTATGGTTCATGTAGATGCTCTCAAGTAGAACTGTTACCTATGGAAAAGCATTTTGCTATAGTTTTCCCTAGGTGATTTGAGAATAAGCTGAATTTGTATTAGCCTACCAATATCATGACATAACATGGGATTGTCATGATTTGACCATCCAATTGCTAGTAGATGGTACAAGTAATTCTTTGGAGTTTTGCAGCTCTCTTTAAAAGTAAAGCAGAAATCAGATCTAGTTTTTGAAATCCATATTTTCTTGTTGTTTATGTTGAGTTGTAACAGGTAGAATGCTCTGGCTTGAGGAATACAATGCCTTTCTGGCAGCAGAAAATGAAAAATCAGGGAGAGGGGTTCTGTGTTTACAGCCATCTATCATATTTGTAAGCCTTTTACATTGGTGAAAACCAGAACTAGCCAATATGATATTAAACTTGTTACTATAATATATTGCCCTGTAAAAAGAATCTTTGAATAATGTTAGTTGCCATAGGAGCATTTATCCACATTCAAATAAATGATGCAGTGCAATCCCTGGCAACTAAATGCTTACATTAAATAAAAGTATTGAGGAGCTATTGCTGGTAGTCCTAATTCATTCTTTAAGGAATTTATATGTGTAATTTCTTGCTAATTTTGTACAGTAACTCTTTTTACAGCTTTATTTATAGTGGTTAGTCTTGCCAAAAATAAAATTGCTGGGAGCACATGTCTCTATGATATATATACTTTTCAACTGTTTGTTACCATATAAATTAAAAAATTTGACGAGACTGTGGTGGCATAACAACTGGCATTTTTAAATATGATCAATACATGCAAACAAGTAATTTAAGAAAAAAAAAAAACCTTAACTGGCCTGCTTCCAAATCATTAAATGCAGTTCGAATTAAGCTGAAAATTTAATTCACCCACATTTCAACCAGAAGTAAAAATTCAAATTGAAAAGTGTTTGGATTCTTCCTGTTATTCCTGCTGGTCAAGCAACAGAAAGAGATTTGACAGGAATGGTGAGCTACAGAAATGATTACAGTGGTTTTGAACTGTAATATGTATTAGAGAAACCTGTGTCCACTGTACACTTAACTTTACTCGTCACCATTGACAGTTTGTTAGCCCTTAGCAAATTGCTGCTTCTTGAAATTGCTTGGCAGTTTTTCATACCCTACAGGGCTTTTGGTCCATATCCCACTGCTGCACAGCATTTATGTGTGGGCAGGTATCCATGTAAAACATTAATTCCTTAGTTTTAGGCTATCAGCTTGCTTTTGTAGCCTTGGCCAAATAACTTATTATTTTTATTGCCTTTTTCCAATATAATTACCTCATCAGACACCATAGTAGGAGATTAATATTCAAAGATGAAATATGTTAACTACTTTAACTGTAAACCAACTAGTGATTGGGACGTGGAATAGTAAGCAAACAGTGTGGAAATTGGAGATGTAACAACAAATTTTTTCACATTTCAAATAATTCACATATTCATTCTGCATGCACTTTGTTATCATTACTGCTGATAGATTTTTTTTTTTTCCTGCACAGATATCTTGGCTTTGAGACTGAATTATTCCAGGTTCTAAATGCTCTTCATTACATTCTGGTCTTTGTTATTCTCCTGGGTTCTCCTACCCACAAACTAAAAGATATCAATAAATGATGACTGGGCATGCATCCATCTAAATTCACTTTCTACACTGTTTCATGTATCATAGTAACTGAAATATTAGAATTACTGTATTGGTTGTGTGGCTGATGAATAGCTGTTGGAACCTCATCATGCTTTAGGAAGGCACACAACATGTATTTTTTATTTAGTTGGAGATGGACAGATTCATTTTTTCAGCATAGGAAAGGAGATGGGGTTGGATATAGATGGTGAATCTCTTAATATCCTAGGGTGTGCTGCACTCCAAGCAATCTAAATGGCTCCTTTCCCTTTTTGATGGACATGACTGGACATGACATTTGTCAGAAGGACATGCATTTTACATGTATATTGCACAAGATTAGCCAGAGTCTATATTTGCCACTCGTTCTGCTGCTGTGCATTGCTCCCTCAGAGGCAGTAGTCCAACACTTGGCCACTGCCAGTGCTGTTCACCCCTTCTGTGTGTTCAGCCCAATGCAGACAATCCATGTTTCCCCTGTAACAGTGGAAATTTTAATGGTGGCTTTATGTTCCAGGAGAGCACCTTTTTAGCTGAACGTCCTTCTGCAGATGAGTCAACTGTCAGCAATGCCTTGCCCCTGGATTACACCAAACCAGATTCCACCTCAGACAGTGAGCAGTCCAGTGACAATGAAATCCAGCCAAGACCAGAGAACTTTGACTATGAGGCCGGTTTGGTACCTGAAGCTCCACTTTCCGCAGAGGTTGATGTCACTTCTTTGCCTGATGGGCAGAATTTAGAGACTTCTCATTTAGTCACTGTACCAGTGTTAGAGCATGATTCTATGGACTCTTTGGAATGGCTTTCAGCCCCCAGTTCTTTAGATGGTAAGTTAATGCCATTGACTGAAGCTTAAATTTGGATACCAGTGTTTCCTGATACTTGCCAAATTATGGTTCACCAAAATGAGTTTTCAGAAAGGTCTAAAAACGTATCTTTCTCTGCCAGATTTTACCTTTTATTGTGCACATGTATCCAAGAACTTTATACTAAGGTAAAATGCTTGTAATAGCTAACAATGCCTGATTCTCTCTTCTGAAAATGATTCGTACATGGCCCTTGTTAAATAGCATAGAAGTAATTTTGTATGTTTTGATTTGTCCCATAGAATATCTGAACGGAAAGTGGGAGAGGTTAACAGGGGTCCTTATGACTTCGACATACAAAGGCCAGGATATATTATGGAAAAGGTGGAACACAGATCTACAGATAATAAAATTAATGAAATTTGACACTTTTGATCATAACACCTAATTGTCAGTTTGTTTTTATTTTTAATGTTTGAAGATACTGGACTGTCTGAAGAACTTCTGCCTTTAAGTCCTTCTCACCTTGTGCCTGAAGAATCTCCATCTACCGATGACTATGCAGTTCCTCTGCTTTCTGCACCAACAGTGGCCTCTTCATCAGTCGTAGAGACTGATATTAAAGAGAAGGAAGAAGTAATCCAAGGTAGTCCTGAGGGCAGTGACAGTGCAGACTCTGTGGAAGAAATTCCTTTTCCCTTAGAAGTGCCCCCTATGGAAGACGAAACTGATATATTTCTTGGAGATAGAGTTATATATGATGATGGGTCTGGTTCAGCTTTTGACGGTTCAGGAAAAGAAATGGAATCAAGTATCTGGCCTTGGGAAGAAGCAACCCTGGAACCAGTTTTCTACCCTGGTCCTGATAGCTGGCTTGAAGATGAGAATGAGTCTTTATTAATCAAAACTGATGATATTCCTGAAGGCATGATTTTAGACTATATTCTTAACTCTGGGAATAAATTAGATTATGATCTTTCCAAAGATGAGAATGAAGGGATAGTCAATATAAAAGATTTCCTTGATGAGTCTGAAATATTTGTCTTTCCAGAGACTACAACTCTGCAAGTACCTCTGTTACAGACAGAAGAGCCATCGTCTGTGGAACCATCTACACAGACAGAAACACTGGGCATGTATGATTCTTCTTTTGTCATGCCAACTGGAGAGGCCCCTGTCTCACCACCATATACAGATCTGTCTGTGGAAGATAGTCTCCATACATCTACAGGGACTGTCAGTATGGAGCAACCTGACGAGTCTAGTGTAGGCCAGAACATAATCCCTGAAGTAGTTGAACACCAAAGCGAAGACAGGGCAGTGGCAGAAGAGCTATTCACAGTGAAGCAGCCAGATGTAATGGGAGCTGCTACAATAGGACACCTGGACACAATCTCTTTGGAAACTATTCTGACTGCAAATCCTTCCGTGGTAAAGCCTGATGCTTCCACAGAAGAGCAGCAAACCCTTGATTCATCACTGGCAGACCAAGACACTTCTGGATCAGCAGTGAAGGAACCAGCTGATGTTTGGCCTACTGAGAGGGCACTAGAAACCTCATTAGATCAGACAGTGCAACCAGCAACGCCAGCGGTTACTCAAGGTCCAGCTGCAGCTCCTTCTGTAACAGATCTCACCGCCGTCCTAGAGGGCTTTGCTGAACAGGACGGTACAGACCATGACACACACATTTCCATGAGCTTCAGCACTGCTGTGGATTATCAAACAGTGAGTGTAACAACAAGCACCACTGAGCTTCCATCCCATCTCCCTCCTGTGGGATCCACGCCATCATTGTCTGTGGCTACCTCAACAAAGCTGGGAGATGAAACAACAAGAGTCCTGGATGTTTCAGTAGACCTGGGTCGTGTTAGCACTGTCCACTTTTCTCCTGAGTGGACCGAGGAGGGAAGGAGAGTGACTGAAGGTCACATGGAGCTAACAACCCGTGTCCAGTCCACAGAGATGGCCAGTGTGGCTTGGGCCACACATGAAACTCACTATAGTAGTACCGTCCCATCCCGAGCTCTAGTTGTGTTCTTCAGTCTTCGGGTTACCAACATGATGTTTTCAGAGGACCTGTTTAATAAAAACTCCCCTGAATACAAAGCCTTGGAGCAGAGATTCTTGGAACTGGTAAGAGTCACTTCTGTGCTAAATGTCCATTGCCAGATGGACAAAAACTGTTGGTAAATTATATTTAGTCATCTCTCTTTCACAGAGAGCAGCTCAAAACTGGTGTTTACATATAAGATTTGTGTCCCTCTGTGGGGAAAATTCTGTCTGGAAATGGGTGGTGGGATGCTGTTCATCTTTTATTCAGAAAATAGTCTCTCTAAAGGAGAACTCCTTAGCATCATGGGCCAGCTGCTCTGCTGGTATTTAGCGCTCTGTGTTTAGTGTACAGGGAGGAAGATGCAAGAAAACCTGGGGCTGTGAGCAGGTAACTTTTCTGCAACTCATTCAACCTAAGTAAGAAGTTGCTCAGGGAACTAAGCTGTTCCTAACCTGACTGATGATTTGGAAAGCCTCACAGGAGTTACACAGCAAAAACTGCCAAATTTTAACGGGGAAATTCCCCTCTTCTGACTGAAACAAACATTCTGTTGTGAGAGGTGGAGGGAACAAAGCAGAGACAGAAAAGGGGGACATGCTTGAAGGAAGAACTCTGTGAAATGGCAAGTATTCCAGGTACTTAGATCAAGGGAGAACATGTTTGTCCTGAGAACTGTTTCTGAATTGTAGATTTTTAGAAACTCCTTGCAAATTGCTATACTCTTAAGAATGCAGGCTCCTGGCAGGCTGCCAGCACAGACCTCAGCTGGGTAAAGGTTAATGCTCTTGATGTAGGTTTTGGGTAAAATCATTCCGATTCTAATTGTCTGCTGCAGTAACAGTGCAACTGGCTTTAGTAGAGAGAGACTCAAAGATTCAGCTTTTCTGTCATATCCCCTGTATTGCAGCTGGTGCCCTACCTTCAGTCAAATCTGACAGGATTCCAGAATCTGGAAATCCTGAACTTCAGAAATGGCAGCATTGTGGTGAACAGTCGAATGAAATTTGCCAAACCTGTGCCTCGGAATGTCACCAACGCTGTGTACATGATCCTGGAAGATTTCTGCAATACTGCATATCACACCATGAACCTTGCCATCGATAAATACTCCCTGGATGTGGAATCAGGTAAGGACAGCAAGAAAATGAAGCTTAAAGCAAGGGATCCAGAAAAATTTCAGGTTTAAGTGCTAAGGATCCCACCAACTCAGAGGCTGCCCACTGCTTTTCACAGGCTGGGTTTTAGAAAGACAGCCTTTCATATAGTAAAACCAAACAAATGAAAATCTGCTCTGGGACTAAAGAAATGAAAGTCAAAGTGGGACCCAGACAGACAAAGCTGTTTGGCTTCCATATATATTTATGGAGAAAAATTAACTCATGGAATACTCTATTTAATGCCCCTGTATTTGACCTGGGCAGAGGGGGAGCAGATGGCTCAGGGAGAACAGTGCTGCCCATCTCTCTTGTGCTCACTTTCATGTGTGGTTTGAACTTCACATGGTTATTTCCCACAGGTGGGCATCTGCACAGGTAACAGTTGCTGCCTCATGCTTGGGATAAGGTCTTGATTGCACTGAAAAGTGACAGACCCTCTTGCTTCAGTCCTCTGATACAGGGAGAAGGTAGTTTTGGTTTTTACCCCTGTCCAAGTTAGCCAGTAGTTTACCATATAAGCAACCCAGAAATATCTCCTGTTTTAAGGTTAGAGAAAAATAAGAGTGCTGACCTGTTGGCATATGGTAGCTGTTCTTCCTAGATAGGTCTCCTATAAAGATGGTCTGATTAGCATGGCAAATGTTCTGATATTGATTGTTTAGCTGCATGCCAGCCTCTTAAGCCTGATACAGGTGAGATACCTTGAATGCTACAAGCTTGTGTTCCTTGCAGACAAAAAGGCAAATCCCATCACAGCAGATGGTGAGTGCCTGACTTCCCACTGCCCTTGTCCATATGCTGCCTAGGTTTTCCATACCAAGAAATACTGGAGATCACCTGTGGTTTACTCATTTGTAAAATAGAGTTCCAGCAGACAGAGAAAATATGAGGTACTGTCTGTTCCAGTATGAAAAAGATCACTTCATACTTGCTTTTTTGACTCTTTGTTGGGTGGTCTTAGCTGTGCCACTGGCATGTGCGGACAGGGGAATATTTGCTAGTGCTTTTTCACCTTAGCAGAACCTTTTGTTACTCAGGAAAGGTGCACACTGGATTTTTGTGGATTAACAAGAGACCATTAGAGAAGATGGTAGCCAGCACCTTGTCTCAGTTAAGGCTCTCCCTTTTCATTAATAGTTCTTGCTCTGTGTATTGTCAGGTGAGCAAGCAGATCCCTGCAAGTTCCAGGCCTGCAATGAGTTCTCTGAATGCTTAGTAAATCGCTGGAGTGGGGAAGCTGAGTGTGTCTGCAATCCTGGCTACCTCAGCATCGATGGGCTGCCATGCAACAGCATTTGTGATCTGCAACCTAACTTCTGCCTGAACGACGGCAAGTGTGACATCAGCCCCGGGCAAGGGGCCATCTGCAGGTAGGTCACCCTGCTGCTGGCAGTTGTGCTTCCTGGATGAAAACTCCTGTTGTCTCCTCTGTTGTAGTGTTCTATGGGATCTGTCCAAAATTCTGTACAATATTGTGTAACAAGTGAGTAGATTGTGATCATGTTATTCTGCTCAGTGCAGGTCCCAGTATTACCATTAGTTTTCCTATGTATATATCACAAATGAGGCAGTAACCAGTTAATAGAACAGAAACATCAGAAAGCAAAACTAACTAGGAATAACGGTTGTAATGGAACACACTCAGTTGTTCAAATCACTTTTATTGACCTCTGGGGACAGAATTTACCTCCAGAGGTTTTCTCAAGTAGCAAAGTGTTTGATAGTGTCATGTCACCTGTGAGAGTTAATTCCATAACAGAAATCTATATCTGAACATCACATTGATAGTGCATAAATACATTAAATATAGTGCTTTTGGTCTGGAAAAAAGCATAAAAGCAAATCATTGTACATTTGGGAAAAATCAGATGGGTTCATAAAAGGATGAAGGAACAGGCCCCATATATTTGCTTTAAAAAAAAAGATACAGGTGCATCTGAACAGGATTGCTGTATTTTGCAGGTAATCAAAAAGACTCTGTGCAAGATGCAGACAAATTGGTGATGCCTCTGACATGGCACTTTACTTTTTACTTTTCAAACAATGTAACAGTCTATTTTTAAAAGTAAAATGTACCTATCAACAAAAATTAAGAAAATGACTACAAATAATAATATTACTGCTAGTAGTTATTTATGTTACTTCATGTGATTTTCTTTTTGAAGTTTACCTAGAACTTCTCTAAAGTCAATCTTAGACTGCTAACAGTTAAAAGAAGAAATAAAAATTGTTTTAAAACTTTAAAATTGGATACTATCACAGATGCATTTTACATTTAAACATTTGTGTGATAGTGTTAATCAGAAGCAGGTAAGTATCTGAAACCAAGCATGTTCCAGCCAGTATTTATTCAAAACTGGATGAAAACACCAGTTTTTACTTTTTGCAAAAATTGAAGTGTTGTTTTCAGAAACTGTTTCAGATCATTATGTGAGAAGAGTTAAGTTACTGATGTTTCTTATAAATAGGGTTTATTGTTGTGCATGGTCATAATAGAGTACAATACTTGGAGTTTTTATAGAAAAAGACTCCCTAACACATATAATGCAAATATATTATTTTTAGTGTTATATTTAAAGTCAATAATAACGTTATAGGTCCTGTGTTCAAAACAACATTAAGGTAGAAATGCTGAATACTGTTTTGGGCAACCATTCCAGAGATACAGTCTTGGGCATGCACTTCCCTCGAGTCATTTGTTTTATGTATCTTTTATTTTTAGCCATTGTGAAGGTCACAACACTAGGAACATTCTACTCAGCTAACACACCTTCATTAGCATTTGCATTACAAGATGGTAAAGACAACTGCTTTCTGCCTTTGCAGTGTTGATATGTCACATGCAAGGCTCAATCAGGGCAGGAGTTTTTCCTCAGTCTAAACACCTTCCAGTTTTAACACCTCACAGGGTACAGTAAATTTCATAAAGCACAGGTATTTTCCACCACAAATGCATTACCCTTCTGCTATTTTACCTGCCTTCATTCAATTCCATGGATAGGGTAGTTCATCCTGGAGAAGAGAAGGCTCCTGGGAGACCCTTTTTGTGGCCTTCTGGTACTTAAAGGGGGCCTAAGAGAAAGGTGAGGACAAACTCTTTGGCAGGGTCTGTTCTGATAGGACAAGGCGTAATGGTTTTAAGCTAAAAGAAGGTAGATTCAGAAGGTAGATATAAAGAAGGAATTTTTTACAGTGGCAGTGATGAAACACTGGAACTGGTTGTCCAGAGAGATAGTAGATGCCCCACCCCTGCATTGGATGGGGCTCTGAGCAACCTGATCTAGTTGAAGATGTCCCTGCTCATTGCAGGGGACTAGGTGACCTTTAAAGGTCTCTTTCAACTCAAACTGTTACTTGGTTATCTACTGAAAAGTATGTCCATAATAATAGCAATAATAAAGAAAATTGGTGATTGGACAATGCAGATATTTATTGGGGTGACTTAGCTGAGGGCACATCATAACAGGAACTTAAATACATTAACCAAAGCTTTTGCTGGTGTGTAATTTCCCTGTGCTTCTTTGTGTCAGGTGCCGTGTGGGAGAGAACTGGTGGTACAGAGGGGAGCACTGTGAGGAATACGTGTCTGAGCCACTGGTTGTGGGTATTGCAATTGCTTCTGTGGCAGGATTCCTTCTTGTGGCATCTGCTGTCATCTTCTTCTTGGCCAGGACCCTTCGAGACCAGTACACAAAGAGTGATACTGGGGACTCCCAGGGGTAGGTGACACCATCTAATATTTTAAGACACATGGGCTACAATAAGGATAATTCTGTCATAAGTCGTATATCACACAGTTTACAAGCAACAGGATGTACAGGCACCTCCAAATGCCAGGCTTCCTTAGTCTAGCTGCTGCCCTTCCAGGCTGCAGAGAAGCTCACAGTGTGTTTATTGCTCCCCCAGGCAGGGTGACAGCCTCTCGTCCATTGAGAATGCAGTTAAATACAACCCCATGTATGAAAGTGACACGACTGGCTACAGCCATTATTACCGGAGGTATCCGCAGCTAACGTCCTACAGTTCCACCAGTGCAGAGACATCCACAGACTACAGCAGTGAAGAGATCAGGCACATTTATGAAAACAGTGAGCTTACTAAGGAGGTAAATGACCTTGTTTTCACAGTGGCATGGGAAAGATCGTGAAAACAGTAAGCTTATTCCACACTTCTAACCTCAGAGGTGGGCCTGATCTTTCCCCAGTGTCTATGCTCTAGACAAACAGGTTGCAGCTGCTGCAGCTATTTAAAAGGAGACAGAAAAGCTTGATTTCCCTGCTTGCTTTTAGAGAAAGTTATGGTTTTGTTCTGACCTGTAAATGAATTTCACGTAATAAAGGAGCTGACCCCTTAAGTAACTTCATGGGACTTGGGGAGGTTTGATATATTACTTGACACAACATTTACCTTTTAAAGCCAACTATCTTATGTAAGAGTAGTTGCACAGTGAAAAATTGGTACATCCAGGCCTTTACATAGGGTGCTTTTGTTTTGGGTGTTTTCTGATTGAAAGTTTAAGTCTTCCTATAAGCTGCAAGTTAGATCACATCCTATTTCTTCCTATATACACAGTATCCAAGGTTTACTCTAGAAGGCTGAAGAGAAGGGATTTACATCCCAGAATTAACCACAGGTCCTTAAGCAACTGTGAGAGGTGTGAATCCAGTATGTAGCTGGTAGGCTGACTGGTATCTCTGAGAGATAAATGTTTTTGTTAAAGCCTGTTGGAATGCTACTGTCTGTCCAAACCCTGGTTTTGATTTTGGTTTTGATTTTTGAAGTCAAATTAAGTGCTTCACTTATTTAACTAGAAGAATTATAATAAAATAAGTATTTTAGCATTCAAGTGCCCAATTTCAAGCTCCACTCTTTGAAATAGCAACACATAGGAGCTTTATTTCCCAAAACCCAGAAATCAGTTATTTTAGTAGCATTATGATTTCTGTTACATACTTACAATTCTGTTTATTGTATTCTAGGAAATTCAGGACAGAATTCGAATTATAGAGCTCTACGCTAAAGACCGCCAGTTTGCAGAGTTTGTTAGGCAGCATCAAATGTGAGTGAAATGTCTTGTCTGGATAACTAACTCCTTTGATATTTTGTCCTGTGGCCTTTACTACATTACTGTATTATTTTTTAAGGTTCTAGAAATGTTAGGACACTGGAGGCTAAGATTTCAGCATTGTTTTTGAAGAGGTTCGACCTTTTTTCAGTATTTAACAATCCCAGAAGTCCCAGGAAAAAAAAAAAATAGCAGTGAAGAGGAATCCCAGAGTTAATGTGTGTCAGAGCTCTGACATCAATTTAGGTCCTTGAAAGCACAGATAGAATATTTTTAATTCTTCTGGTGTAATTCCCATTGCCCAGTGCTTTGTTTAAAAACAGAAATTTTAAAAACCCAAAATAAAAATGCTAGTTGATCTAGAGTGCTCAAGATTTGGCAACTGACCAAGACTGGACAGATAACTGGTACAGTCCTGTCTGGTATGGTGGGCACCAAATGTAACAGAAACTGTACAATTCCAAACAATGAATCATCTGAGCTGTGTGCTTTGATGAAAGCTAAGCAGAAAGAAGGTCCTCAGGGACTGAATTGTTAGCATACACACTCACATGAACTGCATTCCTTCTAGGAATGTAGTAGGAAGCAGCAAACCACATCTTGCTGGGTTACTTTAAACAATACTGTACAGTTCCTTGGCATCAAATTAAAAATATATATGGTAGCAAAAAACTTGCATTCCCAGATCTTCAGCAATATTTTTTTTAATTGAAAGGAGTAGCAGTTCCCATTTTTCCATGTCTGTTGTTCATTTTTTCATCTTAAAAAGGATCAGCATCTAGATTTTCCACAGCTGTTAAGTGGTAAGGGCTGCCTTGTATAAACCTTGAATCCAGTGTTTGAAAGAGATGAACTTAATCACTGCTTTTCTGTTTTTCATTTCAGGAAGCTGCTTTAAGAAAAAAAGAAATTGATAGAATACATGTGGGAGATAAACGCTACCTTGCTGCCCCAGCAATGGGCTCAGATGTAACTGCAAAGTTACTTATAGTCTTAATATTGCATGGATGGATACAGATGTTTTCTAAATGAATGGCTAAAATGTACAGATGTCTGTTTATCTCAATTTTTTCTGGCTTTACTGTTTAAAGTGACACTTTTAAGAGGTGATCAGAAGTGGCAGAGGTTATGGAAGTTCATTTTTCTTTAACTTCAAAATGGACATTGAAAGATTTTGTATACAAAGGCAAAAAAAAATCTCTTCGGAGAAGGCATGATACATGCATGACCAAAATAAAATGTACATTGAAAATCCTGCCTGGCATTTTATCCCCTCACTGGAGGTTCCAGTGGCAATTTTATGGGTATAAAACATTAGCAGAAGGAAATACTTCCTTTAAAAAGGAATGATTTGTAGGAGAGAACTATTGTGCTAGAGTTATGTTAGCATTATTTTAAAGCATTCACAATACAAAGGCGCAGAATTCTAACAGAATTCTAACAAAACCTCACTGGAAAAGCTTTTCTTCTGTACAGATGCCTGATGTACATTTTTCCACCTGGCATTAGCAAAGCAGAGGATAGCACCGAGCCTGCAGCCCCCTGAGGGCTCTCCCTGGAAATCAGCATCACCACTGCCTGTCAGTGACCCTGCAGGGAGCCTTGGCCAGGCAGGACAGTGCTTCTGCAGCACACTACAGTGTCTTTAAAGCCAGGATGGTTGGTTCTCCAGCTCATTCTGGCAGACACACAAGCTGGGGCACAGAAGGGCTTCTATCATACAAATGTTCTGTGAAGCTTAAGTGATTAACATTGATTTTTACTTTTTTTTGTATGTAGACATTTTGTTTCATATTTTTTAAGTTAATTGCATTATTTATTTGTTGTGTGTTTTCTTCCCAGCTTGTTTTCATAATGGATTTAGTTGTTGAAATAGAAAGATGACTAGTTTTAATAATGAAATACTACACTGGCATTTGTGCCCATTCTTTTATCTCTATATTATATTTAGTGTTTACTCAGTGTTGAACTCAGCCAACTAATATTTGAAATTACTGAACTGGGCAATAGCCTGCCATGAGCTCCCTTTCAAAATCAGGTATTTAAGTCCATGCACATTTGGTATATGTCAGCACTTCCCTGCAGGGTAGGGAAAACCTAAAATTATTCTTAGATTATTGGTAATCAGCATAGAATTCCTTACACAGAGGAAGTCAGCCTAAAGCATTTTGAAATAGCTGAATTGAGAGAGGGACTTGCAAGTAAAGAAATGGAATTTTATCTTCCAGTTATGAAGAGACTTCTGAGTATATGTTAAGCTGTGTTGGGGCTCTGTTCAGTCACCCAAGGTCTCTTGTTTAAGTCATTAACACAGCTGTCAGGGTTAGGGCACCAATTATGATCACAGCTTGTGCAAGAAAGGCCAAGTGATTTATTTCTACAACATCTGTAGTTCTTGGCCCACATGTGCCAACAGACACCTGATATTTTCTAGAGTTAAGTGATAGTGAGAATTACTTGACTGTCTTTAGGCAGCTTAGCTAAACAACAGACTATTTCAATGCAATTTTTCTACACGTCCTGGAGAACCTCACTGGATCACTTGTGTAGAACCTTCTTGCCTTGAGTGGCAGGGGATGGGTATCAGAGCCACACATCTGTCAAAGAAATGCTTATATAAACCACTGAAAGCCAAATAATGCCAGCCAGCAGGAAATACTATGGTGCTGCTGAACACTGTGACCAGATGTTATGAGACAGAGGCCCTGTTCTACTGGCTGGCCCATGGGCTGTCAGAGCAGCTGGTCCAGAGTTTGAGGCACAGCCCAGTCTCTCCTCGTGGCCCTGCAGCAGCACAGCTGAGCCATCCCATAACACGGGGCCTGTGATCAGAGCAGAGACTTGCTGGGCTCAGGGCAGGCAGCAGCTTGGGGCTTGTTTCTGTGCAGCTTGCTGCCAGCCCTGGGAGATTTGGTGCTGCTCCTGCTGGGTGCAGCAGTGGATGGCAGCTGGGCTCACAGAGGTTTTCAAAGTATTCTGCTGTGCACAAGCTGAGACAAGGCTTGGTTACACTGAGTGTGAGGTGTTTCAGTGAACATACAGTGATATTTTCTTTGTGTGTGTGTGTATACATATGAACATGATGGCATCTTTTCACTACAATAAAAAATTATTTCCGAAATATTCTTTCTATAACATTCATGTAGAGACTATGAGTTTGACATGGAGAAGGTATCTTAGCCATGAGCATTTGTGTGTGTAGGATCAGAAAGTTGTTTTAACACAGTTGACTAAGCTGTTAAACTCCTTTGCTAACAAAAGTGCCAAATGTAGTTCACTAACACTTGCAAGGCTATAGTCTGAAAATTCATGCTGGAAAGCACATACCCAAGTGCTTTGCTTTCAGTTAAACTCTTTTGAAGATCTTTCATCCCTAATCAAAAAGCCAGGAACTTAATGAATGACTGACTTTCTTTGATGCTCTCCCAATCAAAGGCAAAAATAAAGAACTCTAAATATCCTAACAAAACAAATAAAAAAACCCCGAACACCCAAAACAACAAAAAAGCCAACCAGCTCTGTGTACAAATCTATCAGTCTATTATCAGTTAGCATGCGCTTTTTCACTTGATAAAAGTAAAAAGTTCAGGGTTTAATGACTTGGCTTAGTTAAAGAGCATGGAAAAAAGCAGGTAGTGTTTACTAATTGCTGACAGGTCTATCAGCATCTTTGGCTCCCCTCAAGGCTGGAAACACAGAAGAAAACGAGGTCCCCCAGGATGCTACCAGCTGCCCCTTTAACAGAGGATCTCAAAACATACAGCAGCCCAGGCTGGATCTCTCAAGACCTCATTTTTAAACTTCAAGGCACAAATCCAGTGGTAGAATTCTACCAGGGCTGGAAATTCTAACAGAAAATAAGTGTTCAGAGCTTCAAGACTATCAGCCTTTCAGGAACTGAGTGCTTATCTTGTGTTTGCTTTTTCTCAAAGCACAGAGCCTTGCCCAGCAAGAAGCTAAGAGAGACTGAGTAACTGAGTCTCTGTTCCAGGAAGCCCCAGCCTGTGAGCTTCATGTACTGCTGGATAACAGTTTAGTTCCAGAAAACAGGCTTTTTCAGGTTCTCAGAGACAGCTGAAACTACAAATTTCTCCTATCTCCTCCAAACCAAGGAAGTGCATGAATAAGCTTTTTAGGTTTTAAGAACTTAGAGCTTACATGTTAGAATGAAAAAAGCCTGTAATAATCAAGACTTTCATTCACATTTATCATCAGGCTTACAGGAATTGGTCCTTATTCTGAAGGGCTGCAGGAGTATGAGAGGACTTTGAGCCCTCTGCCACATGGATTCTGTGAAGAGAGGCACCAAAAGGTGCTAGAGCTCCAGCATAGGGACAGTCATCTCATCCTATAAAACACAAAGCAAAAATATTCACCAATACCAATTTATCTGTCTATCTGTAAGCATCTTAGGACAGACACAGACTGACTCTATACAGCATAGGAAATGGGTCAGGGCATTGTTACTGTTTTGAATATTAGTAGAAAACTCACATGGCTTTTGTGGTACTTGGTTTATTTGAAGAGTACTACAACACCAGCAGCATTTCTGTCTTATCCTTCCTCTACTTGATCCAGTTTAGGAACAGATGCATCATCTTCTACATAACATTGATCCATTTGCTTTGGTTTCACAACTGGAAAAAAATTTCAAAGCTATTCCTGCGCCAGGATTTTTTTCATTTGTCAGACCAAGTGGGAAAGTTTTGGTTTTGCCATATTTACCACTAATTTGGTCTCCTATTCCAAATTGTTAATGACCTCCAGGAATTTTCATTGAGTTCCAGTCCTCTTGGACTCTTTTTTGTGCTGCTACTCACCCTCCATGCTGGGTCACCCACTACACTGAGCAGTGCAGGCAGCTCTGCTTGGGGGATGGCAGCAGGTTGCAGGACTAAAATGTCATCTTCCCTAAGGTTCTACAGCTGTTCTGAGCCTGTGCTTTTAGTTTTCTTGTGTTTCCAGTTAAACACAAAAGTAGATTACAACTCTTAGTTGTTTCAGGATGAGAAATACCTTCAATACTAGAATTTTGTGAGACAGATTCTAATTTATTTTTTTTAAAAAAAATCAGTCCTACCATCAGCATATTTAAGGACTTTGTTTCTGTGCTAAATATATAAGTTGGAGTAAACTACACTTAAAGCCTGACCTTTTAGAAGGAGACACTGCCCCCAGCTCTCATGTATACAACTAAACCAACAAAATATGACTATCTGTCTTGAATCATTGGAGGTTTAAATGTTGTTCAATAATCTATTAAGCACAAATTAGAGTTGGTGTTAATTAGGCTTGCAGTTGCATCTCCACAGCTGATTACCAGATGGGGAAACCATGCCTTTCTGGAAAGGCTGACATAGCTTGAACAGAAATGAAAATGGGAACAATAAAGGATATGGCTATACGTCAAAACTTTGTGTAGTAACATGGGCATATAGCTGGATAAAAGAGAGCAAGTGAAGAGGTAGATTTCCAGAGGTGAGCTTACAAGCAATCCAAAGTGTGAAAGATTTCCCTCTGCTTATGGGAGACAGCTACGAGGAAATTCACTCAGCCCCACCTAAAGAGGATTACACAGTGATTATATGATCTCTTGTCTGAGAAAGGGAGGGGGATGAAAAACACTTCCAGCAGCAGCAGCACAGGATTTGTCTCCTACTGTGACCTACAGGTAACTGACTGCAGTTAACTGTTTGTAGATCCCATCATCTGCTCAGTAAGGCAGTGGCTTTTCTTCTTCACATCCCTAGTTTCATATGGAAAGATCAGAATGTTTTGATCCAAAAGAACGCTTTATACAGTCCTCCAGTAAAAAAGAAACTGCTGCACAGCTTTTTTTCCCCCTTTTTTTTGTCCTTTATTATTTAAAGTTTTGATTAAAAAATTAAATCAAAACAACCAGAAACAACAACAATGATAACAAA
This sequence comes from Promerops cafer, assembly GCA_013398275.1. Lineage (NCBI taxonomy): Eukaryota > Metazoa > Chordata > Aves > Passeriformes > Nectariniidae > Promerops > Promerops cafer. The sequence continues at coordinate 260,870 of VZSE01004122.1, read as the reverse complement.
AATCAACAAAACCTTCCCACACTTATTTTTAGTGTTTGCTTTTTATCTGCCCCCCTTAGGCATGGATGCAAACCCACAGCCATGGTGGGAAGGCAGTGTGGTCTACAGAACTCTTCCATATGGAATTCTCACTTTGCTCTTCTTCCCACCACAGCAACATTTATAGAGTCAGCACATGAATATCTGTTAAAAAAGTCCATCAAGTTTCAAAAATGATCCCACACTGGAATGTCCTCCAAAGGCTGGCAGGGAATGTGAATGGGAGCCTCATAAACACAGAGGCTGACCTTTCAAGAGACTTAAACCTTTAGCATTATGCAGATAGCTCCTGATGGGACATGCCCAGTGCAACACTGAATACACCAAGGTAACAAAAGCAGAAGCAGTGAGTGTGTGACTTGAGAGTAAGGTTGATGGTAAATGCTTTGGGTTATCTCTAAGAACATCGATGACACCACAGACGTTTTTCAAAGAACAAAGCCCATGAGAGCTTTTCACTTATCTGCCAAGAAAAGAAAGGAAATAGAAGCTCCTGGTAAAGTGTTCAAAGCAGAGAACTAGTCCACAGTTTGCAGTCAGACCAAACCAGTCTCTAAAAGGGAATCATTTCGCCTGGAAAGATGGAAAAAAGTAATGTCAGGAGAAATAAAGTAAACAAAGAGGTTATATTTTAAAGGTTTTTTTCCTATATAAGGAAGAGGAGAAACACCCCATAACCATTATGATTTGATGAACCTTCAAGTCAAGTCAAGCTTTTATGTAATTATCCTTAATATTGCTTTGCAAAGGGGAGGGTAGAGCTCTGAGCATATTGCCCAGTCAGGCCCTCTGCAGCCTGCTGCTGCACACCCCGAGATAAGCAGGGAGGAAGGATTAAGTATGCTGGGTGCATCTATCCTTGGTGGTTACATGGAAAATTTTAGTTCTGAAATATTTGTGAGGGATGTGCATGACCCAGTAGAGCAGAGGTTCTGCAGCTTCACTCAGCACCTATTCAAAAACTCTTGGATCAAGTACTCTCAGCTGCCTGTGAACAAACTTGTAAACTATGCACTGATGGAGCTCCAGATGGAGCACTGTAGCACCTCTTGTCATGATATAAAAACCTGATTAGCTGCAATGACCAGTATGTTTCATAAGCACTTAACAAAACTTCCCACTCTTTAATTTCTTGGATGCAAAAAGCAGGCAATTTTATAACATGAGAAACTTGGTCATGGGGGAAAAGCCCCACAAGATAACCCAACAAAAAATAGGAGAGCTGTTCAGCCCTGTAATATAGAAAAGCAAAGATGAGAATTCTCCAACACTCGTGTGAACCTCTCATGAACATTTCTTAAACCAGCTCTAGTTAACAAAGCCTTCTGACATACAATGGTTGTGCCCTCTCCCCATTCTGCTCTGGGAAATGGGAAATCTCAAATTTAGCAAAGATCAGTTGTCAAACAGAGGATGCATGCAGGGACCAAATTTGAAAATCAGAAGTATTTATCCAGCTTTAAATGAAAGATCATGCGAAATCCCACATAAAATTAATGATTAAAACCAGAACTGGTACAGCAAAATATCATTACTTACTCTGTCTTTGGCTGCATTTTCTAAGACCATCAGCTATCTCATGCATCTGGGATTATTTGATCATTTCAGGACATCTGCTGATCTCCAGTGTACTTGCCTCAAAACTCTGCCACTCTGAGCTTTCTGACTCTAGTTAGTATCAAAGAGCTTCAGCTTGGAAAGGCCTAATCAAAACTTGGTTCAAATTAAAAAAGCAGCCCAGCCCACTAGCAACAGCAATACTAACTACTCTACATCCATATCAATTGGATCCCACTTTGGAGTGCTTTTGAGGCTGAGAGGAAGGAGCAAAAGATGGGGAGAAAACCAGACAAGTCAAAGCTTGAGCAACAACAGCTCAGATACAAGTCTATGTGAAATGGTAAAAATGAAGTCTCCTCCACCTGTGTTTATAGGGTCTTTCCAAGAGCAGGACAAAGAACTGCTATCAGCCTACTCTAGTTAAAAGGTTTTTGGTTGATTCCAACTGATTAAATCTTATTTGCAGCTGCCTTCAAAATACTGTATGGACAAACAGGGTTCTCCTGAGCATCAGCAAGAAAGATCAAAGCAACCACAGCCTACCAAGCAAGTGTCAGCTCAGTACACTTGCCATAAAATATGCAGACCACAAAGAGTTGATATCATGCTAAGAGGGAAGACTGCCAGCTTAGCTTGGGTTCAGGGCAATGGTCTAGAGATGAAGATCCTGTGCAGGGTAGCACAGGCTGAAGTTCAGTGAAGGCTAACTTGCCCTCTTGGGTAAGCTACTCTACATGGACTATAAGGTTGCTCAGGTTGCAGTCAGACATGGGGACCTCACAGAACACACAAGTGATGGTTTGATCAGTGCTGATCTGCTGCCTGGATCAGCAGCTGAGGTCTGGAAAATCAGGTTGGCTGCAGCTGGCAATTGCTGGCCTTGAAGGAATCACCCCACAGGGCAGCCCACAACACCCTGGTCCTTTCACCTGCACTGATGGCAGCTGTCCTCTCAGCAAGACCCCTATCCACACCTTCCCGTGGGTAGGAGGCCAAGCTCACTCCCCAGTGATGACAGGGCAGCTCAGTTTGGCCAAGAAGGGGTGCCCTGGCTTTGGTGGGTACTCACTTGTGGCACACACTGTGCTGTACTGGTTCTCCAAATGGCACTGGCTGGAAGGGTGCTGGGCACTGCTCATTGCCAAGGGGGGAAACACTGCAGCTGCCAAACAGACATTTTCCAGTGTCTCCTGAGCAGACAGAACCACAAAGACAAAATTGTTCTCTGGTTTCAGGGTCTGAGAGTTCACCTCATAGCTTATTATGGAAAGTAGTTTCATGACTGACTCCTCTGCAGAAGACATCAACTACAGCCTTTGCTTCCTAAAGGAAGACTGAATAAATGCAATCCTATTCCAACTGTCAGCATAAGGTTTGACATTTTACTTGCTTTGAAATTATTTCTTTAAATCATGCTGGAAATCTTATGCCTATCACTTTTAAAAAGCAACCCGTTAACTCAGATACCGACACTGAGAAATCTGCTGCAAGGTGTTTCTAGAGGCAGTGTGTTGTAGTCAGGGTGCTTTCTGCAGAAAGCTGGCTGAACATCACCCTGGACACTTACTAGGCTGAAGAACATCCAGCCATTGAACGAAGCCCTAAGTGTTGTCCCAGAATTGATCATGGCCCAGTCTTGAAAAATTATGATCTAGGTAAACTCCTTCAACACTAATCCTTTCCTTCACACCTCTCTCCAAAACTGCCAGCTACCCACACAGTCACCAAGGTCCAATCTTTAACTGTATATTCAATAAGCTCTGCTCCCAGAACCTCAGAACAGTCTCATCCCAGTCTGGTAGATCCTTGCCAGCAGTGACAGTAAGCACCATTGCTCACAGTAAAACATTCTTTGGTAGTAATAATTAGCTATTATCCACCCAAACACGCATCACTTTCCAAGTTATCACACTTACCTGCAGTTTGCCTCCCTGCTGAGGCTGCTGGTGATAGTCCATATCAACTGGAGGCTGCAATGACGTGACCAACTCGTTTCACATAAGCCACCAAATCACTGTCCGAGGACAATTGATTTTCTAGTTGGCACTGAATCTCAGGAACACTGACATAAAACCCCATATACTCTAAGTTACACTTCATCTAAACATTACTCACAAAATAAGTATGGACATTAATGAAAGGGAGATGTCAACACTAAAAGGTGTTGAAAATTGCTTTAGGAATAATGAATACTTTGGGGATTAACAGTAGCATATGGTACCTTTCACCTCCAATTTACTGTTACAAATCCATCTAGACCATCATGGATAAAAACCATCTGGTGATTTATTATTTTATGGAAAATAAACAGGTGCTTATATCTCACACACACCAAACCCACCACCATAATTGGAAGTCTTGTTGGCTTTCTCAGTAGACAGATCAAAGAGGGGTAGAACACTCTTCTCTTCCCCCAGTATATCCAGTCTTTTTACCTGAGAAGTGAGGACAGCTGAATGCCAAATAATACTAGCACCCAATACCAGAAGTTAAAATATGATCTACCATATTTTATTCCCTTTATTAGGGAACAGGACGACTTATGGCTTTCAACCCAAAATTTCACCTACTCCTTTCCTCCATCGCAACCCCCCAAAGCAGTAGGTGTGACAATATTCTCCTTTTTTAAAAGCTTTATTTAGCTTCTTAAATCATTGCTGCTATAGCAGTGCTACTTTACAATAATTCGCATTTAGCATCTCTCATATCAACCGTAACAAGGAAGCCTGAAGAAATCAGTTTCCATGCCTCCGTGAGTTTTTTTGACCATTATGCTTTTTTATTCAAGAGTACCATCCAAGTTTGAGTTACCTGGTTTATTTATAAATTTGCTCTCTCATGTTCCAATTTCTCCTTATGAGTTAGAAAGGTTTTTTCTAAAAGAAATATTATCATTAGTATTGTAGGAAACATGTAAGCAGTTACTATCAGTCTTAAAATTAATAGCAACAGGTACATAAATGTCCTCTGAATTTCCTGCTAATTTATCACTTTGAAATGGGGAAATCACTCTATATAGCAGAAGTTACTAGCTGTTTAATATATCTAATCTTTCTTAGTGGCATACGGGAGCTTCTCTGATTAACTTGAAACTGGGATAGTCAGAAGATAATTTGCTTGCCTTAAAGCTCTATTTTTCTCCCAGAGCAAGTAGTGTGTTTTTGGCTAAGGCTGAATGCAGCTATTTTCACACCATTTAAGGACCAGGAACACAAATCGCATCAAAGAAATCTCTTAAGTTTCCTTGGCAAATCTGCACCTGTTGTTGTGTAGTCTCTTAATGAAGAAAACCCCAATAAGTGTTCTTATTTCATTACCCCATGTACACTTTAAACACTACTGATCAAAGACATGACAATGCAAACTACAGACTTTCTATTCTTTCTCCTTTGCCTGTTTTATCAGGATGATTAACACATGCCAAGTAAGACAAAGCTAGAAATAACTAAAGGGGATTGAAATCTGCCAGAAACACCATCTTACAAATCATACTATGTCTTTTTATACTCCAGTCACACCAGCTCCCTGGTGTGACCACCTGTGTCTGGGTATACTCCCTGGCTGGGCTCCCCAGGGAACATTTTCATGCATCTGCTAAACTTTTCCAGGTGTCTTTGCACCTTTTATCCTTGCTCTGAGAAATACACACTTATTAAAATATAGCACCAGTGACTACTTAGTCACCAAATATTTGGAGCCAAAAGTAGCCCTGTACGACAGAACAGTCTGCATTACTTCAAAGTAACCAAGCTCCAGGCTGTAATTTAAACACATTACAGGTCTCTGTAATGACCTCTTCCTTCCAGCTCTAGCATGCTATTAATTAGCTGCTGAACCACAGTGGAATTCCTGGGTGAATGAATGTGGAAAGTTTCAAGGGGTGCCCTTCTAAAAATGAAGCTCAGTGCATGAAGAGTTACTCAAGAATTTCAAGGACCAGAAAGTGCACGGACCCAGATGCCAGCCACATCTGGCATGGCCTGCTAGAAAGACAATCCACTTTAGGATTTTCTTGACACTTGTCCATTTAAGATTTCAATCCACAGCCTTTGTCCTTCAGATTCTTCTATGTATTTGTGGCACAGACAGAAGGAAAGACTGCTTAATTTGAGCCTTGCTTTCAGGTAGTCCTGACAATTTTCCTGTCCCTCATCAAAACAAATGGCTTCTTTAAGGCTGTCAGCTGGTGCACTGCTCTAGCAAGTTTTCCAGGAGAAAAACTACAACAACATAAATACAAAGCCAGAACCAAAAAGTAACCATTTGACACATGTTTAAATACAATTACAAGCTGGCTGAAACTGGACGGAGTCCTAGAAAAGATATAAAGGGACAAAGTTTACTTTGAAATGGACCACAAAACATCAACATAAACTTGTGCTGTTCCAACAAAAGGTAAACCAGAAGGACAGGAGGTAGCAGAGACTTGCTGTCATCCCCACAAAACCAGCTCAAACCAGAGTGCAGTGGCATTTGCAAGGCGAACCAGGTGTCTTACTGGATGCTGTGTAAAAGCAGGGCAAAGATCCCAAGAGGTTTGGTAAGGTGTTCAATTCACAAACAGATTCTAAGCTACCAGTGGCTTCCCACAACTTGCAGCTCCTCTGGGACCATGCTTTCCAAAAGCCAGAGAAATGCTCTGAAAATCCACTGAGAATTCATGATTGGTGCATCTGCACATTGCAAAGACCCCTGCAGTAAACTTTCAGAAGCCTTGTGGTCCATGTTGGAGCATACATCATCATAACCATGGATGCAGTAACATTCTTCTAGGTGAGCCTAAACTCAGAGTGCAGACCTTGGTGCTCGTCACTGGATTTACATTTGCAGTAATACAGAAGGAAAACTGCCTCTAACTTTGTCATCGGCAAGCTTCCTCACTGTCAGAGCAAGACTCAGCCTGTGGAACTACCCTGCTATGCCTTGTTAGCTCTTTTAGCTCAGTCTCCAAGAGCAGAGAGGGAATAAATAAATAAGTAAAATAAAATATCAAATGCAGATTTTTTTAAAAGTACACACAACTGCTGCAGCAGAGTTCAATGTTATTAGGCGTACCAGAAAACACTCAGAAAGAAAAGAGGTGTGTGCTGAGACTATATTCTCTATTTCTTACCATTTTCCACACCCCAGTTTCTCTTTTAGTTTCTGATTTTTTGCTCCTTTAATTTCCTCAACTTCTCCCACTTCTTAGCTGTATTTACTATTGTATGGGAATAATCTAGTAAAATGTTTCATTTTCTCCTGTCATAAAGTGGGACTTGAAGGAGTGTTGCACACTGAATGGCAGCTGATTTTCTCACATGCTGTCTCAGGTGTCTCAGCTTCAAACAATACCTTGTGACCCTTTAGATCCAGTTGCCTTTCCTTGATCAGGTTGTTATGCCCCCATATTGTTATTACCATGAGCTAATAATTGAAAATAAGGACTAAAATGTGTTGCTATTCACCTGTAATAAGAGAAGCTGTCTGAGACTGGAGGACTTTGCATACAAAAATATTTAACAAGATCCTGTGACCTGACAATGAACATAAAAGAACTGGACAACAAATGAGAAGTACTCAGGCAATTAAGCACACAGTGGTTTTGGAGGGGTTGCTTGGATTCTGGACTCACTTCCATTTGGAGTCCTCAAACCTAAACACTATTCCCCAGCTTTCTAAAATGGGACACCTTAGCCTCACTTCCAAGAGAGAAATGTGATGGCCACCCTTGAAGGCATCTGACAGCAATACCTTTTAGCATGAGCATGTATGTGGACTTCATCCTTGTCCTCATCTACACCCCTGATTGAGCTGACCACACAAGACTGACCTAGTGCTTCAGCCATCACCATCTGTCCTTGTCTGCTTTTGGCAATTCTGCTTTACGTTCTGTACCTGACTACCAAGATAGAGATGAGCCTCAGGGTACAAAAACACTTACGTGAGACTGGGTTTACTTAGCATAAAAATCAGCGTATCTGTGTAATACACATAGAAAATCATAACTTTGTACACACACAGAGCTACCCCAGCCAGCAAGCTGGCACTGTCTTGCTCTCTGAAACAAAGATGGAAACCAGCACCAAAGGGAACAAAGCTCTTGACAGCTAATGCATGCACATTCTGCTAGAAGTTTTCTCAGTGACTCACGTTCTTAACTCTGTTAGATCCTAAGGAGGCTTCTTCCCTCAAAAATTGTGCCTACTTACACTACTCAAATGTGAATTTCACAAACTGTTCACAACGGAAATAGGTTTTGATTCATCTTTTATCAACTCCTGGATCCTGACCTTAGTTTCACTTTTTATTTTTTCAGGACATTCTGTAATGGTTTTAAATACAACATGGTCAAAAACAATCTTGGACTCTTTTTCTGTAAGGATAGTGCACTTGTGAGACTGACCACAGCATTTTCTGTGTGTGTCTCATTGCCAGCCTGTGCCTGCTATTTCTTTCCTTGTTATACTGTAGAATCTGATGTCTCTCATCAGCTTGATGTTTTTTCTTTCAGCCCTATCACCACTGGCCTTTCTATACTCATCACATTTCCTCAGAGCTATTCAGTGAAGCACTATTTAGATAGTTACCCTAAGCAGTAGCTTAAATTACACTTCCTTCACTGATCAGCCATCCTCATAAGCCTGGGAGCTTTGCCAGGACTCATCCTCTGCCTCCAGGAACATACTTACCTTGTCTTCCACTGCACTGCTTCACTGTCCTGCCATCCCATCCCATCCAGTGCCACCACCCTTTGTTTTCCCACTCTCTGTACCACCTCCAATAGAAAACTCTTGTCCACAACTGTCTGTGGAGATTTCCCTGTCTTCCTTTTTGAAATACATTTAATGATTGGGGTGACTGGGGTGATTTCCCACCCTGACCCCACAGACATGTTTTCCCAGTAGGAAATCTACCCAACAGATGTATCCAATGAGTGCTGCTAACTTTAAAAACTCCCCAATCCAAGCTTACAAAACTAAGAAAAGGAAATTTAACTTCCTTTTAATAACACAGAGATGAGTATCCCATTTCCAGTTTTTTATATAGTTATAAACACACCATTCTCATATTCTGAAATTATGTCTGGCCTTGTACATTCAGTTTCCTCTGCTCTGGGCCATATTCTCAGCTGTCACAGGGTTTCTATGTTGTTCTAGGCAGGCTGCAAAGTTACTAAATATCTGGAAATCTGGAGCAAGAACCAAGAGAAGTAACCAGCTTTCTCAGATTAATGGTAGGCCAAATGATACTTATCTCTACACCTTTTCCTCAATCTATTAATTGTTCTCCCCTAATAATTCGACAGTAGTATCAGTGCCTCATTTGGGTGCTGAAGAAGTCCATTAAGCATTTGAGGAAAGTTCACACATAAGCTGTACAAATGAATTTTGGTAAAAGTGTAAAACTAAAACCCAACAAAAGCCATTAAATCTGGCCAAAAATAAACAGAAAAGCAAAGCAGAGAAACACCTCAAGCCCTAATTTTGTGGGACAAATAAAGATTGATGAAAGATCGTATAACCTATGAAACATATATTGCCTCTCCTCCAAATTACATGTAGAAAATTCTCTGCATTTACATGGTTCACCTCGTGTCTCACTAACCACCAAGTGTCAGGGTCTTTGCAAGCTGTCAACTGACATAAGGAGTAACAGTTGTCTTAAATTAAAATTGCATGCTGAACTAGCAGTACAAGGGCTCATTAGAAAGAATGAAGGAGAAAACCTGGCCAAACTTCTCTTCAATTTTCATTTATCCTTTAAGAACAATCAGGAGAGCAGATGGTCTGTCATTCCTGCACAGCCTCTGAGTAAAGAAAGCTCATCCATTTATTTAATAGTCTTACCTCCTGTCAGTCCTGTCTTTGGCAAATGGCATAGTGCAAGCTTTCCCCTTACTACAGGACTTCTTTCCTGACAGGCTTTGGAAAAATTTAAGCTTTCCTGTCAGTCAGATGAGTCCCTTTATCCCATTTGGCAACAAACCAGCAAGTCTGTAAAAATAGACTGCCATCTGACTAAGCAACTGAGAGACTGTAGGACATGCTGGAATGCAACCAACCTGAATGCTAGTTACTCAGCTGGTGCCTTTCCAGCAACACCTTCTGGCTGCTCATAAAGCATAGGAGACCTCTTTCTACAGTGCACTTAAAATGACATATTTAAAGTAGGCATTTGCTTTGTCTTCTTTGGTGCGAGGATGTGTGTTTTTGTGGCTGTACTTCCTGATTTTAAAGGTTTGTTAACTTGAGCCTTTCTCATGAGATCATGTGCTTTGGGACAAAAGGGAAAGATAAGAGACTCAAAACCAAACACAATTCAGAAGGCTTTAGTTCAGAAGACTTCTGCAGAAAGGCTGTTTGATGTAGTGCATACCAGTTTGGCATATAGGAATGACCACTGATGGCTATTAGGAAGGCAGCAGACAAACATGGATCAATCTTTGTGAAAGTGAAGTATTTCATGGTACTCTGACAGTATCAAGAGTATTTTGGTATTATTGACAGAAAATTTTTCCATCTAAAATAAATTAAACTCCCTCCATTCAGATCAATCACTAACAAGCTAGAAAGAGTCAATAAAGTGACTGAAGTGAAAGAGACTCCTCCTTCCTCTCAATATCTACTTCATCAGCTTAGTCTCCTGAGCAGGGTAACCTTGAATAAAGAACTTAAGTGTAAATGACTTGCTGATATCAATCCATTCTATTATTTCAGGCTAAATAATAAAATGTTATGGCTTCAAATAAATAAAATTATTCTACAGCTACCAAATGTAACAATTAATAATATCCAAGGATTTTTTGAGGTGTGTATACAGGCTCTGCCTCACTATCTAAACTTCACATTTTGGATCACAGGGAAACACTCACCTGCCTTTCCAGCACTGCTTCTACTCCCTCACTCTCGAATGTATTTAAGCAGATAACCTACAGCACACTCTGCTGGAATTTCTAGGCTGGTACTTAACTGAGAATTTTGTCCCTCATGCTTTTCCAAGTAATTTACCTTTATGCCTATACAAATGATAATTATAATTAAAAGTCTTATGTTATTGTTAACATTGTGCCCTAGAGATGCATTAGAAAACGTACCTGCGCTTCAAAGAATGAGCATACTATTTTAATTAGAAGAAAGAACCAGTATGGGACAACAGGGAAGGAAATTTCAGGGAATTAGTCAACACCTACTCTCCTGAGCACAGGGCACAGACTAGACTGTTACCTCTAGACTGTTATCCCAAATTACTACAGAAGACTTCAATGATAACTTTTGAGAAAAATTTAAATAAACGCTATGTCAAATATGAGAGGAAAAAGCCAATTTCCAAGAGAAAACTGGAGATGCAGTATTCATTTAATTCCTTTGTATCACGATTATCCACACCAAAAGGAAGAGTGGAAAGAAGAAAGTTCCTAAATTTTGCAGTTGCCCACTCCATTATTTTCTTATTGTTACTGTCTTAAAGACATGCCATGTTATTCTATAAGACTAGGTGATCAATTAATTCAATACATCTCCAGAAAACAACCATGTATTTACAGTTTCATAGAAAAAATGTCAATTATTGAGGAAAATATGTGTGTCTCACTCCTCTACTAAAATCTTTGAGGAGGGAAACACATCTCCAAGATATAACTACAATTAGTTTAGGAAAATTTGCCACTTTCTACTAAAAATCCACAACACAAAATTCCAGCTGGAAATTGTGCATCACTGACTGGTCCTGTGAATACTGTTAGAAGGCAGAGAAAGCTGTTTACCATTTTGCAACTGGGCACAACCCATTTGCCACCATGCAGGAGTTTTGTTTGCTTGGTTTCTTTTTAAAAACTAAAAATAACATCATTTTGCAAACAAATGGTAGCAACTGGTTTGATACAAGCATTAAATGTAAGATCTCCCTGTTTTGCCTACTCCCCATGTAATTTTACTGGATGGCAAATGTTTCCGATCTTGCAGAGGATATGTCCTTAGATCCCAGAGCAGACAGAAAAAGCTCAAACTAACTTCCTTTTAAACATGGTGATTAGTTCTTGGTCTTGACTTTTTTTAATTGGGATATCAAAAAAGGAGTCCTCCAAGAAGCAAATTTTGGTACCTAGAGCTGGAAAGCCTGTGAAGAGCAAATATACATACTAAAAAAGAAGAGATGCCTAAATCACAGCAAGAACACGAGCTCCTCATTTCTCCAAATGATACTGTCATCTGTTAGAAGGAAGGTCAGTTTAGGATTATTGTAGTATAAACTTTCCATTAGCTGGGGGCCTGCTGCTCCCCCATATGCTGTTTTTCCTTATAAGTGCAGGAAGGACTATTCATTCCAGTTGTGGAGCTGCATGCAGTCAGTCTAATTTATTGCATTTGTGCTAACGGGGATCAAATGAACATTTAGGGTCAAAAAACCTGTAGCTGCTAAGCTAATTATAGCAGGGGGTGAGCGTATGTGGGAGGAGAGATGAGAGCTGTCCTGCTGGACTTGAGCAGGAGATGTGAGCAAACCTGCACAAGTGTAAAAGACAAGGGTTTATTGCAATGCAAATGCTGGCATGGCAACTTGAGTTGTGCCTCCTAGACCAAAAAGATAGGAAAAGTGAGCTGCTGGAACATGAGTAACATCTTCCCAGCTTCCTGCAGCATGAGCAAAAAGAGCACATCCTATTGCCAATTTCTCTCCCTTTTTCTCTTGGCACCTGTTTTTGGGGTGTGTGCTTTCCAGTACCTGTTTTTTGGGGGTGTGTTCTTTCCATCAGCTATGAAAGCATTTATCAATGTGCTTTGAGAGGCAGCTGAAAGCACAGTCTAAAGTGGGTGTCTGGTGGCCACACAAGTAATAACTATTCAGAGACTTCTATCCTGTTCAAGCAAAGCCGAGCTTCTAGTCCTGACTGGCCCCCAGTATTTTTCCTCTCAGAGTGACCAGCAGTGGCTGGACAAAAAGCTGCATTGCAAGGAATTCTTCCTGCAGTCAGCCTGGGTCATTCTGTGAAGTGCTACAGATTTTCATGCAAGAAACTGAAATTCAGTAACTATGTTCAGTACAGCAATGTATAAACCCCTGATTAAATATCATACAGCTTAAAAAAAAATACTTCCACTGCTAAAGCTGCCATTATTTCAAAAGGAGGTGTTCAAAGCAAGCAGTAGTTGAGCTAAGGCCCTGCTGACCCATAGATCTGTTTCCCATGATAACTGGAAGGTTTACTTTACTTCCCAAGAATTTCTACATGACTGCTGGCCATGCTGGGCCAAAATGATGATGAAAGTAGCTTTTAGTTCCTACTTCATTACACAGCAGTGCAGTCACTGCTCCACATCCTCATTCTGGTAACAGTTAGGATGTTTTCCTTGAAGATTCTGGAAGACAAATTTTTCATGTGACTGGCACACACACCTACATAATAATAGTAATAGTAACAACAATAATAAAATAACAACAACAACAATAACAACAACCAAAAACCCACAACAAAACACACAAAAACACCCCCAACATGAAAACCCAAGCGGCCAAGAAATTTTGCTGTCACAACCCACTTAAAAGAACAATCTATCCTAACTATCTGTTGTATCCACAGTTAAAAGCCTGTGGAAATAAAGCACTAGAAAGAACAGAAGCCTCACATTTCAGGTCTAAATCTAATCCCAGGATTAGAGATTAAACCACAGGCTTCCAGAGCAAAAGCAAAAAATCTGTTTTGCTGAGTTAAAACCTTATGTGAAGAACAGACAAACCAATACTGGTTCCTTCCACCTGAAGATGGTGGAGTACTGGGAAATTTCTTCAGACAGTATCCAGTTCCACACAGGGCCCAAGACTTCAGAAATACATCTCACAGCACATCTAATAAAGGGACGAAGTGTCACCAGTGCTGCCTCTCAAAGACTCCTCTCCTTTTGCTTCCTGAAGTTCCATCCTTCAGCTAACTCCCCTCTCTTCTGTGCAGGGATGCTGTTGTAAACCACCTCTGTTTCCAGGACTGCTAAGTAGTTTAAATGTAAAAATAGTTGCTTCAAATTGTTTTCCAGGTTTTTAGTGATCCAGCTTCTGTCTTCTGCAAGCTCAGATCTCCTACAATAAATGAAGAACATTTCCTTCATTCTCACTGATCTTAATTTTGCGATAGTAGTCATTAATAACAATAACAACAACAATAATAATAATAATGATAATAATAATAATGTTGCTCAGCCGCACTTCAGCAAGCATTATCTTTTCTTCCTACAGCTTCTTGAAATGTACTAAGCCCAAGAGATGTAGCATTTTGGACATTCCATAACGTGTTACCAAAACCGGTTGTCCCAATAAAAGAAAGTGTTTGCCTTTACCGTGCCCTATTTTAATCCCTTAAAATCAGCTGTCTTACCTAACATTCTCCATTTTGCCTGCATTCAAGTTGAAATTCTCTGTGTGTTGATACAGACACTGCATATATCAACCTTCTTTTCTTCTATTAAGAAAATTAAAACAAACAAAAAACCTCAAACCAGAAAAAACCCCACCACCAAAAAAACCCCTACACCAAACACCCCCCAGCAAATCTAAATCCAACAAATAGAGCTTCAGGGAATCCCTGCTTTAATTTCAGTGAAGATTCTCAGTGAGTAAGACTCAACTGTAAGCTACTTAAGGATGTTTGACAACTTGCAAGCACAAAACTGAGAAACATTTTACATATTGCTTTATGAATGCCAGCTGTGCATCCTATGTATTTCAAAAGCAACATTCAGGCAGCACAGGGGTGCAAACCACTAACATTCATGTAAGTCAAAGGATGGAGAGTGTTGCTTTACCACAGTATCATCAGACAGATGTAGTGCTGGTGCAACCTGCGGAGCAATGTTGACCTACTAAAGTCCTAAATGTACACTGACTATTAAGGACTAGTCCCTCACCCAGCCATGAGTGACATCACTAGAAAATCTTGAGCAGGAAACCCCTGCATAAGTCTTTCTAGGCTGACAACTTAAGACAAGGTCTTTTAAACATGGATTTTCTCTCCTAATTGAAGATTAAAACAAGAAGGCCTGGAGTGACAAGCTGTTGGGGATTTTGATATTACTATACCTATATATTGTTGCCCTACTATTGTATCAATGTCTATGGGGTTGCTTCTGGCACCATTTCTGTTACAATTATTGCTCACCTGCCCATCATGTTCCCCATGGAGCAGCAGCACACCAGTTATCAGGTAAAAACTTGTGTGCTAGACCAAATGTACACCTGGCAGCCATGTAAAATACCATTTGCCTTCTAGTTTATCTGGTCCTCTCTATTCATTTATGGTGACACCAGTCCCATCCAATACTGGAACTGTTGTGATTGTGGTTTTTTCAATGCTGCTGTAAGAGGGGAGTAACACCTTTGATTTGAACTACCAATATAATCATGGAATATCTTCAGTTGGAAGGAATGCATTAGGTTTGAGTCCAACTCACTCCTCCTCACAGAACTACCTAAAAATAAACCACATGACTAAGAGTGTTGGCTAGACACTGGTTGAATTCTGACAGGCTTGGTGCTGGGACTGCTTCCCTGGGTAGCCCATTCCAGTGACCCCCCCCTCTCTGTGAGAGGTGTGGGGGGGGATTCCATCCTGTCCCTCTCTGTGGGGAATCTTTTCCTGATGACCAATCTGTGCACTGGAGATGCTTAAGTCCGTACTCCATTACTGCTGGTTCGATTATTTTTCAAACAGAATCGTTACGCAAAGCCAGGGCATCACTGAGGCATCCTCCCAACCGGAGACCTGCACACAAGCGCGCCTGGAAATGCCCGACCCTGAACCCAAGCCGTGCTCTCCGGGCAGTCTCAGCCCTTCGGCTGCCGCGCTGGGCCAGCGACAGACCCCGCCGAGGGCTGGAGGTGGGGGCCAAGCAGCCTCGGCACCCCCGATCCAAGCGCATCCCGCGGGTTCTGGCGCTGCCGCGCTCCGGCCGCCGCGGGGAGCAGCGGCTCAGGCACGGGGGCCGGGCTGCGCACCGTGGAAAGCACCGCAGCTCCAGCACTATACTGCTAACATCTGTTGGTAATGCTGGCGATAACTGCACACGAGCTGCACACTAAAACACCTTTTAACAATGCCTTTTGCACATAATTAAGAAATAATAATAATATAAATATATTGTTATTATTACTACTATTGTTATGAAGTCATATTATATATCATTTCGTAATATGAAACTCTTGTGTGGAAAATCATGCTATGAAAAGCCATTGCTCACAAAAGAGGCACCAGAGTCCTGCACCTTTGTTTGAATAAAGGGAGAGTCCACTGTGGTGTAACCCCGTGGGGTTTCTCTCCCAAGGTTTCGGAGGACGCAGCCTCCTTTTATCCTAAACTCCCAGCCACATATTGCCCCACTGGCTGAGGTACTAGGAAGGTACAGCTTTCCCAAACGGCCTAGCACATATTCCCCACACAAACCTGTCATTTTCCTCTAGAGTTTAGAAGTTCAGGTTATCTGGGTTCTGCAATAGGCTTTGTGGGGACACGTTTGTCCTATTACCCTAAAGTTCAGGAGTTCAAACACAGCTCCCCTTGCCCCAGGCAGCAGTGCCCAGGCAGCGGCGCTGCCCCGTTACAGCCCAGAGACTGCCACAGAGTCCCTGGCTGAGGTGATTGCTGTATTCCTAATGGTTGATGCTATTCCATGGTTTGTGGTGGAGTTTGCTCAGATGCTCTGAGGCCTTTCTGGGCTCCGGGAGTGCATGTGTATGGGAGTGAGCTGTGTGTTCATTCGGGTCTGCTGGCACGTAGGATTGACACCGGGACGCCCCTGATGTAAGGCTCGTTTGCTCATTCGCTCGTTTATCAATGCGTGGCTGAGAGTCTTCTGGGGTTTTGTGTCATCTGTGGTGTGTGCTGTCGACTGAGCTTTGATTTCTGTGTGCGTGGCTGAAGTTGCATCTGTGAGTGTGAAATACCCTCTTGTTTCAGTCTTAGTGATTTCAAGATTTGGTACGGGTTTGGAATTTTCGTCGCAGGCCCCAGATGGAGGAATACCAAGAAGTTCACCCCTAGACCGTATTTTGCAAGGCTGGAAGAGGTTTGAAGGTGAGCACTTAACAGCTGATGTTGTCTCGTGCTAGCCTTGTGTACACTGTGTGTGCTCTCTGTGCACTGTGTGTGTGCTGTGTGTCTGAGTGGAAGAGGAAAAAGCAGAAGGAGGAAAAAGAATAGAAACAGAAAATGGACTTTAATGGACACTGGGGATACTTATTCAGTGTTAAATACCAACTAGGGAAAATTAAGCCAAGAAACTGTAAATTTTATTGGTGCAACTGGGAAATTGGAAAAATAAATATTCTTTAACCTCACTAACTTTAAATTTGGCAAACAGTGCATAACACACCAGTTTTTATATATACCTGAGTGTCTGGTTCTTCTTTTAGGAAGAAACCTGGTATATTGGGGGCTCAGATTGTATTTAAAGATGGAAAAATACAATTATTGGTACCCAAGACTAAAGCCATTGAGGCAAGAAATTTTCTGTTGCAGGGAATACTGGAACCAGACAATTGTGGAGGAATGCCAGAAGCCATAGAAAATGCAGTAACACTCTTGATTTGGGCTGGCAGAGCTCCAGGCTGTTCTGACAAGCTCAGCCTGTAAACATTACCCTAAACTACGCTGCAAGGCACACCAATGTGGGGATTCCCAAATTCATGTAGGAAGTAGACTTGCAGAGAAAGCTGCATGAGAAGTTGTGCAACAAGGCATCTTAGCTTTAATACATAAGAAAGTTATTTCACTCCCTGAAGTGAGCCCTGGATATAGTCAAGCTGATTCAACATTAACTATTTAGCTCAAAGCCCAGAATAAAGAGGATGGGTGGCTGGTGACTCCCATCACAGCTGATGTTGCAAATTGTGAAAGAAAACATCAGCAAACCCACTGGGGAATCGATACTGTGGTGATTGGTCTATGGGCTCAGATACTCGGTGTCTGTATGACAAAAATTGTCAGGTCTGTTACAGAAAAATGCCCGAAATGTCTTAAAAATAATACTTTGAATTCAAAAAGACTGCCTCCAGGAATTACTAAGAGAGGAAACACTCCTGGGGGTTACTGGCAAGTTAACTTTTCTGAGCTGCCACGCCAACAAGGATACAAGTATTTCCTGGTATTAGTGGATACCTTTTCCAGGTGGCCAGAAGCTTTCCCCTGCTGCACCAACAAGGTTATGGAAGTCACCAAGGTACTCCTCAAAGAGATCATACCCAGGTTTGGATGTCATCTGATGGGAGACCCCATTTTATATCTGAAGTGTTACAGCAACTTAGTAAGCAGTTGGGCGTTAGTTGGGATTTACATAGTCCACGGAGACTGCAATCTAATGGAATGGTTGAGCGCATGAATCAAACCTTAAAAGGACACATTAGCAAAATGTGTCAGGAAACTCTCTTGAAATGGCCACAGGTTTTACCACTAGCCTTGTTATTAATTCGAGTACAGGCCCAAAATAACCTGAAGGTGAACCTGTATGAGTTTATGTTTTGGAGACCGTTGCAACCTCCCCTGGGTCCGAGGAACAAATTGGGAATCAGAAAATAGAATATTTAATTTCATTAAGGAAGCCTTGAATTAACTTAAAAGATTTATCATTCTCTTGGAACCTCTTACCCTACACACTCCAGTTCATTGATTTCAGCCCAGGGATCACATGTACATCAAGACCTGGAAATCTGAGCCATTGTAGGAGCACTGGGAAAGATTTTGTCTGGTTCTGTTGACTACAAGAATGGCTGTGAAAGTGAAAGGAATTCACACCTGGATACATTGCACCCAAATTAAGAGGCTTCCCAACCCAGAGCAGACAGTGGAAAACACCAGACCCCTGCAGCTGAAAATGAGCAGCAACATGTATAGACCAATGTTTATGGGAATTATTTTATCTTTAGGTGGAGGTGTTGAAGAAAATTTAATATTGATTTTAATCCAAGGTTTTGGTAAAATGTGTAATCTGTCCAGCATTACAGCCTGCCTCCCTATCCCCAGTTCAGAATGGGAGCATATTCCTTGGGGAATTATCCCCATAGATCTGTTCATGGTGATGCAATATGATAATCTGACTAATGTAATGGCAAAGGAACTTGGTAAGTAAAGAAACTATCCAAAGTCACAGAAAGGGGATTCCAGATTTTAAATAGATACTGAAATGATATTGCAAAACATAATGGCCTTGGATCTATTACTGGCTAAAGAACAAGGGGTTTGTGGATATTAAACATTGGATAGAGAACATTGTTGTGTACACATCCTAAATGTAACAGAAGATCTCCAAAGACGACAAAATAGAGCACGTTACTGACAGCAATGCTATCTGAACAGCCTCTGAAACTAATTGGCTCCATAAAATTCTTCAAGAAATAGGAGAATGGTCCTTGAAAGGATGGCTGGCTGAGGTACAGGAAACCATTATAATTGTGATTATAATTGTAAAAAGTATCAGCATTGCTATTAGTCATGTTCACAAAATGATTGACCTTCATCTTGCAGGAATATATGTATTGTGGATAAAACTTGAGTTGAGACTTATCAAATGGCCTTACGGAATCTGAGAAGTTTCAAAGGCGGGAATTGATGCCAAAGGGTTAATCTAAGAACAAGGAGTTCTACTGCATCTGTGTTCTCTTAGCAAAGAAACAGGGTGCACAGGATCTGCTTGCTGAGCAAGGACAGAAGGGAGGTAAAGGAACCTTGGAGGGGAGTGTGTCTGGCTTAGGAATGCAGACAAAGCAAGACCATGAAAGGGCCGGAACCAGGGGAGGGCTTTATGGTAATGAGCAATTGTAATATGTATGAATTTCTGGGACGCGCGTGCCTGTGGTGAATGTGTGCACTCAACGTGCTTGCAGAGGAGGGGAATGCACGCTGGATGGAGCTGTCCCCCGCGGCCCGGAGTTAATAATGCCTGCTTCTTGATGCTGCACTGGTGTTCAGGAGTTCTGTTTACCCAACTTTCGGTCATTTTCGGTGACAACAGAGCTGCCAGAACACCATCTTTAAATAATGCTTCCGACAACACTATAGTGCATTCATTTAAAGAGTGAATGTGGTTTATAAGAATTTTTAAATGGCTCTAAAAACTGAAGAATTGATGCAGTATGGCTTGCAGGGAGGTTCTGTAGGGGCAGCACTACAATATTTTCAGTGCTGTCTAGGACACTTCCCACATTCGGCTCTCTGCTGGGAGTTAGAGCCAACAGTAGTGATTCAACTAGTGGAAATCTTTGAAAAGATGAACATGATTCTACTTCTTCTGTCATCTTGCTTTATTAACAAGAAGTAATGCAGAAACAATTGTGTAAATGCAGCTGTTGCTACAACTATGATGATGTAGCATGTTTTCTTCAAGAGTATGGTAGAGTGACAGAGCACAGCAAGGGCTCTGACTATCTTAAATACATTTTCTATGTTTGCAGCATGTTTCCAGAATCTTTAAATGATAATTAGTGCCTGTAAGAGTCACTTTAACAGACATCCAACATAGTGGCATACCTATGACATGATGAGTTTTTGGTGTGGGTATGAGCATGATGACAGGAGGGTTAGATTCTGTTGTTCTAGTGATTATTTAGAGTTGAGATTTACACCTTACTTTGTAACCCCTGCCAAATGGTAGAACTACCTTTGTGAGTTGCTGAGACAACAAATGTCTTGCCCAGTTAACTTATTGGTTGGGTTTTTTTATCATTTTTTTAAAAAGCTGTGGGGGTTAATAGCAGGAAAAGTTAGGAACACCTAAGGGCCCTGCTTGCTTCTATGCTGTTCTAAAAACTCCTTCATCTTATCTGTTGACAAATAACATAACATTAATTAATATCATGTTTTTGGCATGTTCCAGTTGTTGATAGGGAAGATAGTAAAAGAGCCAAGTCGTCTTAAGATTCTTCTTAATGCTTTTGCTCATCTTTGTGTTGCTTCTGAAAATAACCTTCACATTGGCATCCTCATGTTTTTAATTCACATGAGCCGAGCCATCTGCTGTCTCCTGTAAAAAGAGATTTGAACATCAAAAACTTAAAAGCATTGTTATTTATGACACTCTCACCTAAAAATAGCGTATGATGTGACAAAATATAATCTGGTGAGAAGGGACTTTAATGTTCTCCATTTTTTCCTTATTTAATCATCATTGGTTAAATTTACTCCAAATGTAAGCAATGCCTACATTTGGATTCCCTTTTAACCAAACAAAAAAAGGCTCAAAAGCAGTATATTGCTGTCCCCTGAGTAAGATGCTGAAAAAGCTGCAAGTAAAGAAAGCTCATTTTTTAGTTACTTCTGTCTTCTCCAGGGTTTAGAAGTACAAAAGGAATGAAGGGGGAAAGGTGGCAAGAGCAGAAATAGCTTTTGCTCTTTCTGTTCAGAATTGGTGCCTTTTGCTGGATTAAGGTGGTAAAGTTGAATTAATAGAAAAGCTGTTCTTTTATAGAGTCTGCATGTTATTTAAGCTTGTTCTTTTGAGGGTGAATTTTTGAATGCTTTACTTCACTTCAAAAGCCCCTTAACATTGAACCATGGCTGTCCTTTAATATTTTTGGCTATAATACATGAATAATGGAACTGGGATCATATTATGGCAAAGAAAACTAGGGATGTTAATACGAAAAAAAATCCTACATGAGAATGATAACATTTCTCATGCTTTGTAGATTGCAGTTTTTAACGCGCTGCTCCAAAAGGAGTAAGAGGTGACATATATTTCTATTTCCTGACTTGCTTTCAAATAATTTTAAAACCTTTATGGTTTTAGGTAACAGCTCAATTTTCAGGGAAATTATGGTGTGGTGATGTACAGTGATTTGAAAATATTGAGACAGGAGAAAGAGTTGATGACAGAGAGATTTATGCACACAGGTAAATTTTTTCTGTTTTTGTTACCATAGTCACTTCCTGTGAGAACTGATTGAACTAATGAAGACGTTATTCTTTCTATGTTTTTTCTCTTTAAATTTTAAGGTATGCTCTTTGAGATTTGTTTTAAAGTTGCAAAATCATTTGTTTATAAAAGCAATCCTAAAATAACATAGAGGTCTTGTTTCTTTTGGGAAGGGCTCAAGGTTCCAAGGCTTGATGGCTGGTTCTTACTGCTCGAAACTTTGTTCTCTTGACATGCTGGACTGATAGAAAAAAGCCCCTAAGGAATAAGCCCCATAAGGAAGTCGACAGATCAGCCCAAAGTGGAATGTCTGAGCGCTGACTTGTCGGCTCACCATTTAATGGCAAACTTTTCCTCTGCTTCTCTCCTGTGTTGTTCCTTTCTAAGCTGTCTGTATGGTACTGGTTTACTTCCCAGATAGGACTGTCCTGGTTAATTCCTCTGACGCAGTCTAGTATGGTGCCAGCCATGGTCAAAACTTGAATCTTAAAGACCTCGAAGACTTTTAACCTTTGAGAGTTAACTTTCACAGTTTTATACAGGCTAAGCTATGCAGTAATCTGTTTTGTTTTTCCCTTTGGCATGTGGAAGTTGGAATGCGTATTGTGCTTGTGTGGACTGTGTTTTGAGACAATGTTCAAAGAACTTAGTCAACAGCTAGTTCCTACATTGCTAATTACATCTATTTTAATGAAAGAAAATGAGATGTTATAAATATATATGGAGAGTACATTTATTGCAGAGTATGGAAGTGTATGCATAGAATTAACATCCGTAAGTTAAAGACTGGACTAATTCAATACACTTAATTACTGATTTATATCTAGTGAACTTTCACAATCTATTAACAATTGCTTTACTGCAGCTTGGAGTGTTGAAATCCCATTCAGCCTTGTAATAGCACTAACATCCATGAAACCCCATGAAAATACAAATTTATGTCTAAGACTGCCTTCCAATGCTTGTTTTATAGTCTGTTGTGTCTTGTTTGCATCAATTCCACTCCCAGTGGGCAGCACTCCAAACTGCACAAGTAACTACTGTTTGCAGTGTTGATATCTTTGTTGGCAGCTTTTGCTAAACAAACAGCTGAATAGGTTGGGCATTAAACTTGGCATTAAACAGGTGGTACTGTCACCAGACATTCTGGAAGAGTTCATACTAAACACTGAATTTGTTCTTTCTCTATCAGCTTCTCTGCTGTATCTTCTACGTGTCATGTGCAGCCTCACGCACACGTATCTTCTTGTAAATGTCACATTCAGCAAAACATATTAATGGAAAAAGATGCTAATCCATGTACTCTGACAGGTTCCACCAGCAGTCTGAGAGTCCTGCATCATGAAATTCAACAGCCCTTTTAAACCAAACATGTGGCCAAGCGTTGAAACATGGCTGTGCTTGATCTAGCTATTTTATCTATCTAATAGTTTAGGTATTTAAGTGTATTGTATATTGTTTTATATCTGCCACCAAGTAGATCAAATGCCACATTTTTTTGTATTGTGAAATTTATCTTAATCTTGACTTGGGAAAATTGTAGAAATTGTGGTTCTTGTGGGAAACTGTGGAAAAAAAAAAAGAAATCCTTTGAAAAGTCTCTGGTTTGGCACAGTGGCATATTTTTGGTTTTGGTTTGTTGTGTTTTTCTGGGGTTTGTAATTTTTTCTTATTTGGTTTGGTTAACTAATTCTGGACTGCTGACCAAAATTCTAGTGTTTCAATGCTTTAGTTCTGCTTATTTTCCTTCAGGGTTATATGAGTCAAGCGAGGTATTTGACCTCTCTCACTCTATGATAAATAAATCTTTAATATGAAACTATGACGTATATCGACTTTTTCTACAGACTTAGTTAATTACATGTAGTAAAAAAATGTAGCTAGCGTTTGTAAATTCCTCTATAGGAAGTGAAATAATCATTTTGTGTAATAAATAATTTAATATTTAGAAATGAACTGCATTATTAGCATTGACAGATTGTAGTGACAGGTGCCACAGACTTTTTTTCTCCTCTTTGCTAATTATTTTGTTTATTTTTGTACTGACTAGGATGGCTTGTGTAGTCACAGTGCTGCTGAACAAATGAACCTCAGTCATGAGTTGAGCAGACTGTGAATTGTTTTCCCCTTGCACCACCCCAGATTTTGAGGAGGGTGCCAGCAAGCTGTTACAGATGTTGATATGTAGAGCTATTGTTTTTAGTACTTAGACCAGAACAGAGAGTCATTTCTTACAATGTCAATTTATAACAATGGTCTATGAAGATAAAAGTTTTGTAAAATAGTATCTGACATCATGTATTTAGGTTGCTGTCTTAGTTTTAGTCTTTCTTACAGATCATGTCATTCAAAACCCACATAATTATGAGAAAAATTATATGTTTTGCTATTCCAGCCTAGGTTAAGCTGATTGGTTTTTGTGTCTTGTTTTACCAGTCCTTGTGTAACAGACTGTAACGTAAAAGAAAGGAAAAGTCTAATTAAGTTTTTCCTAGGGAATTTCTGCTGAGTTGGTTTGCTGTTTGACTAAGTAAAGTTCATATCTTAATTCCTAAAAGAGAGATGGATGTGTATGATCTTTTTAACTGAGTCAAACAATAGATGATAATTATGTTGATATGATGTTGAGTTTCATATTTGCATTGTTTATCAGTCTGAAACTTCTGTGATTTTCATTTTTTATCAGTATCTGTTTTTGTTGAGATAATCTGTTTTTTCTTTAAGCTTGATTTTTCTTTGGGGTGAGGCTGCTTCTTTGTTCTGTTTTTCTGTTATTTCATGTGTCAGTTCTAAGTTTTGATTCTTTTGGACAGTGCTGACCATTGTAGTAAGGCCATATGTTATGAGTATAAACACTACTTGTTCATGACAAAACTATTTTTTTGTATTAAGCTTAAATGTTTTGAAATGAAACCTGGCATTGATTTGTCTGCTTAGATTGATTATATTTTGGTACATTTGTAGGTATAAAAAAATGCAACTGCTATTTGTAGTACTAGTAGACATGCCTTGCAATTTGAGTGTTATATATTTTTATTTTTCTTTAATTTTATTGCCTAGGTCTTCAGTAATTGATATCCTTTAAAAATGTTGTGGATGCAAGCCACAGCTATTTTCACTCTTTGTGACATAGCTTACTGTATTTTACAACTTTGGTGTCCCCCAAGAACTTTTATTTTGTGTCTTTGTCCCTGGTGTGAGATTGAAACTGACTTCTCAGTGGAGGGTGTTTCAATAAAACAGGTGTCTCTCAGAGTTAAATGACTTGCACTGGTTTCTTGTCCACAATCATCCCTGAGCCTAGCATCTCTTTTCCAGCTGTTGAGAAAGAATCAGGAGCTGCAGGTTACGTTTTGTTGTGGGTATCAACTGCATTTACATTAGAAGCAATATGGCCTTGGGGTTATTAGGATTACTCACTGGGAAGATGGTGTGTACCAAAATATCCCTCTTTGGTGGATCACCACTGTTCTGGAGGTATCTCCTTCCTTTTGTCACAGCCTCCCAGGAGCAGATCTTTACTATTCCCTTTGTCACGATGCAATATGTTGCTTCTCAGAAATTTCCTGCTAGAACTCCTTGAGCACAGGGTGGAGAACTTTGCCAGTAATCTGAAAGTTATCATATTTCTTCTTGTGCAGCTTCTTCCACTTACTTTGTAGAGCCTGGGTTCCACAGTAAACAATGACAGGTACAGCTGCCATGGCCCTTCACAGGTCTCACTTAGTCTAAAGGGGATGCAAAAATGCAAATGTTTAAACTGAATATATATATCAGGAAATTAGAAATATCAGTCATCTTGACATTTATGATGCTCAGTAAGAGAGAATTCTCATAAGATTGAAGAAAATTCAAAATTTGAGGATGTAATTTGAATAGTGCAACTTTGAGTATATGCTTCAAGAATGAGCACCTGTCATGAAATAGATTGTCTATAGAAAATGGAAAGCATAATTGGTATATGATATTTCACAGTAATTTGAATATAGACTTGACTTGTCCTTGGTAGTTTGATTAACTAACATTATGCATGGGGAATACAATTGCTAGTAACTCTGTAGTAGTTGGCTATGTATTCTCTAGAATCAAATTTCCTTTATACAATCAAGAGGATTTTTATAGAAAACTGTGTTCAGGAGTTAGTGTGTAAGATGGTGGTACACATCTTTGAGTTTTAATTCTACTTCTATTTGTCTGATTGCTGCATAGATGAGTAGTTTTGAAATGCTAACTTCATGATTCATGAATGAGTTAAAGTACAATTATGAAGTGAGGTATTTTTGATGATCTCATAATCTCAGGCAAATTCAAAATTACTTCCATTTGGGATCCACTTTTGGCAAGCGTTCTTGTAATTAGTCCCAATTAACATTTTCTATCTAAATAGTAAATTATGGTGTCTTCTGGAATATTTCTGCCATTTATGACAAGGATGTTGTATCATAAGCAATTCTGTGTATAGTGTGATCTTTTATAACTGGTACAAATTGTTACCCTGGTTATGCTTTTTCATTTTGGTATCAAAGAATTGGCTCCATTGGTGCTTCCCTCCCCTAAAGAATTTCATGTGTAGGTAACAGTAGGCAACTGTAGGCTCTGCATTTTATTTAAGCTTCTGTCACTGCTTTTCTGTGAATCTTCCATAGAAAGTACTGCATTTATTAAAGCTACTTTCTACTATCTCTTCTTTGATGTGAAGTGCTCTTACCTTTTATCCAGACTTTCTCAGGAATATTAGATAATTTCTTTATTCTGTTAAGAATGTACATTTGTCAAAACTGAAATCACTTTTGGAAAAGGATGACATATATGAATTAATTAACTTCAAGAAAAAAGAAATCATTCAGACCCATGGATAGTTATATTTCATAAACAGCTGTTAATTTTTTTTTAGTTTTACAATGAAAAATTGTGCTGAAATTACCAGTATTACTATTGTTCTAAATGGTCGGGTTTGGTTTTTTTCTAGTTTAGGTATATGATACACTCTAAGACTCTCCTTGTAGCTTTCTTTGGATTGGATCCCACTACCAACCCCAAAAGATGAAAGTAAAAATCCACTTTGTGTAGTTTTTCAGGTCATGAAAACAATCCTCCTGATTTTGTTCATATTCCCTAAACTCACAGCTTTGCGTCTCACAATTGCACTCGTTTTCTGTAAGTAAAACGTCGTCTGTGGTTTTTTATCTTAGTCTTTCTTCCTCTGGGAAATTATTTAGAACCCATTAAAAGGGTGAACATAGAACAGCTATGAGATTTGTGTAAAAAGAGATTTCCTCCAATCTACTCATCTTCCCCCCTACACTGTAAATTTTTTTATTTAGTACATGAATATATAATGATAATATATTAGTACATTTAAGACTATTACAACCCACAGTACACTTGAATTCAAACCAGATGAAACATGGAAGAACAGCACATGGAATGAAACCATTTTGAAGCACTTGGTTTACCAGAACTGTCTGAGGACCAAGGTACCATTTTTGGTCTGATTTTTTTTTCTAGGAAAATGAAGCTGTTATGAGCATATATTTTGCTTACATTGTTGCCCATAAATATTCTTTATGCCGCAGAAATACTAAGATGCTGTAAATGTCCTGGGAGAAAGTAGCAGAGAGAAATTGCTATGTACATGCTATGTTTTGAATCCCATACTATTTTTTTAAGTAAGTATTTTAGGAGAAAAAAAGAAACAAGTGGCATGTTTCATTTATGCCCTTGAAAGTTTACTTCAATGCTTTCTGACCTCAAGATTAGGGAGAAAGGGAACAATTGCCTCCCATTCACCTTTACTATTCCACTACTGATTCACATATCTTTAGTGCAGGAGCCTTCAGCTGCTGTTTCCTTCTGTTGAAAAGTTTTGGGTGGTGTTTTTCTTGTTTGGCTTATTTACTAATTTATTTTTTAATTTATTTCTTCTTCATGTGGAATCTACTTCTAAACTTTGCCCACAGCTGCTTCTATTCTTTCTTCTCAGTTCTTCCCTCTCCTTTTTATTAGGTTTGGGGCATGGGGCAGAGACAGCTGCATCTGTTGTACCTTCTGTGCTTTATACAGTGCTTAGGCACAGTGATATTCCTTGTTGTCTCTTTCTTAATGATTTTTATTCACTCAACCATCTTTTTTAGCTGATTCGTGTATCTAGGTCATCAGCACATTTTGTTGCATTACAGTTTGTCTCTTTTTTCCAAAACTTATACTTGTATTTTGAGGAACACAAGCTGAAAGACACTTTTACAGATAATATTCTGTAAGTAGATAAAAGTAGATATCAAGGTATTAAATCTTTCCATTTGGTATTAATGGTGTTCAGTTTTACCTTGTGTATTTAAATTTGTAATCAAGTTAGTGCAATTCCTGTTTTCATGTTTTTTTCATTCTGGTTTAATTCAGTATTTTTTCAGTCATTACAAATAGGCAAGACAAAAAGACTTAGTAATGAATGTGCTCTTTTTAAAAAGACAGTTTAAAAGTTCATGTGGGTGTTGGCTTTTCTGGGATTATTATTTTGGCATGCCCTGAGGGGAAGTGGTGTTTGAGGAAGTTGTGAGCCTTTGAACGCAGTGTACTCTGTCAGTAGGGGTGTGGTCTGTGAGACACACATTGCACGTGCCTCTGGGAATTTGTGGGTTTTCCATTTGTAGTAATAGCTCTTTGTTAAATTGCACCTTCTCCCAGCTGTGAACCAAGGGGGTGCTGGCTGATGAGTAATGACTGGAGAGCTACTCAGGGGCTACTGGCGGGGCTCGGCCAGGAGAGATGATTGGGATCTTATTCTCAGCTTGGTTTGTGTGATCTGATTTAAGGAAAAATTGTGAATGGCACTTTCCAAAATATATTTGAATTTATTTTAGAAGGGCTGGCTCACCGTGTTGGGGTCTGGAGATGCAAAGAAGTCCAAATTAGTACCAAGATTTTGATACTGTGTGTCCAGCTCACCGTTGTGTTAGGTGATATGTCATCACCTTGCCCTCCTAGACAGGTATCATTTAGATCACCTTTATGATTTTTTTTATGAAATAAACTTTTCCGTGCATGTTTGCAGACTGTTCAAAAACGTAATGCCTCATATTGTCAGGGCATAATAGTAAGGAAATGATGTTATGGCTTGAATAAGTAAATAGTTTGAAATTTGTCATTTCTTCATCACCACCACATTGTTTTGCACAACAGAAGAACAGGAAGAGGGTATTCAAAAACACTCTTGAGGAGGACAACGTGTTTAGGAATATAAATTCCATGTTGTCATTATAGGTCTTTTACTACACTTTCAGTAACTGGCCATTTCTGCCACTGATGTGGTTAGGACTTTGTCTGGTTTAGTAACTCCAAACTCACTCACTTCAAGAGAGTTTCAGCAGCTCTATGAACAGCAGAGCTTTTCATTCCCAGGCCTATTCTTCCACTATCAGTAAGTTGTGGTACAATTTCAGTTTACTCCTTTGGTACCTAGAATTGCAGTTTCTTCTTGCAATAGCCTGAATGTTCTAGATGCTGAAGGATGCCAATTTAGTATTTTGCCTGCATACTCCTCTTATCCTAATAAATAGATTAATTAATTCATATCAGTATTCAGAACTGACCTACGATATTGTTTATGATTGTTTCATTGTCTCAAGATTGCTCCAGTTCTACTTCACTGCTCTGTGTCCAGAAGATTTGACTCCAGTTAAAAGAAAGTTAAAAAGATTTTGTCTACTGAAAATTAACCTCTTGCACAGCTGAGAGTTGTTTTTCCTTCATCTAAACCACTCAAACATCTTATCAAATTAGAAACAGAAGCATATAAATGTAGTGAATACCCAGAAAATGTAAGTGGAAGGATCTAGTGGCTTAAAGAGTCTTTTGGACATTACAGAGACAAACTCAAATCCTGATCATCCTCCCTTTCTTTGCCCCTCTGTCAAGAAAGAGACACCCTTGAATGAAACTCCTTTTGTTTGGTTGGATGTTTTCTTTAATGTATCTGTCCAGATTCTAGGCAGTGCCAAGTCAGACAAAAGTGCAAACTACTTACATGAATTCAGGATGTTGTCAGCACTCACTAACATTTTATCTAGAGTCAAAAAACTATCATCATCATTGCCCCTGTGTTTTATCTTGAAAAATATAATTGGAGAAGATGGGGAAGCATCTTGCTGGTTTTGCAATTTGGCAACACACATACATGTAAAATATTCAGGAGTGAAATTAAAAGTTTTCAGGAGTGACAAGTGAAATGTTTCTAATATGGAAATAGTTATTTTATGGCAGAAAATCATTATGATATGCCCACCCAAATAAAATGATTCTAACACAAAGCTTGGAAGCAGAAATGGAGATGCAGGCATACTCTGTTAAATAAGTACTCACTCTGTCCTGCCATCTCTTTAGGAAGTGACTTTAAATGGTGTAAATTTTACCCTGGATCTGGGCCTGACTTGGGATTTGTTTTTTGTTGCTGAGGAGCATATTTATTTAAAGGACACTTAGGTTAGGAAAATTGTTGGACAGCTGAAACCTTGTAGAAATGGAAAAAGTATAAATAATCGAAAAACTGCTCAGCCTAATTCAGCAAACTGTGACATTAGCTAGTATTCTTTTGCCAGTAAAAGCTATGTCCACATTAGGATATTTTGGAACTATAGCTAGGCCAAATATTGTGCATCTGAGTCTTTGCCACAGCAGAAAGAACAACTTTCATATTTTCTCCTCTAGTTGCACTGCTGGAGGAAAACAGTGCAAAAGATTATCTAAATATAAAAACCTCAAAAAATCAACTGAAGTAACTGTCAATTGCTCTTTGCATAGAAAATAAACTGTGGTATCACAAATGGATCTGGATGAGCTTTCAAGCACCTCCTGCTTGCCTTAGGCTGATCAAACCACCAGGCAATTGTCCAAGCATAGCAGGCTTGGTAACTCTGCCTGGAGTTGAACGGGAAGAAGTAAACAATGACATTTTTACTCTGGAAAGTGCTTGGTCTCTGCCAAAAGGTTCTTTCCTTCCCCATGTGGAAGTTGTATAGCAATGGAATTACGTTGTCAGGGCTTTAATCTCTGCACTGAGAGATTATTCTAGCAATTGACCCTTCTTAGTTTAGGACTGAAGCTGTGGGTACTGTCAGGAAATACTAGTGGGTGGAGATTTGTAGCTTTTTGCTAACAGCACTGGTGTGAAAAGCTTTCTGCACACTCCACTGTGGTTTGTAGGACATGCTAGCAGCTGCAGTGGTGATGAGGAAAATGAACTGGAATCCTGCTACCTGTATTTAAAGAGAGAATCACCATGTGCAGTTAGATACAATTACCATTAATAATTCAAATTAAATAAGTGAAAGAATTCAAACAATACCCTTATCATCAAATGGTTGTTATATATGTGTAGTTTGTGTCTCATATGGCTACTGAAGACAAAACTGTTTAAAGTTGAGGCAAGCTAGAAGGAGGGAAGCCCTATTGATGGAAGCCTAAAGTTGGAGGGAAGTAAGTTTTCTGTAGGAAAGTGGTTATTGGTGTACCTATCTATACGTATAAGTATGTTTGGATAAATAGCTGTATTTATTTGTGATTTTTAAACATACATCATCATTCTTGCACATAGCATCTTTCCAGAATAATGTAATTTTCTGAATAAGCATGTAAACTAAGCAAATTAAAGCAGAGGCCAAATTGTTTAGCAGATGTGATTGCTTCATGGTTCAACTTCTGCCTGAACATTTTGACTTTGACAGAGTACTGGGGACCACAGAGTTTCCCAATAAATTTTAGTTGTTTAGGGTGTTCCTACAGACATGTTTATGGGAAAACTTTCTCAAGGTCAGTTTGGATATGTAGGTCCTCCCCCTCAAACTAGCTGAATCCAGGACTCTCTAGGATGTGAATGGCACTGATTTACAGAACTGCTACTACGTCTACAGCAAGCAGAACAGAAATCATAGTTTTTTGAATTAATGATGCATATAGCTCACCTGCTGTGGACATTTAATGCAATATTTCCAATATCATGCCCTCTCTGTCACATGAACAAAACTAAAAATTTTCCCAAAGCAAAATATATTTTCTCTCATAGAAGAAGTATGTAAATAGTTGGGAATAATTGTGAATATATTATGTTTTGCTTCTGTAATATGTATTATTCTAAAAATATGAAAGATGAGGAAGTTCTGAGGTTTGCAGCTTAACAATCATCATAAAAGACAAACCAACAGATCCCTAAAGTGGGTGGATGAAAGGAGACAAAAATATCTTCTGTGCCTCTGCTTTACTCAGAGATCAGATAAATTTTCTCATTTTAAAATTATTCTATTGAAACACAGATTTTCCAAATTTGCCATGCATGGGCATTAAAACAAAGTAAATGAACGTATTTTCTATATTATTTGAAGACTTTGGTTCCATATCTTGCTGTTTTTTAAGAGTTTGTTGTAAGCAAGCCTGAAAATAAACTTTGAAAAAAGGAAATCTCTTTCATATCTTACTCAAAAGAAGCCCAAGCTTCCTAGACAGAAACACTAGCCTCAGTATGCACTTTTATTTAAGGTCTTCATCTTACCTATTTTGCCATTTTTTAAAGTTGTTCTCTGTGCAAATCTTTGCACAGGCTAAGGTCTTGTTGCTTATCAGAATTGCAGTCCACAAATGCAGCCAGAATGTGGGGCCTTGTCAATGCCCAGCTCATTTTGAACATTGTTTTTTAAGGATTGCAGCTTTTTGTAGACTTGACCAAGCCGAAATTTACATTCATATGTGGGAAGATATTTGAATGCCCCTCAGATGTGAGTTTTTGTGATGTTAATTTCTTCTCCATTTCAATATACCTTTTCTCTCTGAGTTTTATATCTGATAGTGTATACTATTTTTAGATTGTATCTGAGTCAAATTCTTGAGTAGGAGTTTTTATTCACTGGCAAGAATAATAGTTTCATGTTAGACTAAACAAGATATGGTGACAGAGCAGCCACATAAGCGTTCAGCAATGTCAGCAAAACAAAGTGAATTTTCCTTTTTCATCCTCTGCTTTGCAGTCAAACTTCAGTAGTATTCTTTAATCTGTGTAGTGAAGGTCAGCTTGGTGTTTGAACTTGAAAAGTGTATCAATAAAGCCCCTGCTCCTTTCTGGTTAATCAGCATGGCAAGACTTTCCAACTACACCAATATTTTAGTTGATTCTTTAGAGTTCATCAAGAACAATGTTACACAGTGTTCTTCCCTTGCTTTTCATCTGGCTTGGTTTATTTACAGAAGGAGGGAGTGTCAGATGCATCTGCTTGGGGAAAAAAAAATCTATTTGAGCACAATATACAGGGGTTTTTTCCAATTCTCAGCTTTTAGGCAGTGGAGTTGTTAGTCATTCCCAAGTCAAGAAGATACACACAAATGAATTCCCTTGCTTTTGACAACTCTTGCCACTTAAGGATGGTGATTCTAAATACTATAGATTCTAAATAATATACTGTGCATGAGTAAGCCATGGGTTACAGGATTGTGCAAGCAGATAAAAGTCTGATGTTTAGCCCTAAGTATGTTCATAAAAAATAGAATTTCTAGAATAATTTCCAGTAAGCTAAAATTTCCTGACTTTTTTACTGTTGCATTGCCAAATTAATTCAGCCTGAGATAAGAAAAAAGACCACATGTGACCATTTAAAAAAATTCTTGTGGCTTAATCGTCAATGCTCATAACTAAGACAATGGTATTTACTTGCAGGCTGACAAAATAATCCTCTTGTGGTAATTGAGCCCACACTGGAAATTTAGGAAAACATAAATTTTGTTTTTAAATAGAATTTATATAACATAATACTGAGTAAATGTTCACGAACTTGGACAGGCATCACTTTACTTCGTGACTGTGTAACAATCAGTTTTTGTTGGTGATGCTGCTTATTGAAGCTGTTTTTATTCGGAAGGACTTCTTGTATTCTGTGGGGAGAGGATCTTTCTGTAGTTCCAACCTAGCAAAAGACTGCTTCCTTTCTGTGTATGTGGCCTATTTAAAACAGGTTAGAATATGGATGTCTCATTGGAAATATATATATTTAATGTCTATGAGAGTAGAAGGAAGCGATTAAGCTGAAAAGGACAATTGTGTGGTTCACAGAAAAGATCTGTACAGATTTTAAATAAAGGTTTTTTATTTGGCTGCCTGTGGGAGAAGACTTAAAATGGTAAGAGCCATCTAGTCTGTTTTCTTCTGTTTGGCATTCTTCCCACCAGACAGACAGAGAGTGGGAGTGTTGTTATGGGACTGGTGGCAGTTTCTAATGCAAAATGTGTTCTAATGCAAAATTTTCTAATGAAAATCAGTCAGAGAACTCCTAACTGAGCATTATTACCTCATTATTGCCTCAGAGAAATGGCATCATGCTAGTGTGCCTAGCACAGTGCTTGAACCAGATGGATTCTCCCATTGACAACTGGGAGAATCAACTTGTGATTGTTCACCAGAGGTTCTGATAGAAATATCAGAGTGTGAGTGGGGAAACTGCATGTGTCCTAAACTATCCAGGGAGTAACAAGCAAGCAGCATCTTCCTCTTGAGCTTGTCTGTAAAATACACAGATTGTTTTGTCTGCTTGGGGCAGGGTACTGACAAGAAGTTCCTTTTGACTCATCTCTAGCTCTTTAGCCAAAAATATAGTAAGTATTCGTCAGTCTCCAAGTCATATCCACTGGTTTTTTTCATTAATAAAATATTGTTTTTAAGATGATGAATGAACTTGTTCTAACAGCCTCACCATGAGTATTTTCTTAGACTAAGGACAGAAAGAATGAAAGGACATGTAGCTGAATGATTTCTTTCTCTGTATGCACAGGTTGTTTCCATCTGTAAGTGAAGGCAACTGTTTCAGGGAGCAGGTTTCAGTGTATGAAGGTGTCAAAGCTTCCCTGCATTTTTCAAACCCACAGTATCATTCAAATATTTCTTCAAAATTAATATTAAATCAGCTGCTGTATACCACCATACCAAAAATAATTATTTTCTGAGCTCTTTTTGGGTTCTTTTCTTGGTTTTCCTGTTGCTTTTACGTTCCGGCAACAATTCTTGGGTTTTTCAGTGTTCATTACCATATGTTTTATTTTCCTGCTGTTGCATCTCTATTTGCTCCTTTCAGAGAGGAAGCCATCCAGCAGAGTGACTGAGGAACAGTAGTATCCTATCATGACTATCATACACATTAAATAAAATAAGGGGGCAGAGGACTCTTGCTGTTACCACTGATTTATTAAGTTTGCAAACTAATACAAATAAATTCAGCTTTTGTGTAATAAAGTCCCTACCTAATTACCTGTCCATTTACCTAAGTAAGTATTCCTTTGTTGTAACTGTGTACATAGGCAATTACACTGTAAATAGATACATTCTTTTGTTACCATGCAGAAATATTTCAGTTATCCTGTATAGTCAATACTCTTCCACATTTAAATTGTATTTGCTCAAAAAGTTGTGCTAGAATCTTACTATACTCCAAAATTTCTTATTGAGAAACATGGATTTCATCTAAAACCACAGCTCAGATGTGATTTTATAATTACCTTATTTTGTTACAATTGCATGGCCTCAGGGTGATTAACATGGTTAGTCAAAAATCCTATTCATTCCTAGGCATGTATTTAATGATGTGTAATAAATAAATGATGTGTTCTGAGAAAGGGAAGTTTGTATTTTTTTGTAAACATTTGGTAATTTGCTACAAAATATGAAAATATGGCAGTAATATTTGCAAATAATAATTTGACAATCAGTATTTGACACTGTTAGGGCTATCTTTCACATTATATAAATGAAGCTGCATGGTGTAGACATTTTGGAAACCTTGTAAAATGCCGTGGGGCAACTTAAACATGAGTCATATGCTAATTTTTTTGTCTGATTTTGCTCAAGAAGGTTTTTTGGTCCCTCATTTCCCTGATAATGAGTTTAAATAATTATTGGGTCTTGGGGTTTGTCGCACAACCCAGCTGAATCAGGTTAGAAAAGCTACAAAAGCTGAGTTGAGTCTATCCCTGTGGATTTATAAGCTTTTTGCCTCCCTCTGTTTTGCTTCTGCTTGTCACAGGTGTAACTTCTAAAGACAAGATTCAGGGATGATGAGCACTGGGATGTTTTGCCTGAAGAAGCAACCACAGCACCCAATCTCTCACAATGCACTAGAAAAGATTGAAGGGGAAGGCATGAACTTCTTGGAGCAGCAAGTATCAAATTAATTGGTATTTATGAAATAAAAAGTGCTATTTTTCTTTATTGAGTTTTTGTTTTTTTTTAATCTGTACCATTTCCTTGGAGACTTGGAACTTCTGTATCTTTATCTGTAATAGTACTATGCTGTCTTCTGCACCCGATGATTTTCTTGCATTCTGTGATTTAAAGTCTTGTTTGTGACCTTTTTTTGTTATTATTTTTATTTTTATGTGTCACTGGCACAGTTTTCCTAAGAAACCTGTCTCTTATATGGGATCTTTGCATTACAGAGGCATTCTTGCTTTCTGGAATGAATCTGGAACCTTGTTCCCGACATTGTCACTTCAGCCAGATGTTACATTTCTGTATTTTGTTAATTTTGCCAGTCTGGCATTGTATAAGCTGTGTGAGGTCTCTCAAATCACACTGCTTTACATCTGTGTTGTCATACTCTGGTGGAGGCATTACAAAGGGTTTCCTCACACCAGGGTAAGGGAACTGCCGTAAGTGATCATACCCATGCTTAGCGTATCCTATCTGAAGAAAAGAATATAGTAAAAAGCCTCAAATTCTGAAGAATTTCCA
Source organism: Promerops cafer (assembly GCA_013398275.1). Taxonomy (NCBI): domain Eukaryota; kingdom Metazoa; phylum Chordata; class Aves; order Passeriformes; family Nectariniidae; genus Promerops; species Promerops cafer. The sequence continues at coordinate 224,645 of VZSE01004122.1, read as the reverse complement.
TAAGAATATCCTCTCCTAATTCCTTTTTGGCTTGGCACATTCATTATAAATTAGTATCTTCAGTGTTAATGCTTATGATATGGTCAACTCTCATTGAGAATTAAGTAATTCTGAAATGGCATTGGTATTGGAATTAGAGTTCCTGTATGGTCAATATTCACTAAGCAGGTCTTTGAAAGATAATTTTTCCCAACAATTTCATGTTGACAATTACCAGGCCCAAAAGAGACAAAGTAGTGTATCTCTGAGTCCTTTAGAACTCATTTTTGCTAACGATAAAATTCGCATCATCTGAGATCTTGAAATTGGTGTTTTGGTTGTAAGTGTTCTTTGTTTTAGTAACATGTCACTACTTTCTGACATGAGATTCTGTTAGTCTTGTTGTTTCTGGAATAGCTTAACATGGGTGTCTTTCTGGTTTCAGAACCCTCTGAATTCCCTAGAGTCTCAACCTGAGGGACTGAATTTGCTGGGATGTTTGCTATTCATGTATTTTTCCCCCTTTCTTAGAACAACTGATAGCTTTTCTCTGCAGTACCAAGTTTCTGGCTGTAGAAGCAAGTGTTGATGTTTAAAATGCTGGCATTATAAAGTTATGGGGCTGTTTACCAGTAACCTGCTTAAGGTTCCACATTATTACACCTCATGACTTACTATCGTTGATTTTCTTATGCACAGATTTTAGAGCTACTGAGAACCAGTTTTGAAATCAGGAAGCCCTTATAAAGCTTGGAATCATCTCAGTCAATGACAAACCCCCTTTTCTCAAAACTCATTAATAGTGACTTGCAGTGCAGCAGCTGATGTAATAATGGGTGTGTATAAACAAATCACTCCTTTCCTGGCAAATATTCTGATACTCCTGCCTTGCCTTCATTGCTATCAGATTTCCTCAGGATGGTTCCAGCTTTTTATTTTTTTCTTTTCAAAATTCTCCTTTGGTTCCTGTAAGGAGCCTTCATAAGAGTCATGTGAATGTATACTCTCATACAAATATTTCTGGTATTTGTCTAGCTTAGTCACAACATATACTGGATTTCAGGGCTGGTGTGCAGAACATTTATAAACAGTTGTTATAGGCAGTCATATGGTCTCTAAGACAACAAGAGACTATTTCATCATTTGGTCTTACCTCCTGTGTACCGCAAATAATTTTCAATTTTCAGTAAAAGCAGAAATTGCTTTTAATGAAGGTTTTTTGGGTGGAAAGGTCCTGTCCATTTAGTGTTTGAGTCCCAAATGGTGGTCTTTATTTCTTAATTTCTTTTCCTTCCTTTGCATAGAAGACCAGAGTATAGCTCTAAGTTGATCTGAACACCAAGGAGAGATCTACTGCTTTGACTTTCCCCCATATGCTACTTGTTCAAGGTATTTGATCCACAAGTGCTCAGTGCTGTAGTGTTCCCCTGGTGTGATGGATTTTGTCTGTGTGCACAGTAGGACTGCGTGTAAGCCCTGCACCATGGAAGACAGGTTCTGGAAATACACTGAGGCCAGCAGACCCATTCACACTGTCCTCTTTGCTCAGCTGAACCTGCATGTGGGGACATTAGTTTGGGACCAGTCCTGTTCTTGGCCACTACTTTCTCATTAGTGTTTCCCTTTGGTAGGAGAAGGGTTATTGATCCCCTCTAAAGCTTGTCCATCACGAGTAGTAAGTCATGAGGGATACTAATGTGGAACCTTAAGCAGGTTACTGCTCAACAGTGCATCATTTTACAATGCCAGCCTTTTAAACTTCAACACCTGCTGCTACAGCCAGAAACTTGGTACTGCAGAGAAAGTCAGCTGTTCTAACAAAGGAAAAAATAAATATGAATAGCAAACATCTCAGCAAATTCAGTCCCTCAGGTTGCGACTTACCTGAGGGGAAGGAATCCCAGGAGACAGTGTCCAAAGCCTTACTAAATTTGAGGTGAACATCTGCCACTCTTGGCTCATCTACCAAGCTAATAACCATTGAAGAAAATTTTTAGGCTTATTAAACATGATTTCCCCTTCATGAATCCATGTTGACTACTCCCAATGACATTCATGTATCTGGAAATTGCTTCCAAGATTAATTCCTCCATCACCTTGTTGTGAACTGGCCTCCTGTTGCCTAGATCCTCTTTCTCACCTTTCTTGAAGCAGAAAGTGATGTTTATTTCTTCTGATCATGGGGAATCTCTCCTGATCACCAGAACCTTTCAAAGATATTCAAGAGTGGTCTTGCAACGTCATCAGCCAGCTTTCTCAGCATCCATGGATTCCTTCTGTCAGGCTGCATGGACTCACATACACACAGTTATTCTGCTGAGGTGAAGCCTTCCTTGCATCTAGGCATGATTAGATCATCAGTTCCATTGTGTTTCCCGTATATAGGGAATCAGCATTGCCTCCTCCTCTTTATACAGAAATACACAAATATTTTAGATTAGATTTGCTGATTAGACTCCAGCAACCTCTTCTAGACTTTTCTGCTCTCTTATCAAATATCTTCCTTAAGACATAACTTAAACTTTATTTTCAGAAGGATTTCATAGTATTCATGTTATTAAAATGTATTAGTTACACAGTAAAGCTCCAGATACAGAAAAATGCACTAATAAAGACTATTAGGATAATATTTTGGTCAAATTGTTATTGGCTTTCTCTTAATACTTTTTAAAAATGTTCCCCACAGAAACATATTGAGATAGCAATAGTTGTCCTGTATATTTTTGATTAGGCCTTAAAATTCAACTAGAAAGAAAAAAAAAATCAGCAGAGATCTCACAAATACCTCTGTTGGATGAACAGCAGACAAGGGTCTCAAGGATCAAGAAAGAGGGAACAGGATTCACACCAGAGATCAATATAATCTGTTTCCATTAATTCAGCTGCTACTTCTAACTCCTTTTTGCCATTCAAAGGACGCTGCAGACACTACTTAAAACACAGGATGGTCTGGGGTTCCTTCTGTGTCCTATGAAATCCTAATAGACCAGCTGAAAAATTATGGGCTAGTTAAGTGGATAGTAAGGTGGATTGTAAACTTGCTGAATGCCTGTGAATTTTTCTGCATTTGAACTTGAATGTCTTAAATAATGTATTTGCTGTATATTTTTGAAAGAAAGGTGTGAAGTGGAATGTGGTCAGAGAATAGTTCCTTTGCAAAAGCCTTTGTTGTTTCAAGCCAGAAGTGCAAGTATTTTGACAGTTATTCATTGGACGAAGGCAGAGGGAATTAATTGTTATGTTCTAAATCCAGGACATCTTTGTGGCAGTTTATTAGGATTATTTTGACTTTTGGCAACACGCAAGGTGAATATTCAAAAATGTTTAGTTTAATGATTTTACGTATTACTTTACAGAAATCTGCTTTACAGTAAATTTTATTTATTTACTGTACTCTATTAAAGATTTACTTTACAGTTCATCCTTCATCACACTGTTAAAAGGAAGGTAAGAAAAATTTCACAGTGCAACAGAAGGGCTATTGCCCTTATATCAATAAAGCAGAGCAAGCATAAAATGAATGCTGTAAGACGAGCATGTAAGGGACATGCTGGTGACTAAATAGAATTTTTCCTGTGTTTTTAGAAAAGGAAAAGGTAAGATGAATGAAAAAGAAAGAATAACTTAGGCTCACATAACCAGGTGGATATATTTGTAATATTCATTTTGAATATGGAGATCTCAAGGCAGTTGTTTCATGCACATTTTTGTTTACTGATTTTAATATTCATCCAGCCATGCACTGCCCTGCAGGGGACAACCCTGACCTATGCCTGAAAGTTGTTACTTTTGCCTTCATTCTTTTGATCAGTGTTGGAGAAGATAAAAGCTCTCTCTTTCTCTGTCTCCCCCGCCCCAACCCCTTCCCTCCACTAGCTTGATAATGCGTTGAGTAACAGTTGGCAGCTTTGTGAGTTGTTTTGAAAGCTAAAAAAACCCTTTTGATACCTTAGAGACTAAATGCTGTTTGTGAAATAAGTGATGCTGTATGCTTTGTCAGTTTATTGGCTGCTTTCTCACATGCTCTTTTGGAAAATCCCTATAGTCCCCATGCACTTCTTCCCACCATTCCCTTCCCCTACTTGCACACTACAGAAGATACCTCTAGTTTTTCTCTTGTCGTGTTGCTTGAAGAGCTCTTGTCTTTTAGCATCCAAATGCTGCTCCCAGGGGACCTTCTAGAAATTGTTCACCCTGACTCATGTGAAACTGAGCTAAATCTCTTCTGATCAAAAGAGTTTAGAACTGTTTTTCTGAGAAAATGATGTCTGACACTGTAATTTCCATTTGAAAACAGCTAACATCTGTGGAAAGTGCATAACCAATGCCTGAGGAATTTCTGCGAATTAAGTCCATGTCATGTTTGACTTTTTTTCAGTTCTCCTATAGAAGAAAAGGGTGGGTGGGGGGAACAGGGGGAAGAAGCCTCTGACCCAAGACTGAGCTAATTTTGGTTTCAGCATACCCTGAGAGTATCAAGTGGTCGTCTTTCTTTCTGCTATTTTTCTCTATTTTTGGGACCGCTCTACACTTGCAGCACTTGCTCCCTTGTCACTGGTTCACTGAGGGTGAGCCAACATCTTGAATACTGAGTTAAGAATTAGTTGATTCAGTACATTAACTCCATGTTTGTACTGCTTGCATGATACCACTGATGCTGTGGGATTTTCACTGCCCACAAATTTTTAGGGACGTGGCAGATGACAGAATATTTTGCTGTTAGAGGAAAGGCTTGTTACAAAAGGTATGCCTGTATACCCATGTGTGGTTAATCGAAAGGTTTATCTCCACTACTAAATTATTCCAGTAGCCAGGTCTGGGTTTTAATTTGATACAGTAGCAAAACTGATGTGCATTATGTTATTCTGTAACATTTTTATACCATTCCGGGAGTTCTGTTTGCAGATTTCTGAGAGCTTTAGATGCCTTTTTATGTTCCAAATTTTCTAAACCAAATCTCCTGGTATTATCTGAGTTGTTATAAATTATACAGGGGAATGCAAGCTATTCAGCTGTTCTGATACTACCCAAAGGCCAGACACATCCCACTAGTAATTTGAAGTTTTGAGTATTTTCCTGAGTTGGCTAGGGAAACTTTCATCTACAGGGAAGCATGTACACTGCTTTAATTGGTAAGTGATTTCATCATGTAATGAGAATTTCATCATGGCCATCCTGTTTGGACAAACCATGACTTCTTTGAATACCAATTATTTTGCACATCTGTCTTTTCATTTTCTCACCAGATTAAACTAAGAAATGGTGGTACTGTAATTATTTTCTGCCTTTACAGTCTGAAGAGTTTTCTTACCAAGCGGTATTCTTTTCTTTGTAAGTTTTGCTGGTTTATCTTACTCCACACTCAAAGTAGGAAATGTCCTCCGTTTGTCAATTCTTTTTTAAAGCTCCTCTGTGCAAAAGCATGTTTAGCATCTGCTTACAAAGATAAGAATGGCACATGCAAGATCAGAATATATTTCCAATTTCATAGGTATGTGACTGCGAGTGAAAGGGGATTTAGATCCATTTGAGGACTACTACTGCTTCTGATCTGGAATGCACAGATTTGTAGTTAAGATTGAGAAATTCATTTTCCCACAGTATGCCAGTAAGTAGCTTTTTACTAAAATAAAAAGGGAGATTTTTTTTCCCCTGTGCACTGGACAGGGTATAGCAAGATATTTGCATTGTGAAAAGGAAGGAAAAGATAACACATGAATGAATCAAACCCACAAATTATCTTCATATTCTCTCTTACTTTTAATTACAAGATTAAAATTGAAAATCAATGCAATGGTGAGTAGGCATATGTCAATGTTTTTTCCATATGGCTTCAACTAGTAATTCTCATCACTGAATACTTCAGTTTTTCATTGGTGTAGCAGGTACAGAGCTTATTTTAAACTTCTAGTTTTTATATTGATACAAATGTATTAATATTTTTATTTTGGTCAAATGTAATTTGCCATCCATGAAGTATCCCAAAATTCTTATTTTCTTGTTAGGCTAGGAGATAATCATGTATGTGGCTGTTACGTGGCTTCTTGTACCTTGCCAATGAGGGCTTTATACTGTCAGGTAATAGTCACCCAGATTTGTTTTTATGGTGTTTTGTGGGTTTCTGTAATTTGAGAGAAGGTCAAGGTCCTCTGCAAACATCTCTGTGGTGAACTGGTAGTGACTGCAGCCAGGTGTCAAGGCTGTAAAATGACCACAATGCTCAGAGTTCTCATTTGTCTGCAGTGACACCAAGGATGAACAGCTTGAGAGAGGAAGTCTCCTTTCTTGGAGAATATCCTTACATTTTATGACTGATGCAAACTGGCAGAATACAGTTACTGAACTAGTAAAGTATTTGTCTAGTGATTAAACAGGAATTCATAGCTGAGGGTCATCTGACACTCTGTGCTCAATTCAGGAATGCTTCAAAGTTATCCTACTCTGTGCTGTGAACCTCTCTCTGAAAATACAGAAACAATCATTTTGCGGGAAAAGGTTCTGAAATGAGCTCTAAGTTTGTGTGCATGTTTCTGTGTGTTTACTTGTGTTTGCTGCAACAGAAGCACAGATGCTGATATTAATTTGATAAATAGTAGTATCAACTGTTACAAAAATACCTCACTGTTGCACAAGAAGAGATTTCCAAAATCTGCTATTACAACTGAGTGTACTCCAGAGAGTGTCCATGCCTCTGTAGCAGTTCCCAGCTCTTACAGACCGTCTGAGCTCTTGCAAACTTGTACTTTGGACACTATATCTATGTTCCTTGAAAGTTTTTCAAGATCCTGAGGTACAACCAGGTTCAAGAGGTTCTACATATCTTCACAAAACAAAATCCAATTTTATATGAAAGAAAAGTCTTACAGGATTTAAAACTAGCAAAGAATTTAGTATTCAGTTTCCCTGCTCTTCAAATTATGGGACAGTTCCCAAACTCCAGGTTGCCCAAATACTAAGGATTTTTTTAAGGCAAATTATGTTAAAATTGGGGTTGTTCTGGACATGTGATATTATAACTCTTCTGTGTTGCATGTACCTTTTCATTTGGTGTAAGGGAGACTGCTGAATTTCTTTAGCTGTCAATAGTATTTTAAATTTAGAAACTACAGAAACTATTGTGTTCTCCAAATCAATATTAACTTTTCATGCTAGGAAGCACACTGGTTTCATTTTTACATATATATATATAAATATATTTATATATATGAATGCCTGGAAAGAGACTCTCCTGCTCATCCCCACTTAATTTTGTTGATGTGATGGGAACGTTTTGGATAGTACAGCTGGACTATTTTCAAATGGAACTGAATTGGAAGGTAAGATCCACCTTGTAGGATATAACCCTCTATAGCCACCTGGGTTTGCATAGCTTGGTTTTTGGTAGTGGGGATGGCCACAGAGGTGGCTTCTGTGGGAAACTCCTGGTAGATTCCACTGTGTCCAGCAGAGTCAATTCCTGGCAGCTCCAAAGACAGACATGCTGCTGGCCAAGGCTGGGCCAATTGGAGATGGTGGTAAGGCCTCTGTGATAACAGATTTAAGAAGAAATCAAAACAAAGGTGGTGGCACAGTTTTAGTTACAGTCAGGGGAGCAGGAGTGAGAATATGTGAGAACAACTCTGCAGACACTGAGGTCAGTGGAGAAGGAAGGACAGGAGGTGCTCCTGGCACTGTAACCGAGTCCTCTGCAGGCCATGGTGAGGACCGTGGTGGAGCAGTTGTCCCCTTGCAACCCATGGAGGTCCACCAGGGATGCAGGGATCCACCCACAGCCTGTGAGGGTGCCCTCACACTGGAGTAGGCGGATGCCTGGAGGAGGCTGTGACCTTGTGGGAGACCCCTGGAGAGAGGAGGGCTGCCTCCCATGCTGGAGAAGCCTGTCCTTGGAGGACTGCACCCCGTGGAAGAGTGACCCACGCAGCAGCAGTCTCGGGAGGACTGTTGCCCATGGCATGGACTCTGCTTGCAGCAGTTTTGGGATGGCTGTTGCTCACGAGATTGAGCCACGTCAGAGAAGTTCATGGTTCATGGAGAACTGTCTCCCATAGGAGGGATCCCATGAAGCAGCAGAGGAACAACTCCCCTCCCTGAGCAGCAGGAGAAGCCTCAGGTAATGAACTGACCATAACCCCCATTCCCTGTCCCCTGCTGGGGTAGGAGGTAGAGCTGGGAAGGAGGGAAGGGTGAGGGGAGGGTGGTTTTTAAGGGCTTGTTTTACTTCTCATTATCCTGCTCTGGTTTTGTTACTAATAAATTCACTTCATATGCCTAAGCTGAGCCTGAATTGCCTGTGATGGTATTTAATGAGAGTTCTCTCCCAGTCCTTATCCCAACCCATGGACCCTTCGTTAAATTTTCTCCCCTCTGTCCAGCTGCAGAGGGGAGTGAGTGAGTGAGCAGCATTCATGGGTGCCTGGCATCTGGCCTGGGTCAACCCATGACACCACCACTGGCCATTTGGTCCACAGAACCAGGTTACGACCAGTATTAAGTAATTGTTGCTCTGTCTTGAACCCAAAACAAGGATGTTAAGGCCTGATGCAGTGGTTGACCATACAAAGCCATTTCTTTTGGGCTGTGCTTTTTGCTGAAGCTAAGCACAGTCCTTGACATAAAAGAAATCTTCTAACACACATTTGAGAGCTACCTCATGGAAATGTGCAGTTGCTGTTCATTTTTGAAGTGAAACCTAACTCCTTTCCTCTACAGACAATGTGCTTTGACTATAATGTTTCAGAGTTGTTTTGATTAGATTTACAGTTGCTAAATACTTGCTCCAAGAGTGTCATGAAAATAATTTTGTTCTAAAGGCAGCATTTAGAGTTTGTTTAATCTTGGGTTTAGTTTGCTTCAAACAGATTGTACATGCACTGTTACTTTAATCTTCATGTAATATAACTTCCTATTTTTTTATCCCTGCATACAGAGGACAATTAGGGCAAGTAAACATATGAATTTCATATTAATATGTACACGTTCTTTATAATAAATGTGTTGTGCACTTTAGAATAACATGTTTCAGTTGCTCATTAGCTGCCTTTTTCAGCTTAAAATGAAGTATATAGTTCATAGTGGTTTTTGTATGTTTAAATTCTGTGCACAGTAGTGACAAGCAATGACACTCGAATGTTATTCACAGTATTCTGACCTAGATAAGCCTGCTGATGTCGAGTGCAAACTAATGTAGCCAAATTCAGCCAAAAAGTTTCTGGAAGATGTGTTTAGAGCCAAAATGACTCATGAGGAGAGAGGAAAAAACATGAATTATTTCCCTCCTGTCTTTGCATGCATTCATCAAATCTGTGCATCCTAGCCAAAGAACTAATTTTCTTATGCCAAAAAAATAGTATCTTTTAATAAAACTAAGAATCTGGTCATCGTCCTCCATGTAACTTGGAGGTGACTTCTCCACTTTTCATAAAAGTTAAAAGTGTTTTGTTTTTATTATTTGCTCTAGTTTTTGCAGGGCTTCCCCTGGCTTTTTGTCAGAATATTTGAAAGACTGGTGTAGAGAAAGGGAGGAGGGAAGAGGGAAATATGTATGCACAGTTTAAGGCTGCACCTGCTGTCTCTGGAGCAGGCCAGATTCAGTACTGAGTTGCATTTAATTCAGTGCCTGAACTGCAGTGAGGCAGAACTTAAAACTTTTTTTTTTTTTTTTCTGTGATGAATTAAGCCGGCAGCCATGGGGAGAATAAGTTTTTCTATTTTAAGTAAAAGAGCACAGGCAACAGCCTTGTACGCTTTTGTGCATTGCCTTGATACAAGAGCAGTTTGGTGTCTCCCTCCATTCTGTCCTTGGAGCTTATGCTGGGAGGCGTCATGAAACAAATAGGGGAAAAGCGCAGCCCGCGAGCAGAGCTAGCAGGGTTTGGTGGCAGCCGCTGGCGGTGTGTGGGTACACAGAGGAGCAGTTTGAGCAGCAGCAATCTCCCCAATCCTTCCTCTCTCGGAGAGACACGGACTATGCTGTGTAGGGGCACATCTCGTTCTCCTGCTGGTGCTCCAGCGGGCTCGCCGACCCCTCGGGAGCTCTGCAGTGCGCTCCGCGGGCACCCGCTGGCCGGAGCCGGGCTGTGGGGCCGGCCGCTGGCCCAGCGCGGGGCTGTCCCCGCTGTCCCCGCTGTCCCCGCTGTCCCCGCTGTCCCCGTCCCGCTGCCCGCGGCCGCCGCTGCCCCGAGGCTGCGCCCTGGCGGCCGCCGGCGGCAGCGCCCGGAGCGCTCGGGGCGGGATCCCCCCGGAGCTGGAACACCGGGAAGGCCGGCAAAGGAGCGAGCCAGAGGTAAAGGCCCAGGGCACAGAAAAGTGGTGGATGTATGGAGAAGTAAGGAAGCGTATTTGAGATGGAAGCCAGAAGTACTGGATTAGAATGTGGCTGAGCAATGAGGAAGCGGTAGCATGAGGGCATAGCAGTTTGTCCTGTGGCAATAATCCAAAATAAACTGAATCTGTATCAGCTACATGATATGACATGTGGCTTGGGGTATTTACTCCTGCACAAACCCACTAGAATATAACTTGGCAGACATCAGAGAAGTCAGTCATTAGCACTTCATTGTTATCTTCAGAGGTGAGTGCTTCTGCAGATCTGTGATACAGACAGATCTCTCTTCTTCAAAATAGCATTGCCAATGGCATCAACATTCATGCTCTAAATGTATAAACAGATTTTGTATCCTATCCTAGTGTATAGTAATAGCCTCCAGACTTCACATCTGAGTTCACTAATCTGGACTGTGATCTTACAGTTGTGATTATCTTCACAAATCAGAACATATTGTGAAAAGAGGCTGAAAGAGACCAGGAGGTGCTGACTTCTGCAAAGGAAGATTGTAACGGAGTATTGAAAGACCAAGACTCGGTACAGCATGGATTATGAAGCCCACCTTCCAAAGCAATCTGGGACAGGACTGGTGCTTAAAGTATTTGCTCATATTTTAAGCATGTATAGAGTAATTAAATTATAATTGAGAATAATTTAGGCTATCCAAAATTCATTCTAATCACAGGAAAATCAACATATGCTAAGATATTTTTTATTCATGCAATTATTCTGTTAAAGACTCATTACTGTCCATGCCTATTTGTTTTTTGCTTCTGCCTGCATTTTAAGTTAATCAGATCGTGTTTAGGCAGACAATGATAAGTATTTAGAGATATGATGGCAGGAAAGGCAGAGACAGAAGATGTTTGGAAGGAATGTTCCAGGGTAATCCAATAATAGAGAGGATGTAATTGTGTTAATTATCTCAAGTGGCACAAATGTGTTGATAAAAGAGGAGAATAAGGTAGTTTTCTTCACAGACAAAAGCAGTGTCTTCAGTACTTAGTAATTACATAGTGTTTCAAAGGCCAAGCTAGGTTTTTGCTTTAGAGGCTTGATGTTACATCTGTTAAGATGTAACAGTGAAGGGGAAGCCTTCAGGTCAGGAACACGTTTGATGTGTTGAGTGTTTACTTAAAGAAGCTGCTTTCTTGATAGTGGTTTAAAATATAAATTGTAGCACACGTCATGTGTTTGATGGAGGGCACATCTACCCAAGTGGTTCACAGAGACTGTGATCAACTGTCTGGCCAAGGAAATGATTGGATGCTTGGGCTCAGAGGGCAGTAGGCAGTGGATCATACACTACCTAGATGAGGGTGGCAAGTGGAGCACCATAGCTGGTTATCTTAGGACCTATCCATTTAACATCTTTGTTAGTAACTTGGAGTGACAGAATGAACTCTTGTCAGGTTTTCAAGCAACACAAATTTGGATGATCTCTTGATACTCTTTAGGGCAGGGCTGCCATTCAGAGGGACCTCACCACACTGGAGGCATGGGCTGACAGGGACGTTATGAAATTCAACAAGTACAACTGCAAAGTCCTGTCTCTGTATGGGAGTAACCCCTGCAGTGATACAGGCTGGGGACTGACTGGTTGGGAGCAGGCCTGGTGGAAAGAATTGGGGGATCTTGGTGGGCAGAATCCTCCACAGGAGCCAGCAGTGGATCCTGGCAGCAAGGCAGGTCAGCAGTGTCCTGGGCTGTATGAATGGGAGCATGGCCAGGAGATTGAGGGAGGTCATTTCCCCCCATCACTCATCACTTGGTGAATTACATACCTAGACAGCATCCAGTGTTGGTCTCTCACCCCATCCCCAAATTCAGGACAGAAAACAATAAACTGGAGCAAGTCTAGAGAAGGGCAACCAAGATGGTCAGGGTCTGGAGCACTTGCCTTGTGAAGACAGGCTGAGGGAACGGGACTTGCTCAGCCAGGACAAGAGAATCTAAGAGCAGCCCTTACAGTGTTGCCCAAGAGGTGGCCAAGAACATGGAGCTAGGCTCCTCACATTGCTGTGTAGTTGGAGCACAAGAGAAAACAGGCATGAGCTAAAACAAGGGAGGTTTAGACTGGTTATAAGGGAAAAATGTTTTTCCCCATGTGGATGATCAGGCATTGTACCAGAAGCCTAGTGACACTCTGCAGAGTGCTTCCTTGGAGTCAGTCAAAACCTGACTGTTAAAAAATAATTTTAAAAAGCAAAATAAACCCCAACTAAAATAATACAAAATCTTGATAATGGAGAGGAGTGGCACTGTTGAAAACCTGGAATTGTGTTGGTTCTTCATGTGGCAGGTCATGATAATGTTATTGAAACTTCAGAACTGAGTGTACCAGGTTATTTGCATTACAAAGGGAACAATAAGATAAGTCAATACTTAATGGAGAAATTAAATAAATGCGATTTTTTTTTATTTCACTCCATGTTGTACAGAATTTCGGTGAAATACAGTGCCTGTTAGAAAAGTTGAGTCACTGTCTGAAATTACAAGTGTCAAATGAGTGAGTGCTGAAAGAGTTTGAACTGTGTAAAACATGTCACAAGAACCAGCTATTCTATCCACTCCTTTTCACTGAATTTCTTCCTTCTACTTTGTCTTTATTAATTTGGTAATCTGGAAATCAGTTTGGGATAAGGACATTAGAATGCCCTGTCTTTGTATTTTATGCTATGAAATGAGTATGTCTTACCACTGAATAATGGACTAACATGTGAACCCTCTATTTTTGATAGTGTGAGCGCTCAAATATTTCCTTATCAAAATGAGAATGGAGTATTGGAAAAGAAGTAATTACAGACTTCTAGAAAGTAGAGTTAAGATTTTCTTTTTTCTTTTTTTTATTTTTTCTTCTTTTTCTTCTCTAAACAGCACATCTGAAAGAATGTTCTTTGGCATCTCTTTTTTCCTAAAGGCCTTTAGAGGAGATCCCATGATATTTGCAAGAAAAGGAGTCCAATAATTGAGTCACCCATAAGAGAATGAAAATTATAATTAACATTTATATGGCATATTTTATGAAAAAGAGACTTCACAAATAATTGACATGCACTGCTGAAATGTACGGTATCAACCAGAAATATTCTGAGAAAAGACAGACCAAGTGTACTGTGAGTAAGTCCTTACTCTTGGAGAGCTCCATATGGCATTATTGTGCTTTTCAAAGTGAAGACGGGATTTTGTTTTTTAAGGTTATTCTTTGAACACTCTTTCTGCTTTAAATTAGCAAGGAGTTGAGGCACCTTGGCTTTTACTTGTCAAAATAATCAGGAATGATTGGTGAATTGGGACTCAGCCCAAATCTCAACAAAAGCATATTCATATTTGGAAACAAAATACAAAATTTTGTCTCCTGCTCTTCTTCCTGCCATCCCCCAGCTTTTTCTTTTTCTTCCTATACTTTTGTTTTTGTTGTACTTGCTGGTCTGGGATCTATTAGAATAGGACTAGAAAAGCTCTGCTTTGCCCCCAGATGTGCTGTGATACTATCTTGTTGGAATCTCTGTTTTTGAGATCTAACCCACGGAGAATTATTTGAGGTAAGCAAGTAAACATTTGAGTGCTTGACTGTCATAATTAAACATTAATTTCGTGCTGAAAAGGAGGAGTCACTAGAGGATCAGAGGTTTTGTGTTTTCCTGTTTGATCTGTTTGAGACTTTTCATTACTGCACTTAGCTCAATAATCTTGCCTTTTATGTTAAAGGTGTAACACAAAACTGCCATTAACTCAATCTTCCTTGTTTAATATTTTCCTTTTGAGGAGTCAAAGGATGGGTAATGTACTTCCAGGTTTGTGCCAATGAGAGAAACCTGAGGAATGTGCTGGGTTTGATAACTTCGTGAATGCAAATCAGATTCTCTCTCTGTTTCAATGGAGATTGTGAAGCAGCTCTCCAACAAGAGGAGAAATTGAATACCTCAACAGCATTATGGAAGCATCCAGCAGTGCAGGATAGTGTTTGAAGTCCCAGCAACTCCCTTATGTTCCCATGATTTTGCACTGCAGTAGTCAACATCCATTGAAATGGTAGGAGGATTTAGGAAAAAGGAAAGCAGATACTGAATTTTTTTATTTTTCATGTAGCAGGGGTTTCCAAGGAAAGGCTAGTCCTGCAAGAAAAAGAAGTGGACAAAATCAGGGATTATCTATTTATCGTCTATGGATAGTGCAGATGAGGGGAGCATATTAGAAAATTATAAAAGAATATTATATAACTGATTTTTTGTACTCTTGATGTATGTTTAATGGAAAGTTAAACTTGCATCTGCTTATACCAAAATTGTCCCTGATGAAGCATATCCTCAATAAGACAGAAGAAAATGCATCTTGACATGGGTTTTTGAACTCTGGGCTGGGAAGAGCTGTGTTCTACAAGGGATCAGAGGGAAAGGGACCTGCACAGTTTGCCAGGGTCTAAAGGAGAAGGTTAAATATCTATATGGAACACCTAAGCAGAGAAGACATGGTTGGATAATGCACCAAGGAGGAAGAAGTAAGTGGCAGCAGAGAAGCACGTAGTTGTGAAAGCAGGGATGGGACTATATTTATCTATGAGAGAGGTTGTGAGGTAGGCAAATAATTAATATGTTTGTTTCACTGAGATTTCACTGAGTAGAAGTTGGCCTTCGTGCCTTTTTTTGGAAGGTGTTGAGTAATCTTTTGAAGGAGAGCGAATTTGCCATAAGACAAATAGGAGAGTCCAGTTTACACTAATACAAAGACAGCTCTGTGTGACCATGGAGCAATTTTTCCCATTACTCCTCCCAAGAGACAGTTACATCAAATGATTGATTTCTTATTTTTTAATTTTGAAGGAAAAAAGTAGAATATGGTTTCTGGAGCATTTTTGAAAATAGTACTTCAACTCAAAAAACAAGAAGAATGCCATGTTTGCTCTCTGTATCCATCTTTCTGCCATTTGACACTCTTCTGGTGTGGTGTTTTGTGAGACCCCTGTCTAACTGCATGGCCTTTCAAACATCTTTTCATCTCATTCAAATTGTACCTGTCTCGTTTACCTGTTCAGAGTGTTCATATTCAAGACCTGAATCCCTCCAAAGATCCTTCAGGTAATAGTGTTCAGGGATTTTTTGGGGTCTGTCTTGAATATTGACTTTCAAGTTCCTCTTCCCAGATTTCAGTTAGTGAATAATAAAAACGCTTCCTTATGTCCAAATTCACATTGTATGATGAGTCTGGAACACATTCCCATAGTCCAGCTGTTTTTGTTATAGCTCTGTGCTGTCCATATTGATTAGAAGAGCTTGAAAATCCTCAGGTTTGTCTCTATTGCTGGTTTCTGTTGTGAAGTTCTTCTTGAATTATGGCAAACACGGGGTCTTTTTAAGTACACGATTAATCTGATCTTTAAGAAATGCTCCTGTATGCTTCAAGATATTACCTTCTTTATTTTAAACTACTTGTTTCTAACCCAGGTATGAATACAGTGATTTTCCCTGCTAATAAACACTATGGAAGCAGAACAATGTCAGGTCCAGTCAAGTGGGGACTGGGAGCAGACTAAGCCTACTGAAGAATGTCACATATTGTAAGTAAGAGATATGTTTAGGTTTGGTTGTTGATGGTTCTTTGGGTTTGGTTTTGGTTAGATTTTCTTTGTTATCTTTTTTCCCTTGGAGAGTGTTTTGGGTTTTCTTTGTTTGTTGGGTTTTTCCTTGTTTGGTTTTGGGGTTTTTATTTTTAGGGAGAGAGGGAGAGCTATCACTACTTAGTTGGATAGATTTAATCTCTTTGGAAACTTTTCCAGATACTGAGACTAAATTCTTCCTTACTGCTTCCTTTTCTTCTGCTTTACCCTTTCCTTCCCATCTTCTCACTTGTGAGTGGGACCAAATGCTGTGCTTACTTGACTCATTGTAAACATGGAATGCAACAGCTTTTAATGTAAAAATGGAACTTCTTTTCTACCTAAAGTAATGTAACTGGTGAGAAGATCACCCTGGATTGAGAAGCGTTGTTTTATTACTTCCAATGTGCGTTGTACTCATTAACTCACCAGACACTTATGAAAGGGAAAATTATAAAGTATTTTTAAATTGCCAGCACTAGATACAAGTGAAAAAATGACATTTAGATTTTTCAAGTCCAGTTCTTTTGCTGAATAAATATTTACAATGCCTGTTTATAATGTCATGTCAAATTAAACGAGTATTTATTTTGCCTGGATGAAAGCCACAAGTAGCCTGAATTAACCTTAAGAAAAACGTTGAGATTGCAGAAATGCTGAGGTCAATACAGCAAACAGTTCTCTGAGTACTGCAAATGCTGTTTCTGCAGTTTAAGTCCAGCTCTCTTGGATAAAACAGTGAAAATGCCTCTCAGATCAGTTTTCCATTAATAGAAAGCTTGATATTCATGATTTTATTTTCATGAAATGTAAGAATTAAAATAGTAATGTCTTACCCTTAACGGTGGAAAAGATCTTGTAACAAACCCCAGAAGATTATTGCAGGGGGAGCCTGATAATATTTTTTTATGCTAATTCTCGTTTTGCAGTGGGAGTGAATGATGTCATCCTGTCTCCTCCCACTGTGTAAACTAAGCTTGTGTCAAAGTGTTGCTGCCTCTTGTCACAGAGAGAACGGTGCACTTAAATGCAGCTGCGGTGCTTCTGTGTGATACCTGTCAGAGCCATTCCCAGTGCGAGGTTGGGTTTGTGACCATGATGTCAAGATTTGTCTGTCTTCTTTTCTGTGGATATATTGCACTAAACCTGGGAAATACTCAGAAATTGCCAAGAGGCAAGTAGCTATGAACAACTTTCTGGGGGCTTGTTTGCTTTTCTGTTGTGGGGCTTTGGGGTTTTTAATGCCTGTTTTCTGTTATGGAAATTTGCTTTCAACATGTTAGGAATGATTAAAGGTAATAGACAAGATGAAAGAAGGTCAGGGAAAAGGGCAAAGTCCAGGTATAACAGCAACCTTAAAGCTCTTGAATAAAATAAGCTCAAAAGGGTCTTCATGGTATCTTGCGAATCTAGTGAGAAGTATCACGACACAAAGTTAGTGTATTTAATGATTTTATAGTGATTTGGACAGCAGTGTGCAGGTCTGGTTTAATATCTTAAAGACAGTGTGACTTGGAAGCACCCTGTGTTGCTGGTGGAAGATTTCAGTTCCGTCTTTGAAAGAACTTGTATACTTTCCCTTTATATCTGCCCTTAACAATTCAGTAGGAATTGACTAGTGTAGGTCAGGTAGCATGCGTTTTGAGGGAGAGAAATATGATTGATTAGAATTTATACAAGAAGAAAAAACCCTCCAAAACTGTGTGAATATTTGCTTAACTATTCCTTTCTCCCAGAGTCTGGAAGTACAGTAGATTTGCAAAGCTGGCAGTGATCTCTTCTTCTCCTTGGTAATATGACACACGTAACACTGGCATTTTAATAATATTTTATTGCTTACTGCAGGAAGAACAGTCATAGCATAAAATTAAAAGAATATTTCTCTTTCTGGATGGTAAAACACTTCATAGTGCCTTGGCATTAAGGCAGCAATTTCACAACTGTTTCTGTACTGCACGTAGTGCTCTCACTTTGTGGAAGTGCTTGCCTGTGTCCACTGTGCTTTGTAATGCATTTTACATCTGCATTCTCCTGCAGCCACTGACATTTAGAGGAACCTGTGATTTAGTTATGAGAATGTTCATTAAGAAATAAGTTCCTAGGAGGTTCTCTTTCATAGAAGGGAAACTTAAAGGTATTTTGGGGAGTTGAGGTGATTTTTCACCCCCACCCCTCCTTAAGAGACTTTTTTCTTTTTTCAGAATTTCGGGGGGTTTTTTTCTTCCCTAGGATGATGTTCTTTTGGAATTATTTTTCTTTTAATCTCATCTTCTGGAGCCAGTGTGGAGTTTTCTGCATACTGGTAGTAGTGGAACAGTGTGTAGTCTGCAAGTAACAGATATGCAGTTCAAGTCAAGCTAACTCTAAGACTTTAGTTTCGTCAAAAAAGGACTTAAGAGAGAATCATGTTGACCAGACAGGAATCTTGTATGTATTGCCTGCACTGAGGGAAGGAACTTTTCCAGTGCTTGTCTTTTTTAAATGGTTTCACTGGACTTTCTGCTCATTACTGTAGTATAGTGGCTCTAAGTTTATGCTAACTGTGAAATTCAGACAAAGCTTCTAATCCACTGCAAGATTAACTCTGGCATGCATTTTTTTCTGTCCTAAAATAACACTGCAGAAGAGAAGTTCTGTTTGCCAAATGCATAAAGCTGCAGGTGGAAACTTCATTTCTTTTTGGTGAAATAGCTTTTCTAAGATTCTTTTTTTAAGATCAGTCTAATTCTTTTGTTTGTAGCTGCCTCTCCAGTTACTATTTACAAAGAATTGCATTGAAAAAGCAAGTGTATTAGTATTCAGCTGCTATCTGGAAATGTTCAAAGGATTGTCTTCTACAGCATTGTCTTGTTTGATAGGGACTACAGGCTTTTTTTGTAAGCAAGGAGTATATGTGGATCTTAAAGTGTTTTAAAAATGAAAATATGTACTGGTAATATTCAGTTAAGAGGGCTTCTCTGCCTTGCTATGCAAGCTTAAATTCCAGTGAATTTCTGTGCTCTTTAAGTGACAAAGTATGTGACTGAGTCACTTCAGAGTCACTCTTGCTGTCTGGGGAACAGTGGAATCAAATTCACAACTTGAAGGAGAGCAATCTAACCAAACTCGCTTTCTGGTGGTGCAGGTACTTGTGGGAACAGGTTATCAGAGCAAATCTTGCCCTTCTTACCAGTGCTTTGCAATTCTAGTGCTCAAATCTTCTCTCCCAGAGGTGAAACACACTGACCCCATGTCTCATGGACTGGGATTTCCTTTCACTAGTACAAGGTGGAAGGAACATCTTGCCTCCTGCAGCTGCAAAGGAACAGAGCCAGTACAGTGACTTCCAGAGCTGTTTGAGAGACTGTGTGCAAATGTGCTGGTCAGGAGGCTGGAAAACATATTGCTCCCTTTTCCCATATATTTTTGTACTTTCACCTCCACGCGTGTGTGTTTTACTAGGATGAAAAAGAAAATGTTATTGCTGTTCTCAAAGGAGTGTTCTTTATTAATGGATTCTTTCATTGTTTTGACTTCAAAGATTAAGGTATTGTTGGATGAATAGTAATAATAAATAAAGACAATATAATTGGGAAAGGAAGGCTGGTATTGTGTTTTAGTATGAAGGTAGTGGGTTTTTTACAATTATGTTTGTGTTTCATCTGAGGGCTCAGCTGCTAAGAAAATTCTGCAGTCAATGCCTTTGGATACTGAGTGAGGCATCACAGAACAGCAGAGTGAGAGATGATGGTACCATTATAGATGACATTTCATCCAGTATTTCAGCGGCTGTCTGTTCAACTTTGTCTAGCCTCTAAAGTTTTCTTCTAATTAGAAATTTTCCATTTATTTTTGTTCCTCTCATTATGCCATTTTGCCAGTGCCATCCAACATATATGATTCTAAAATTCAACACTGTTGTGCTTTATTGATGGATGGAAATATGCTCTAATTTTTATGGTTCTGCATAGCAGGAAAGTTCCGTTCTTAAAGAGCTCAGTGTTGAATCTCTAGACAGGAATTAAGTCCAGACAAAAAGTCGTGTCTTTAGAGAATGAGTTGGTAAGCAGAGCATCCCGGATCTGAGACAGAGATGAGAAAATAAAGCCACAGGATCCAGAATAAACAAGTTACAGGACGTAATCCACAGGACTGTACTGCCTTATAAACCGTGTTTCACTATCATCTTTCCAGTTGGAGCTGATAAAATTGTTGAAGGAACAGCTGAAGAA
The DNA here is from genome assembly GCA_013398275.1 of Promerops cafer. Lineage (NCBI taxonomy): Eukaryota > Metazoa > Chordata > Aves > Passeriformes > Nectariniidae > Promerops > Promerops cafer. The sequence continues at coordinate 204,535 of VZSE01004122.1, read as the reverse complement.
TAAGTTCTTAGTGTTTGGTAAAACAGCATTTCATGGTTTTGATTTTGTCACTTGACTTTCCAGTTACAGCACAGAGGCACATGGAAATGTGTTTCTGTTACAATCTCTCTTTCTGATAGTTTTTGTCTATGCTCATGTTCTGTTTTACTTTATTAGAGCTGAATAGAATTTGGGGTTGGTCCCTCCTTATAAAATTTCAGTTGTAGGAAGTTATTAAAAAAAAAAAAAAAAAGTCTGAATGTTTTTCTGGTTTTTTTCAGGGGATTTTTTGACATGTTTCTGACCACTGTGGTTTTCCCACTATTTTATCAGGTACAGTGAAATTCAGGTCCATCGTGGTTCTACTTTCCAGGATTCAGGCCTATCCTACTCTGCTGTCCAGGAAGGGCTCAGGAAACCCTAATTTGGCTTTCTCCTGGTTGCTGTCTTCTTAGGGAAAAAAATACGGACTTGATATTTCTTAGGGGACCATGTGAAAAAGCCTGATTTACAGACTCCTGCAGGGAAAACCAGATCCAAAACTTCCTTGTATCTACAGATACCAGCAGTGGGGTTAAGTGGGAAAAATAATAGTTTTGCACTAAGAATTTGTTTCTTTGTTTGGAAGTACTGAATGTGTTTGGTCTGATATTATAGATAGCTACTAGCTAATATTTGTACTTAAGGTAATTATCTGGGACATCCCTTTGAGAGTGAATGCTGTGTTTACAGTAGACTCCCAAACTTTGACATTTGAGAAAAGGAATAGACTAATTTTATTCCTAGCTAAGTTTGCTGGCTATGCTGTGTTACGTAATATGTCTTACTAAGCAGAGCATGTGTTTTCATTTATTAGTGTCAAACAGTTAAAGCAATGTAGAGTTATTTCAATGTATTACAGTTATTATATTGCAACAGCCAAACCTTAAACTTTTGTGCTGCCCTCTCCCTTCCTGCCAGAAACACCCCTTTGGTAGCTGTAGGGTGGCAGGGCAAAAATTGTAAGACAGGGAAAAGTCTCCTGGAAGTTGTGGGGTTTTGTGCGTGCAATGAAGCTGGCATATCAAAATATCACAAAAGGACTGAAATGACATGTGGTTTATATGTTACTGCCCCCATGGTTTACAAAACATCTTTCTGGGAACTATTTTTCAAAAAGCACAATGCATTAACCTTTAAAAAACATTCTCATGAAGAAGGGCCAGTTTGAACTAAATTATTTAACTTCATTTTTGTTGTGTCTGGAAAAAGAAATGAAAAATTAATTCGGGCTTTTTTTGTGAAGTATTTTTCTTATGTTTAACAGCACATAAGTGACAAGTCCAACAGGAAATTTAAAAGGGATCCTTTATCTGGTGTAATAGAGTGACAAAGGGTTTTAGTCACTAGATATGTCATGGCAAATTTGTCTCATTCTTGCTGAAAGTGAAAACAGCTCCTTAGGAATGTAACAATTATAGCAGCTCATTTAATCAAAGTTATCTTATCATGCAGACAGTTGTGTCCTAGGCTTGCACATAAACATATCAAAACCCAGTACTGAGTGTCAGGCTTCTGAGTTCAAAGATAATCTGTAATACCAGAATTCCATTTTTATATTGGCACACGCAGTGGTGCAACATCGTGATGATACATACGGGTGGATTCTGCCAGAATAAAATTCCACTGCATATGAACGCCTCCAAAATGATCTCACTGCTGCGTAACCTATATAACCTTCCACCTCTTCATTTTAATTTTCGTGTTCCCAAGTATCTCTTTTTGAACCTTATTTTTCAGCCCTCCTTCATATAATCTTTGGAGCTAGCTGTTCCAGAAGGACAGGCTACCTAATTCACTTGAGGGGAGAGCTGTAGGCTAAATCCTGCTGCTGCTCTTGGGCCAGACCTACTGTACATGGATAGTGTAGTCTGTGTATCTGTTGACTGATGATACAGCGAATGGACAATGGGTTTGAGGCTTCTTTGGACTGTTTGGACTCACCAGGTGTGCACTACACGCTGCGTGTTGAAACAAAAACCTCTGTCTGCTCCAGGGGAAAAAAATGGCTAGCAGTGACCTGCCACAGTCAGAACTGTTCATGCAGCTCCTAGTGGATGTATTTTCCTTGGGGGAATTCAAGTGCAGACTTGAAATTGTTTGTGAGCAAGACAAATTTGTTGCTGTGGAGCGTTCTTGACTACTGCCTTTTACAGAAGATGGTTGGAGTCCTACTCACTGGCATGGTAAATCTTGCTGAGAACAGAAGCAGGTATTCAGCAGGTTCTGGACAGCCTGCAGCTCAAAATACGTGCCATTAGCATAACAGCCCAGTCTGCAGTGTCTTCCCAAGTGGAAAAATGCAGCTGGAAACAGATCACATTCTACTCAGACTTGCTTGACAGGCCTTAGTTCAAATGGTCTTAGTTAAAAATTGTTTTTTCTACAATACAGGACAGCATGTATGTAATGCTAGTTTGCTTTGTGAGATACATATTTGCCTTATTGTGCAGTGAGAATGGTGGTTGTGAAGATGACTACTGGCAGCATCATGAATGAAACTTTTGTGTGGGCAAGGCCTGGGCCAACTTTTCCAGTACTGCTGTCCCTCAAAACATAATAATCATGTGCCATTTTACTCTGGCTATATCAACTCTAAACCTCCCCACTTGAGCAAGCCAGTGTGTGCCATATCAAGGTGAAGAAAAAACAGGTCAAGTTTTGAAGCACCAAGTGAATTTCTACTGTTCACAAAGTTGTGATTGTAGTTATGGTCACCAGAATTGAATGTTTTTGCACGCACTGCTTTACAAAGTGGTGTCATCAAAGTGTGCAGGTATCCTGGCAAGGTTATGGAGGGATGGTTGCATTAAGAATATCAACACAGAGTCTTCACCAATTCAGAGCTGCTGAATAAAATGCTGGTAAAGAGTTGAAGCTCTAGCTATGAAGATTCTAGACCTAAAGGCAGGGACGTAGGGAATGCTCTTTTATGAGAGGAAAACTACTTTTCTCCCAGTCTAGAGGGGATTGTTTACTGCATTTGTTCAGAAGTTGGTAGACAAAATATAACCTGTGTTCTCTAAAATGCTTTAGAGTTGTTGTTGAGGTCCATCACTTTGCGATAATTTAGTATTATTTAGAGCATCTTCTGGAAGAAAAATAAATGAGGCAAGTGAATCCACAATTTTTCTTAGGCTAATTGTAGTCATGGCTCTTATACAAATCCTGTTTACCTTGAACAAACATGTCATCAGGGCTCCATGTCAGTAAATCCACTTCGATGAAACTCGGCTTAATGAAGTGCCTAAACCTCTGCATGTCATTTGATTTTTATTTCTTTTGTGTGTGTATGAGGTGTGCTAACAGTAGGGTATTACAGTATGTACATAAAAAGAAATTGTAATTCTATACTCTTTCTCAAGCTGAAGAGTTGATGGCAAAATGGATTCTCAAAGTATGGGGGAATTATTTTTTAAGGCTATTTCAGCCTTTTTATATAGTTCTAAGGTTTTGCATTATTCTTGAAATCTTCTCAGGAACAGCATGATTCAATAGAGTGGGAAAAGGTTCTTTCCAATCACCTGCAGTTGTGCCATTAGTCTATGAATCTATAAATGGCCACAGAGTGCTTGATATGAGTTTACATAATTAATTCTTTGGGAACCTGGCCAATTTTAAAGGACTGAGAGTGTATGTGGGATAACATTATTTTTAAACTCACATTTGGAAAAGACTTTTCTTCTTTTGTCAGCTGCTTGCAATATCTGTTTTATATTAATTATTCACTTTAATTTTTCTTTCTGTGATGTAAAAGTCTGGAGTAATTTTAGAACATATAAAATTGTGGTTGGTTCAAAAATACAAATACGTACCCTTGAAACGTCCCAGAAGATCGTTTTCTGACTTCGAAGTTAACACATTGTGTCAATTTAGATTACCTCATTACTACAGTTCAAGCCTGTACATGAACAAGAAAAATGCACACTGAGAAAATTACAAGACTTTTAGACCTTTTCCCTTATCACTTTTCTTTTGAAATCTCAGTGTGTCTGTACAACATGAACAAACATACACTGAAAACAAAGGCATGGGTGCAATAATCTGAAAGTTGATAAGAAATTGAGCTTTGGGTTACAAATAATAGAAAGAAAACTCTACTGTCTGACCTGAACATTTTGGCAGAGTTCCATTCTGTGGCTCACACGAACACTGAAGTTGTTGGATTAAATGGCAGGGCAGAGTTTTTATTTATAGCGCAGTGTGCAGCTTGCTTTGCAGTCAGGGAAATGGCTGCAGTCAGGCTTGAACCTGACTGCAGCCATGAATTCCCTTAGTTTGATGAAGAGCCGACTCAGGCAATAGTGGTGAGGTTTCATATTCAGCTTGAATCAATAGGTCTCCTTCTTCTGTCATAAAGATAATTAAGAGACATTTACTGTGTGAGCATGACTATGATATTGCTCCACAGTGACAGCTGGTCATTTGCCACCTTACAAATGAGTACCAGCTTTTAGCTATGATCTGAAAAGCACCAATTCTGCATCTCTTCAGCATTCCTTCCTGTTCTTTAGTTTAGTTACAAGGAACACAAAAAATGGCAATTCTAATAGAAATGTCTTCTTGCTTGTGTTGGTTATTAGTGCTCCTCAGTAGCTGATACATCTGATGTGACTCAATTGGTATTACGGAGTAGAAGTTAATTTATGTCCTTTGTTAATCACGTCTGTATAAACATAAATAAGATTTTTTTTCCCAAAATATTAACATACTAATTGTGCAATTAATTTTAGCTGAAGAACTTCTTTTGAATTGTTGCCAGATTTGTGGATTTTTGCTCCGACAGAAAATCTGTACTCGTGTTGCACACAAGTTAGCAAGTCATGAGTGTGATTTCACACTGACTCTCTAGTACACTGAGGCATGCACGTGCACACGCAAAGGCAGTGTGGGATCTTGCTCGTTCGCTTTTGGTAAATGCATTACATCAAAAAATTATCTGTTTTAATCTTACCCACTTTCATCAATCCTCTGTACTCTCACAATTTTGGTAATGTGATCAAATAGCAGTTGATAAAAGCATTAGTATGTTGTTTATGTACAGCCATGAATTCTTAGAAAGCAATTTCTCAGTAATGCACCAGATGTTTATTGTGTTCCCTTTCCACTCAGAAATACTTACAGCAACTAGCAAGGGAGATCATATGCCATTATTATATTTATTTAAAGGCAATGTGAGGTTGCTCATAGTATTAGGGATGTAGAAAAGTTACATATAGGGAACAGATAGTCTCATTTATGCCCTGTTGAAACTTCAGGCATTGTGAATAATTTTTTCCATGACCTGGCCCTTCTGGATTTTTTTCCAATAATTTGTTTTTGTAGTATTAAAACACTTGTTAGTTGTAAAAAAAAAAAACAAAACTGGCACAGAGAAGACCATCTTATTGTAAAACTCTGAAGTCATGAGGCATTATTTATGTGCTTAATACACTCTTAAGTCAGAGAGCATTCCTTGGGAATTAATGTAATCTACTGCACACTGGGTTACAAGATCAGTAATGAGAGAGACACAGCTTCCTACATACCATAAATTCTCCATGAGCATTTGGATAAATGCCTAAGAGAAGTACAAGTAAAAATGCAAAGTCAGGCCTACAAAGATTGCTTAGCTGATGGTTTTGTGCGTAGATGTACGTGCCCCTATCACACCCCAAAATTTCCATAAGCCTTCCTTTTGTGTAGCTGGTAGTATTCCTTCTTGGCATTTTTCTTTCAATGAAACACCAGCTGGAGAGTTTATTAAAAAATAAGTATAGACATAGTTATATGTCTATATATGTTGGAAAGAGAGATTACTTCCTGCAGCTTTCTTTCACCTCTGTAGATAAAAGGCAACATGGTGAAAATAGAGCAGGTGATGTAACAGATAAGGAATTTGGAAATATAGTCAGAGAACATAAACTCTATGCCATGTCCTGGGTAGGAAGGGAAATATGTAGGAGAAAAGATGAAACACCTTCAATACCAAAAAAAATCATTTGTCTTATCTTAGTACTCGCTTAATCATAGACATAGCCTTTATTTTACATGTTGTATACCTACTAGGCTTGGTGTCCATTATTTTCTGTAACCCACTGAATGTGAATATATTTTAGTTCTCTTAAGATGAGTTAACAATGCCTCTGCTTCACAATGTTCTCACAGTCCTGAAAAAGAATGTCTGTCAAATTTAGGAATTCAATAATACATTCTAAACTTATGAAGTATTTATTAGTACTTTTTAAAATTAAAGATGTACTGGGAATTGGTTGCTTCTTTTCTCCAGATGTGTTTGAACTGGAGAATCTTTACTTTGATCTCTGCAAATTCAGAATGTGGAACAATATAGAAGAAGATTAAAAGGATCACCTCTGATTTTTCATAATCTGTTGGGGGTTTTGTTGGGTTTATTTTAGAGTAGTAGTAAGAAGCCAGGTCATCAGTCTTGAGATCTGTCTCATCTAATGGTGCAAGATGAGATACATTTTCCAGCTGGAAAAACTATGTGCAGTTGGAATCAATCCTTATAGGACTGGGCTGGATCCAGCAAGTGTCATAGACATGTGTGAGAACGTTCAGTTTGGAGACCAGGAACATAAGTGAAACCACTTTATTTTGACTTCTCTTTTGGTAACATAGCGCAATTTTTTAAAATTTACAGTTTGTTTGTTTGTTTGTGTCTACAGCTTTCTAAACCAAAGGAAAGTAACTGGCTAAAGGTTTTGTTGACAGACTTGACTCCATTGACAAGCCCAAATCATAGTTGTCCAAGCACAATAGAATTTAATATTTCAGTACTGCTTTTGTTACTGACAGAGTTTTCTTACTCTTTCTGAGTTTAGCATTTGATATACAACACCGCCCAAGAATTCTTATGTGTGCTTCAGATATTTAATTGCTTTATCATCTGTCTGCTTCTTAAAAGTGGGGAATTTATTCCAAAGTTAACACAGAATATTGCAAGGACCTTTGCCAAGTCCCATTCAGAGCTATTAATCCTTGCTCTGTTTGAAGTCCTGTATGTCTTGGGTGTTATTTTGAGCAGAGAACACAGGTATTTTGTGTGATCTTATGCAGGTTGCAATGCTGGAAGTGGAAAACCATTGTGACTTCAGAAAAAGGATAATCTCATTCCATTTCCATCTTTTTGCATATTACTTTAGAGATTCTTGCTTCAACTATACCAAGCATAGTAGGGGGACTTATAAACAGAACATCACCTATTTCTGACTGGGCATCTCCATCTAGTTTGTTTTCCTTCAATTTCAAAGCAGGTCATTATGGACAACTCATCTGCTTCTATTTCTGCAACCCAAGTTCTTTCCCAAGTGTGCACAAAGCACAAAACCTTCTCCCTCGCTGAAATGAGTATAGGAATTACACTGGATGTTGCTCAAGAACCAGAAAGAGGTTCTTAAGCAATATCAAAAGGGGTATCAAAAGGGACTTTGGACTTTAACCACTGACTGCTATTCTTTGAGCCCAGTTTTCCATCTTCCCTGTAATGTAGGCATCCAGTCTGCATTTCTCCAGTCTGACAGGAAGGATAACTGTGGAAATTGTGCCAAGGCTAAAGTAAATGATGTTCACCCCTTTCCTATTGTATGCAAAGCCAGGAATAGCATTGCAGAAGGCAGCAAGCTTTGCCAGACAGCCTGGTAAATTTGCTCTGGCTGTTCCAAATCACCTTCTTGTTCATCATGTGCATAGGTGTGCCTGTTCCAGGTGACTGAGGCTAGGGGCAACAGCTTGCAGTTTCCTGGATGCTCTTCCTTGCCTTTACTCAATCAATTGCACTGAGGTATTTTTCTCTTCTCATATAAAAAAAATGAATCTTGCTTCTCCCTGGCAATTCTCTTATGCTTATCTATATACTGAAGAGACCATGCCTTATTGGATTTTCATTCTCTATGTGTTAGAGATAGGAAGTAGGATACTGGAATTCATGCAGAGCACTGAGGAGGGCAGCCCTCCTGAGGCTTTATGGTGCATACTTAGATGTGCAGAACAAAAGTAGTAGCCTTCAATTGGAAAAATAGTCATTTTTACAAGGAAACATAGAGCTGAAATGGACTTCCTGATCTCATTTTGACCACCTTGTTCTTATCCCCAAACCAGTTTGTTCTAGAGTGTAACTTCCTGTATCAGTTTTCCAGGTATCTTCCTTGCTATAGTTTGTCACTTCTCTTCACAAATATGGAGCAGAACTAATTTATACTGCTTTTCCTCAGGGCTTTGTTTATTTGCTATGTATATTTGGATACTGTCTTCATATCTATGTACTTTTTCCCTAAGCTCAATGACTCCTATTTTCTCAGTCTTCTTTCCTAGGTAATAGACTCTGTACCTCTAGTCATTGAATTTGTTTTTTTCCTGGATTTATCAAGATGGTCTGTTTTGCAGTGCTCTATGTACTTATCCATTAGTGATAAGAGACCTTTTTAGAAATGAGAACTAGTGCATAAAAGGACTGGGATCCATCTCTTCAGATTTAAAATAGAGAAGGTAACAATTTTGAAACATACCTAGACATGTTGGGGATTCCGAGATTTATAGATTAATTTACAACTAAAAGGTTAGAAGTACATGCTGGTTTAAAATTTATTCTGCTACTATACTTGTAAATCCTCCTAGATGTCTAAATACTACTATCTTTAAGCAGTTTTGTCCCTAAAAAATAACCATGTGCTGAATCAGGGAAGGATGTAAAACAAAGATAACTTTAAAATCATCTAAGCCAATGTTACAGAATGCTGAGCTAAAGACTTGCTCTTTCAATTGCTTGGATTATGGCAAATAAGGTAATACTTAGCACAGAAGAGGATTTCAATATATGACTACCTGTTTTGTTCTATTAACACAGATAAACATGCAAATTTTAATTTATTACTGCTTGAGGTTTTTTTAACTGTTGATTTGGAGCTGCCTTATTATAACAAAGTAGAATTTATACTTTCTTCCTGTTGGTTATTTTGATATTCTTTTTTTGAATGATTCCTCCCAAAGCATTTCAAGAGATCCCCCGATGAGTAGTCACACAGTGAAAAGAAAAAATTATGTATTATGGTGTAATAAATCATGATCACATGTAAGGAACAGACTCCAAATTGTAGGAAATGAGTCCCTCTCTACAGTCTGGGTACACAGTAACCCATGTAGCAGATTTACCTGTGCACTCAGTAATAAACACTAACATCCTGGATTGTAAAGTGTAGTGTCCTCACTCTTCTCACTGATGCAGAGGTGACTGCATTTCCAGGTAGTGTTTTTTATTATGCCTTCGATTTTCCATCGTCAAAGATGCACTGACCTTTGTCAATGAAAGGTGGCTTAAGGAAGTGGTGATGCCAAACTCTGCCTGCCACTGAGTAGGTAATGGCAGTGGTAATGCACTGCCTGCTCACGAACGCAGTTATAAGAAACCTCCTACATTAAGGTCTATGGTCTTTAACACCATTGAAGTTTATGGGCAGAGCCAGTCCAACAGCATTTGATTTCTTCACCTGCTCAAGGTTTTAGTATTTTGTTGAGCTTTTCCTACTGAGGAGAGGTTGTTAGAGAAAGTCCCTGATTTTATTCAGCTGATCAGCTCTAAAATATGACCACCTTGTATGAGGCCATGTCCAAAGACCACATTTCTCTTTTGGGGTTTGCATTGGCTGATGCTCTTTAAAAGCTTAAAAAAAGGGAGTTAGACCTAGAAAATCTGTGAGACTCTCCTTTCTCCCCACAGTCTTCTGCTTGCCTTTATTGAATACATTTATGCAGAATCCGTCAGGTTCTTTGGCCAGGACACAGTTTTCTTCGTGGCCCAGCCTGGGTGGAGTTGCCTTGGACTTGTTTCCTTGGACAGGAGAAGGAGCCAGGATTGGAAAGACAGCTCTTCTGGGCAAGTCACTGTCTCATCAGCTCTGTCCAGGTGAAATTACATCCAGAAAAATACATACCAGGCCAGTCTGGCAAAAACAACAACAAATAAGGAGCTGTGAGAGTAAAGCCAGGGGAACCAGGCCCTGGAGAACCTAAAGACATCAGATCAAAATTAAGCTTTATCCTATTACAAATAAGAGATCCATAATCTAAATTGAAATAAGGGTTTCAGGTTTTTTAAACAAGTAGTTTTTGTCATCCTTTTAAATTTGTGCTCTGTGTCTTAGAAGTGTTATCTATCAAAATTTATTCTACTTCAAGGAGTTTCAAAGGTCATTATGCATTGAAAATAGGGAATAGGCTTGGGTTTGTCCCTATCCTTCAAAAATGTTGACTTGTTCAAGGCTGAATTTTATAAATTTTTGCCATCAAACACCAAACTAAGTTTACTAACTGGACACATAAAGGAGCTGAATTTTCTAAGGTTTAAAATAAAAATTAAACAGAATCCCACAAGAGGAGCAAGGGTCAGGTTGTTTTAAATCACACCAAAGATGTTTTTAGAAGTGTAACTCCTCTTCCCTTTTCCATCAGAGCTGCAGGCTTGGTTATTTTAAAACAACGGTTTTCTTTCTTGTTTTCAGGTTTGTTTCCTATTTTAATGAATAATAAAAATGATCTGCAGAATGAAAGCTGGAATTGGGGGTTGGACCACTGAAATGGGATCCCAAGTTTAAATCCAGACTGCTTTCAGCTTTGCACCCTAAAAATAATGACAGTTACTTTACTAAGTCCAATAAAAAGTTATTTTAAACCAGCATGTTTAAGGAGCCTTGTGAATGAGATAGTCATAAAGATGGAAGTGGAACTTCAGTGAAGTTCTCGAATAACCTGAAAACAGGCAAAACAGATGGTAACCTGTGAGGAATAAATTTTCTTTGTACAATGATTTATGTAGCTACATAGAAGCTGGAATTGCTAATAACTACATCTTTACCTCTGCATTGACCTAACTGGTGCTAAAGTACTAGTAAGTACAGCTTATTAACTCAGTTCTGAACTGTAGTAATCACTAGAGAGGAATTGGAAAAGTAAGCTTTAAAACCGTGTAATTTTGTAATACAAATGCTCTAACAATGCTCTTTCAGAAGTATATGTTTAGTTTATAACATTAAAGAGCAGCATATTTCTGATTAGCATTAATAAAACTAAGTGTGTATAGCAACTGGAGGAAAAGGTGTCAGTAACCTTGAGAGAGTCTTGTGAGAAAGGACACAGGAAGGGTATGTCCTGACCCTGGGCCCTCACAGGGCATCTCTGCTTTTCGGGTCACTACCTTCAGCTGAACACAGTATTGAGGAGTTTCCTTACTGCGTATTTTTGCTACTCATACTCTTCTAGTAGTGAATTTCTCTATCATTTAAATTACTAAAATGGCCCCATATATGAAAGAAATATGGAGGGAATTACAGTTTATGCTATTTTATCTGCTGTGTGCATTCTGTTAAGACTGTTGATACACCGAAGAAAAGTTGCCCTCTTTGAAATGAAAGTCGTTTGAAGGTGTAAGTTGAGAGCTCAAGAGTTAGGTTTTTGTAGATATACATGCTTCATTGTGTTTTGCACAGTTAACTGCTGCACGTTGACAGCCTATTCTTCTGAAGCAATGTTTGACTTGTGTAGGCATAATAATACCTCGAAAAAAATATTTGGGGATCTTCATTTGCAAATGACAAAACTTCATGCAAGACTGTTAGCTCACCCTCCCCCAAAAAGGTATTCTTGGTTGCCCACTTCATATGGCACCTACTTTCATCATTCAGAGTATTTGTGAATGTGAATTTCATGGCTAGGAACCTTAGTGTTTGATGTAATCTGTCATGAGAAAGGATCAGACAGTGTCCTCAGCTATCTGACTGGAGGATACAAAGACAGATTTTCTGCAGAAGTGCAGAGTAATTTGGCAAGAGGCACTGGGCACAAACTGGAATATGGGAAATTCCAGTTAGATATTAGGACCTTTTTTTAAACAGAAGTATGCTAAGCACTGAAACAGATTACCCCAGAGATGTTATGGAATCTATGTCCTTGGAGGTGTTCAAGACTCAGCTGGATGTGGCTCTGAGCAACTTGAGGTCTGCTTTGAGCAGGGAGTTGAACTAGATGACTTAGAGAAGTTCCTTCCACCCTAAATTATTCCATGATTCTGTGGTTGTGGCTGCTTTAGAAGTGTGTCTTGTTTATTGTAGTACATAGAAACAGAACTATTTTTAAATGTTTCCCATTTTAAAATATATTTGGGTTTCAGCCAAACAACCAATATTTCTCTAGGTTTGGCAGGCAAAATAACTACAAAAATATAAAAGAGCAGAAAATAAAATTTTCATAGTTTTAGATTATCATTGAAAACTTGCCTGGTGGTACTATGACACCAGATTTGGAAAAATCAAAGCACTGCTGAGAATGATTTGAATAAGTGAGGTCGCTTACAAATAGATGGTGCTAATATATTTTCATAAGGCACACTTCATTTGTCCAGCACTCTGGGAGGCAGTGCTGGGTCTTGCCTTCATGCCCCTTAAAATCTTTGAAATAGTGGAAAATAAACAGTTTCAATGTAAGGCAAAAGGAATTCTGGCAACAAAGTCAAATTTGCTGTAATACACTACAGCTGTATTCACCCTCTAGTTTTGTAGGGCAGAGTTCAAGGATTCTCACTCCATGGATAAAAACAAAAAAATAGGACTGTACTTGATCACAAGAGACCATGCACACTTAAAGCATGCAGTAGACTCCTGGTATGAGTGAAAGTAACATCTAAACTTTTAAAAGTTTCAATATGTTTTGCTTTTGTCTCCTGTTGCATATACATTCCAACTAGCCAAACTATGGCGCTTCCAGCTGCATTCTTCAGGCCATTGGTAGCTATTTTCTTCTTCTGAAGAGGTGCTGGTGGCTGTTTCTCTTATGATGCAGCTGATTGATCAAGCTGCTTTCTATTCTCTCCCAGTATAGGCAGACTCCTTTCCTTAGAGGGATTCCAACACTCCAAGAGCTCTGATGCACTTAACGTCGTGCTTTTCCTTCAGATGTGCTTTGCACAGTTTCTCCTGCTGATCTTGGCATTAACTGACTTTTGTTGAAGAGAATAGTTGCAGATCATTGTGGAATTTCTGTTGGCAAGCATGGAGGGAAAGACTGTGTTTCAGAGGTAGCTATAGATCTCAGAATCTTCCATTTGGAAATGGCCTCAATGTAAAAGAATTACATTACAAATGAAAATGCTTAAGACCAGAGTTTCACTAGCAAATGCCAAAAACTGACACAAATGAATGGAATTAGAGGGCATCTAGTTTATCATTTGAGTCTTTCATCAAGGAGATGCAGGGAAAAAAGGTCTCCCAAAATCCTATGACAAAATTATTTTCTCAAAATCAAATAGATTCTTATAATAGTATCATAACAGTTAAGTTCCTATGACTTCCCTTGTCCATTCAATCATACTTACTGAATGTTTATCTGAGTGGTGACTAAAAGAGACATATTACTCAGAATGAGAATGCTTTCCTGGTTAGTTGTTCAAAACACTGTAAGATCAACACAAGTGAAATCTATATTGCTAATATGCTCCTGGGAGCAGTCCCCATTTACCAAGATAATTTACATATCATTTATATCCACCTTTCTCCAGGCTGGCCCTCTCTTGACTAGACTGGCAGTGTCTGTGTAGCACGGAGGATTGAGCTCTCTTTGTCCTTGGTTGCTCCACTTCTGTTCATATGCTTCTAGAAACTGGTCATTTCTTGTTTTACCAGTTAATATTCCTCCTTCATTTTCACTGATTCTGGAACACACACAGCCCATGAATAGGAATGTGGTTTAGTCATATGAAGTGTGGCATCTGTGCTGTTGCTTTAGCAGTTATTTTCCCTGAAAAACACGCAGCTAAGTTAAAGTGAAGAAGGAGATTTATCTGCCTTGCTCTTTGCTGCTGTTTGGGCCAGGCTTTAGGAAAGACAGGTCCTGCTTGCCTGGCCTGATCTCCTCTTATGACATGGTCACACACTTACTGGATGAGCGATAGGTTGTGGGTGTTGTGTAAGTTCAACAAGGCCAAATGCTGGATCCTGCACCTGGCTCATGACAACCCAAAGCTGCCTGGTGAGAAAGGACTTGGGTGTGCTGGTCACCAGCAGCTGAGCATGAGCCAGGATGTACCCAGGTGGCCAAGAGCCCAATGGAAGCCCATCCTATATCAGCAATAGTGTGCCAAGCAGAACCAGGGAAGTGGTCACCTCCCTGTACTTGGCACTAGTAGGACTGCACTCTAAACCCTATATTAAGTTTTGGGTCCCTCTCTACAAGAAAGATGTTGAGGAGCTGAAGCACATCCACAGAAGGGCCACAAAGCTGGTGAAGGGACTGGAGCAAGAGTCTTATGAGGAGGAGCTGAGGGAGCTGGAGAAAAGGAGGCTCAGGGGGGGATCTTATCTCTCTCTACAACTGCCTGAAAGGAGGGTGTAGGGGCCACGTGGGGGTCAGCCTCTTCTCCCAAGTGACAGGACAAGGGCAAATGGCCTCAAGTTGTGCCAGGGGAGATTTTGACTGGATACTAGGAAAAATACCTTCACCAAAAGGGTCAAGAAACATTGGAACAGACTGACCATGTTTGAGGCACCATCCCTGGAGGTATTTGAAAGTTGTGTAGATGTGGCACCTTGGGACATGGTTTAGTGCTGGGTTTATGGTTGAACTTGATAATCTTGATGGTCTTTTCCAACCTAAATAATTTTTTCCTAATGGTTTTTTTTCTAAACTCTACAGGGACTCTGCAATACTTTTTACCATCCAGGACATCCCTGTATGTCAAAGTAAATTAGAGGAAAATAACCTGCCCTGTCAAGACAGGGTGGTGAGGACAAGGATTAATTTTTTTAAATTTCAAGTGCACCTCCTTTTCTTCTTTCCTGTCTTATTCTCTTTTTTTAAAAAATACATTATTCCTGTTTATTTTCTGCTAGAACTGTCTTTGATTTTGAAAGCTCTCTTGGTGGTTTTGATATGCCCGCTATAAAAAAGAGGTCTAAATGCCAGAGTCTTATCTCAAAGCTACTACTGTTTTGGGATCCCATTTAAGCTTTCTAATTGCAGAAACCTCACTAAGAATTTTAAGGCTTTAATAAAACCAAGACTCTTTGTCACTATAATTGACTGCTTATGAACAAACAACGGTATCCATCTAACTGAAATCAGACCCAGCTGAATATAATCTTGATATAGAATTAAGACTTCAAATTGATGTGAAGTATAACTGGGAGGTACGTAGATACAATTTTGGGGGAAAAAATGGTTTAAATTATTGTAAATTTAAAATTAAATAGACCTTCACTAATTTTTTTTGTCAATTCAGGTTTGAGACTGATTAAGAAATTTATTATGGAAATCAAATGACCATATTTGAATTAAGTTCTGTAAGTCTTATTTTATTCTTAGACATGAATATTCAATAGAGACCAGGAGACCATCATTTCAATCATGCTTAATGGGTTTTGAAGAATCCATAATTCAAACAGATGTAGTTTACTGTCAGTCAGAGATAATAATCCTAAACTTTGTTACCAGTTTTTAGTAAGTGTCTTTATGAAGCCCATTAGGGGTATTCGAAGTGTGTTGTGTTTTCTTCCTGTTTTGTGCTATCTGCAGCCCTGTCAATATTCAGAGTTGCACATCCTCAGCAGTCTTGTGTACTGAAAATAAAGAGGATGTCAGGGAGATTAGAAGCAACTGCCTCCCTTTTCCCCGTGAAGGTATTGCACTGCTGAAAATGCCAGAGAACTGAGTTTTCTAGAAGCCTTGCAGTCTTCTGGAACCTGGCAGAGTTGCCTTTGGAAAATCGTGACAGTTTCCTGGCTGAATGATTTTTCTTGATCAGTCTTTAGATAAAGGAAGGGAGGCAGATGTTTTCCATCAATTTTACTTGTACACTTCTTTCTGTAAAGGGAAGAGGCATAAAGTATTGGCTTAAGGCTTTACATTCTGTGTGCAGACAATTGCAGATGCTCAAATCATCTGCTAAAACAAAGTGAGGGTTTTGGTCTCTTGGCAACTCTAGTCATTAGAATGTCTCTAAAAAAAGCAGGGTATGTTGGGGTGATACCAGAGAATCAGTATGTGCTTGTCTAGAGAAAGTTTGAATATCAGTCTGCAATTACTGAGAGAGAGGAAGGGAGGAAGGGAGGGAGGGAGGAAGGAAGGAAGGAAGGAAAGAAAGAAGGAAAGAAAGAAAGAAAGAAAGAAAGAAAGAAAGAAAGAAATTTAGTATTGCTCTATCTTATTATTCAATGTTATATTATTTATCATTTATCTCATATTTTACCTTCAGGATTTAGTTCCTGAAGTAAAATGAATGTCTGCAAAGTTCTGTTTTTTCCTGATAAGTTAATTTTAGTCCTCATGGTTGGACAGATGCCTGAAAATCTGCTGGGGATAGAAATTTATATTTTGAGAATGAGAAGAGAAATAACAACCCAAAATGTACTAGTCCAGTGCTGGTGTTGAAAGTTTGGGGAAAAGCCAGAAATTCAACAGTTCTGAAAATATGATAGGCCTAACAGTAACAAGGGAGTATTAAAAATGTACATACAAAGGAAGAAAAAGGGAAAAGCCAATCCTCCCTTACCCCACCAAGAAGAAGCCAAAACACCAACTTGTGGCCTAAAAAGTTAGTTATTCTGTTGTGGAGTCATTCTCTGTTGCTACAAGTTAAATTTTTGCAGATGAATATACAAGATGTTTCTTACTTTATGTGCTGTTCCCCTGGAAAGCATAAAAATGAATGTTTAAAAAGAGTTTCTTCGTAGTTTTGAGTAAAGTATTTATGTTAGTTAGGTGTCCTGGTGTAATTCCAAATACAAAATTACATTTCCAGCCCAACAGAGGAAAAAAAAATGTAGGAGATTTATTTGGATCTAGTTACTGTTTATCCTCTACCGTAATTTTTGAGTGTGATTAACTGATTAACTTAATTTTAATCCATATTTTCTAGTAAGAAACAAAAAAATTCAAACCAAAAACTTGTACATTTTTCTCCTATGGGTCCTACATACGGCTAATACTACTATAACTCTTGCATTTAAAGGAAAAAGTGCTTGCATTTTTTCCACTTACTTCATGCATGGTTTTACTACTGCAGTTGTAGATGTTAAAGCAAATGATAATGCTAAACTAGTGGAAAAACAGTCATGTTGGCAACCACTATTTTACATGACTGTTAGTTCACTTTTTAAAATATATTGTGTTTCCAGGGGACATCACCTATAAGAAAATTTTCAGTCGCATGCTATTAGCAAATTAAATAGCCCTATATTGTTATATTGTCATGTTCCATTACTGAATATGTGATTGCAAGATAATGCATTCTGATCTCCTCTTTTTCCCTCTTTCCCCAGTGAAAAGGCAGAGTCTGAAGGTTCAGATCAATGCAACAGATGACACTGTTTGCATGAGGTATCTTCGACCAAGTCAAAGCACCAAACTAGAAGGTTTTGTCCTGGGTTATGGAAGCAACTTCTTTTCTAATCAGTACATTCCTTTACCTTCAGAAGGAAGAAACTATGTAACAGAACTTGGTAAGACCTACTTGCTTTGCATGCTGTTGTAACGAATTATGGGAAGAGACTGAGGAGAATATGAACCTTTTGTTCACCTAACTTTTTGTTCTATTGGGTTGTTGCTCAGGGTTTCTTTGTGTTTGTTTAAGGTTGCTGTCAAGAATTTCAGTGGACAGTGGAATTAGCAGATCCTTCAAGGAGAACAATTAGTTCTTGTTATTTGGAAAAGTTTGCTTATTGATATTTGTTTTGGGGATTTTTGTTTTACTGAGAGACTGTACTGTACTTCAACACATCACAGATCAAATGGGATGGTTTGCCTAAAGATGCAGCTTTAAAGTAGAATATGAGGGAAATGTACATGCTTTTAACAAATAATAGAAGAAGCAGTGAAACAGTCTTGAAAATTGTGTGGTTGATTCCTTTTGACAGAAACATTCATATCAAAATGATGCCTCTTCTAGTAGGGATATACTCCAGTATTACATGTTATAGATTAACCTCCTACTTCCATGTCAGACCAATGGAATTCCATGAGCTGTTTTATGGAAGAGATAAAACCATGTCAAGAATGCTATATCCTGTTATCTGGAATAGGGAGAAGGAAGAAAAAAATTATTAAAACATTGATTTATCAGGATTTGACCTTTTGAGAAATCTGTTAAATCCCTAAGGATTTTCCTATTGATTTCTTTAGGCTTTTCTAGTCTGAAATGAATCAATTTACCCTCATCATTGTAATGCTGGTGATCTTGGTGTAAAACCAGGGGGAGGAAAGGATGCATGAGCATAGAAGTAATAATTGCCATGTTTTTGATCTCAGTTAAGGCTATTGTGGGTGTCTGCTCTGAGCTGAAAACTGCAGAACAAAAACTGAAAAAATAAGATATTAGACACAAGATATTAGAGACTGATAGGATCACTGTGGCAAAGGTTAACTTTCCTTTTCATGAGTTGTTACTTCTGGGATCTCTTTGTAATTCTATCACCAATCCAGTGTTTGACTTCATAACTATGGCTTAAGCTGGGCCTGGCTCACTGGATCCATCCTATGTGTAACTTTTCAAGCAGTTCACTGAGAATGATACACAGGATTTTCTGTAGTATACTGTGCATTAGGCATAGCAGTGCCTGTTGCAGGAGTAGTGAGGATTAATATTTTTCAGGTACTCTGAGATCTTAGGGAAAAGCAAAAAAGGGCTGAATGTAATGTGTAAAATCACTTGCACTTCCTATTTAACAAAAGCTTTTATACTTAATGTTTTGCAAAACTGAAAACTGAAAGCTCGAGGTCACCTGGAATATTTCAGGTATATTGATATTTTGTGGCTTTAATAATAACAGTTAATGGCTGGAAGATAGGCACCTTTCTTTAGTTCTACAGCACATCAGAGCACTGACCACATGCATATCCATTTGCTGTAGGGTGTCTGGAGACAGAAAAGCACAAATATTGAGAAATACTCTTCCTTTATGATTATTTCAAAGGAGAATAACGTCAAAATTTTATCTGCCTCATGCTAGTAGAAGTTGTTCATTTCCTTCTGACAATAAATCTATGCTTGTGACTTCTGAATGTCCAGTAACTAAACATAAAAAATGCAATGTTACATAGATAGCAAGACAAGTGCTTCTAACCCCCAGAAAATGTCATTTTTGAAAAAACAGGAGTAAAAGAAGTTATCAGCAATATGTACTTCAAGTTGAAACATTTATTTAAGGCAATTACCAGTATGTTTATTGTTGCTTTTGCTTTTAGTTGAGAGATTTAGGGTTAGATTGTAAGCCTTGGGGACTTGTTTATTGGAAGCAGAGAGTGCATAATCTTTCCCATTTCACAAATATTAAACACAACATTAAACTGCAGCTTTGACTGTGCTTTCCAAATGTGTACAGAACACGAGCTAAAGCAATAAACTTCAGTTGTGCTTTTGGCTCTACTTTCGAGTGACTTGTGTGGCAGAAATGAAGACAGAGATGATTGCTAGCACACTCCCTCCTCCCCACCATATTTAGGGATCAGTTGCTGGCAGAAACTGGAAGAATTGCAGAATGGTTCTTAATTCTAGGAAAAATGATTAAGTTTTATCGTGGCAGCCAGAGACTTCAGCTCTAGCATACACTTTATATTGATTTTAGAAAAAGCAAGGTGTTGTAGAAGGACCATAAAAATACTCTCAAGAAATATGCCAAAGATATAAACCCCCTAGACCCTATTGCTGAAAAATCTCAGATTATCTCTGTACTCCCTCCTACATCTCGTATGTGATGAAGTTGGCCTAGCATGCTATGTCCATATTAAAACAATGTACTTTCTAAATTTCACACTCAAGGTTGTCTATCCCATGTTCTAGATATTCTAGTGATCCAAGTGCCCCTGTACACTCTGAAAATGGTCTTTAGTGTGTTCCACAGATTTTTCCACAGCCAAAATAACTAGGTTTATACAAAGTTTTATACTAGATTTATACAAAAAACATTAATTTTTGCCCTGAGAAGTCCTTTTTGGTCCTTTTTGCTTTGACTTATCTGAATTTTACAGAAAGCAGGTGAGTTTATAGGCTTCCCTGAAGAGTGGTAGGTGGGGCTTTTATTGAACTGGATGTGGAGGAAGTGGTTTCTGAAAATGAAAACTCATTGTGGTCTCTTTAGACCAAGACTAATACAATTTAATGCTTCCTCCTTTCTTGTCAGTTTTATTGGTTCATGGAAAGAGAAACCTTTCCCAGTCAATTTAGGGACTATGATTACAACCTTAAATTGGTTTGTAGCTGAAAGGTAAAGATTAGAAATGGACCTTAAAGGGCATTTGTTACTCTCTAAAAGGTATATTTTTCTAATGCATTAAAGGACAATACTGTGGAATATAATCCCCTGGGAGAGAGAGTAGATCCAGGAGAATGGAAGATCCATGACAGTAGATCTTGTTCTGGTAGTATTAAAATTGTTTATTCTGTGAAAATTTTTAAGGAAAAATCGTACAGATACACAATCAGCTGTAGACCCTGAAAAAACAAAAATGCATTAACCTAGGTGTTAGACCAATGTAAGAAAACACACAGACTTCACATATAAGTCATTATTCCCTTCCTAAAATGCATCAATCCTTTAAAATATAATTTCTCCTTTCTAACAAAGAGTATAGGTCTACAAGGTAGAATGAAATGCCCTGAAGACATTTCCACATTTCCTTGATTTAGCTCTGCATCTCAGGTTTTGTTAATGGAGCAGCATAATTGGTATTCTGTTTGGGATAATTGTCCCCAGCTGGAACTGGAATATGGAAGATGACACAATAGACACACCAATACATATTTCTAAGGCCCACAAATTCCATATTTCCAACCCAGCCATAGTAGATTAATATGAAGTTTATTGCCAGCTTTTCTGCTGAACCACACATCTTTTATGATCATGTTAACAGGAAGCTTGAAGTCAGCAGATATATTAATTTATAAAATTACATGTCTATAATGGATATATTTTTAAAGAAATTATTAAGGACATGACATTTCCTACCATTTTCAGGAGAGACATACGACTTTGTGCAACGTGTGACATTCACCTACATTCCATCCATTAAAATATTCAGCACCTCACTGCAGTAATTGTTGTCTTAAAATATCTGTTTTCCCTTTATTTTGCACACTATATAGTAACTGAGGCATCAATTGCATAATATAATTAATAAATTGGGATCTGCCTGCAGAGGGCACGTGCAAAGAGAAAAGGATTCTGCTGGGTTTCCTGAACTTGTAATGAGTTTCTACTGGCAACAAAGTCTTGAGCAGCTTCATGCACTAGTAGATAGATCTGAATGATATTGAAATGTCAATAACAATGACAAGGCAGCAGCAAAGTTTGTTTCCAAGAATTATGCCTCTGTTTCAGGACACCAGATGTGGTTTGTGCTGAATGTACTTTATGTGCTCACATGACAGTAAACAGCATGATTTTTGATCATGAAAGCTATTCAGGCAGTGTCAAAAGATATGAAGATGTTAATTCAGCTAGACTAATAAAAAGGTGAATAGACACATACAAAAGCTCTGGGCTGGACTTAAACCT
The DNA here is from genome assembly GCA_013398275.1 of Promerops cafer. Classification (NCBI taxonomy): domain Eukaryota; kingdom Metazoa; phylum Chordata; class Aves; order Passeriformes; family Nectariniidae; genus Promerops; species Promerops cafer. The sequence continues at coordinate 182,987 of VZSE01004122.1, read as the reverse complement.
TTATCTTAATTTTTTCAGTCTTCCTGACTCATAAAGAAAGAGTATTTGCTTAAGAAATTTGTGTTACACTTTTCTAACTTGGCTAGGAAGATTGCAAGCCAGCCTCCTAGAAACTGTTGATACTGTTGGAGAAACCCAAAAAATTGGGTGGAGACAGGAATGTTTTGTAAGAATGAGCAGCAATTACTTAACAGAGTGAACAAAATTATTTTTCCTTTCAGTTTCTAAAACCAGCTCAAAGTCAGGAAATGCTTTTGCTTTTCCTTTTCTTGTACAAGATTTTACAGTGTAAGAGGAGAATGTATTGGTAATCCTGCTTTATAAAAACTCCAGTAAGTGATGAGTGAATTTTGTGTTTATGTATATATATGAGAGGGTTCTAGTACCACTTTGAGCACATTTTAAAAAGTGTAATTCAGCTTAGCTAAAAGATCTTGCTGTGCAGTTTCTTATATCTGATCAATTGCCAGAAGCTGGCGGTTGTATTAGCTACATGCTGTTCAAGATGCCCTGAATGACATGAATGTTAATTCAGCATTATGTTGCTTCATGATAACTTACCAGAAAGCAGGTTCTCATTGCTAATGCTGGCTGAGCCTAGTAGAAGGGAGGACCTGGAGGAGGTCAGTAGATGCCCCTTCCTCTAGACAAGTGCAGTGACCAGCAGTGGGTTCATCCATGCCAGCCTCTTTGTCCCACTTCTCTCTCTTTCCCCATGCTAGTTACACTACAATACTTCCCATTCTCCCCTTCCTCCAGCTTTGCCCTTAACAACATCCCACAGTCCCTCTTTAGCAATCCCTAAATACAGATTAAGGACTTGCAGCCTGAAGCCAAAAAATACTTTGGTTTGAATTTTCAATCTGATGGTCCATGAATTCTAATGATACATTTGTAACACTATTTTAAGATTTATTCCAAGTTCATCAGTCTGTTCATTCTTACATTGTTTTGCTTGCAAGTGTGTATTGTCTGGGCCCTGGATATTGTGCTTCAACAAAAGCAGAATTTCCTAGCATTTTGTAGTGCGTGTTATTTGCCTGATGCCACTGATTTGATAGCCGAGCTCATGGCATGTGGAAGTGTTCTCCTATTTTAATCTGATATGTCAGTGGCATGAATTTTTGCTATATTCTGGTTGTCTTCATAAGCTGTTAAAGTGGGTAATAGAAGCTTTTTTCTTTTAATAACTTTATTTATTAATATAATAGCCCATATTTGGGAAATGATACCATGAAGAATTAAGAATGGATTTATGGAGGAGCACTTCTCTGGTACACGTGGGTGTTTTCCTAGAGTATTTTGTGGCTAAAGAATTGAAGGTGGTCGCTATTTGGACTTTATTTCTGATCTGAAAGGAGTTCTTAGTCAAGATATTTGTTGTTCTAGCCTTAATAAATAGGGTTAGACAGTAATAGATTCAAACAAGTGGTCTTAGAGTAGCAGCCCTCCAAGAATGTGTTAGGCATCAAGGAGCTGCTAAGATTTTCATAGCAAATTTGCAAATGTATTTCAAACTTAACTTGCTAAAGCTTGCACTGTTCTGTAGGGATCCTTCATTTATGAGATTGTGGAACCTCACAGATGAGAGACAGACATCTTTATTTTGTATCTTTATCATATATGTCTCTGTTATATACTGATTAATGTTGAAATGATTTTTGGAGGCAGATGCTGGATTCATGCATTTGTGTCCAGACATTTCAACATTGATCTTAATTATGTATCTATCCTTTTCTTACTAAATACAGTTCAAAGAAAATAAGGAATATTCAGTTGCAACAGGATTGTCTGTACTCTGTGGTGTAGTTTGTTTTTACTTGAGGTTATATTTTTATTTTTGCAACAGGCTTCTCTTCTTAAATATATTTTCATGTAAATAGTTGATCTATTCTATCAATCATAATTTCATCCAGTCAAACATCCATATTTTTATGACTGTCACATTTTCCTACCTACCTCCTATTTCAGCAATTTATCTCTTAAGCATTACATGAATTAGTGCAAAGTAAATTATGGTTTTATTTAGTTCTGTTATTCTACAGAATTTTCATTTTCTTCTGCTGTGTTACTCACCTCTCCCTAAGATTCCTGCTTCTTAAAGACATGGATCTGTGGAATGGATTATGAATATATAGGCATCATAAATGAACACAGATTAACAAGAAATATTTCCTGTAACTTGACAGAATTTAATACATGGTTGAGGCAATGCTTTAACACCCTGAAAATTAATTGAGTCATAGTAGCATCAGGTGATTTCAGCATTGTGATGATGACTGATAGTCATATTTCTCAGCAAGAAGGCTGAATCAGTGTGGAAACTCAGTAATCTTCTGAACTTACTAAAAGAAATGATGAATTTCAGTGCAAGACTAAGAAAGAACTCCCATTTCTAATGAGTCAGCGCTCGTTAGATGATATTGAAAAAGCTCTCTGCATTTTTTAATTTCGGGTGATTGGATATAGAATGTATATCTGCCCAGAATAAAAGCATTTAAAGACAGGTGTCCTCCAGTCCATGCATTATGCTTTGGTACTGTGCATCAAACCAATGAATTTAACTTAAATTAGAGTTGCTCTGCTCTTAACATCCTTGGGTGGTTCTGCTCAAGAATCATGGAATCATACTTCTAAATTAAGATATATCTTAAGTACAGTACAGAAATTTATTGTTGTATCCCAGGTATTGAATGGATTGTTTAACAATTTCATTTTCTGATTTCAGTTATAATGATCATAACATTATCTTCAATTCAGTGGTTCTAAAGAAGTGGTACTTTTTTAGAGTGCCTCTTCTCTAACAGCACTCTCTCAACTTCTAGTCTCAGCCTGTTTTCCTAAATACTTCATTTTGTAGGTTGTATTACAGTCAGAAGAGCCATGAATTCTCTGAAAAATGGGAATGTGTTGTATTCTTTGTTAAGGCAACATTTGTTAAATTCACCAAAATAAAGCTTAATTAACAGCATATAACACAAAATATTTCCACAGAGAACTCTTTGTTACAGAAGAAAAACACCCACTAGAACTAATGAATCCTGAAAACTGCCAGGTTTTGTAGCTGAGATGTCCAGTGAGGCATTAACAGTCTTTGTTTATTGCCATATTTTGTTTAGCAGTTAATCTATTTCTATTCTGCTACACAAGTCATTTCAGATTTCAGCCAGAATTAATTTTTCCATTTATGGAGCAGAGAAAAACTGTTTCAAAGTATTTGAATAATTTCCTTTCTCAATCCTTGGACATTTTACTGATAAACCCATACATTTTTAGAGTTTTGAAGAGTTTTTTAGAGTTTTTCAAGTTTTGGCTTTGTAGTTCTTGATCTTTCAAGGTAATGCTTTAAAATAATCCTCTTGAATACTTTGTGAGAGTTATAACAGTCTCACAAGTGGGCATAAATGCAGAGCAGAAAACTGGGTTTAAGATAGAGGGAAACCAAATTATTTTAAAGTGTTGCTTATTTCTAGTTTTCAGTCTCAATACAAAAAATGTCCAAGTGGTTACACAGGTCCCACACTTGTGTACCCCTCTAAATATTAAAATACTTTTTGTAAATGAAGATGAATTTGCACTTTGGAGTTCCTTTTTTTAGCCAATACTTTTTTCCACACTGCTTTGAACAGCTGTTTTCAATGCTTATCTTGGTTGTTGGGTGCAGATGAAACCCATTTAGAAAGACTAATTAAACAATTAAAGTACATCCATAGTATGGGTTTCCAGTGATTTAGTTGCAGAGAATAAGTGAGGTTAGAGTGGTTTTCCCCACACTGGCAGAGCCTTTTCTGTAGCACAGCAAGCTTTGAATTTTTTGGTACTGCTTTTCCTTTGTCTCTCTTTACAAAAATCTGAGTGTAAGAGATAATTGAATGATTTCTTAGCAGTTCTGTTTAGTTGGTAGAATTCAAGGTGCCTGTTACACTGAAATACCCAGGAAATTCAGTCTCTTATTTGTAGTTATACATTTAGATGAATGTATCTAAACTAGAGTAAGAATTCTATGTAGAATAATCTGTATTTTTTTTTTTTTTTAAAGCTATAGTATAAATAATTTTGGTCAGCATAGTGTGAGCCAAATTCTGCCCATGGATATCTTGCTGGAATCTCCTAAGACAACTTTTCTCATGTGGTAGTTAAGAGGGAATAAAGCTTGCTTTTAAATAATGAAGAAGGGCAGAAATCTCTGACATCTGCTTTTAAGAGTAAGGTAAAATTTAATTTCTGAAGAGGAATTCCCCAAACTAAAATAAACATCTGAACCTTGTTTTAATCAAAGCATTTATAATTTTGAACTCAAAGAATTTTAAAGAAAACAGCCTAAAGATCACAAAGATTGCATAATGTGTCAAGAATTCCCTGGCTATTTGACTTTTTCTTATTAATTTAACATAAATCTCTTTTTAAAATAAATAGCACATCTGTACTAATTGCTTTTTTATTCATTTGCAGATGCAGAGCCACGGTATTTGGTTTCAGTAAGACCAGCACGTGTTTCAAATAACAAGAAATCTTGTTCAGGTATTTTAATATTACCGCATCTCTTTCTTAAAATATTTGAAAGAAAACAGAACCTTTTGCTGGGTTTCTCTGAAAAGCTGTATCTGACTGGGATGCACAAATTCCATACATGGAAAGGTAAAATGTAGGACAGTGTTTCCTAGTCAGTAGCTACATATGTGGTGGTCAAAACATGAAGATGTACCTAAGGACTTTTTTGCATAAAGTTCTTACAAATGAGAATTGAAATTTAGAATATTAATTTCTGATGTTTGAATTTATTCTTCCCAAACTACAAGTAAGGATTCCTTCATCCATAGACGTGTTAATGCTCTGTGTTTCCCATCAGAAAATGGTAGTGTGTGTCTGTCTGTCTATCTCTATATCAATATTGCTACTAAGTTTGCTGATGCAAGAAGTTACAGAAAGAGTGATATTTCCAGCTGAATCTATACACAGCAGAAATTAGAAATCTGAATTTTATTCTCCTCTGTTTCAAAGTCTTTCTAAATTACCTTAATCATGTCATTAATGTTGTTAGTTCTGAATTCCTTGCTTTAATATGGAGACTTAATTCTGTACTCTAATATGAAGACCTCTTTCAGGATGACTGGACTGTTGCAAAAAATAAACTGATGACCTATCCCTGGAAGCACTCAAGGTCAGGTTGGACAGGCCTCTGAGAAACCTGATCCAGTTGAAGATGTCCCTGCTCATGGCAGAGGACTTGGACTAGAAGGTCCTTGAAGGTCCCTTCCAACCCAAATTATTCTATGATCTTTAGCTGATTTTTCTTTCCTAACTCCGAATAATGCTTGGGATAAATCTTTTCTCGCTCTTGTCCAGGTATAACACAATATGTCTGGAAAGATTTTGGAAAGTGATTTACCTTTCAGATGCAACATGTTGGTTTTCAATGTAGGTTTTGTATCAATATATTCATCATCAACATAAAGTAAAAACCAATGTGGTTAACATTTCTAAATGTACACACATGTATTGGTTGAAAATACAAATCAGACTGTCACTGGGGCTGGTTAAGTGGAGATAATAGGGTTCAAAAGGCATGAGTAGAAAGTTAGTCAAATCTGGTTCACAACAGTGAGGAAAAAGCCCTTTAGATCAGTGGCTTATAAATTTTCAGGAGATGTTGGTCACCTGTACAGTTTGAGGAGGTACAGATCCTTTAGATTAGTATGTAATGTGTTGTGAAGAATATATTGATTTCCTATAGTCAAACACCAGAGATTCTCCTTGGGCCTCTAGCAGTCCATAAACTACAGGTTCAAAAGAGAGTCTCTGGATTATTTGTTCATTTCCATCTATTAGCTTTTAAACTATTTTTAAACTTTTTTTTTAAGTTCTTTCTCCACACAAGAACTGTACTACAGACAGAGCAAAGCTGAAGTACAATATCATGTAGAACCTGATCTCAATATAGTTGGTAATTAAAAGAGGAAAATCCCACAGATACAGACACTGACTTAGATCTGCCTGCAGTTAAAAGCAAAAGAACATTCGTAGGTTTTATTTTACTCTTAAGAATGCTCTAGAAAATATTTATTATCTGTAGATATATTTGCACTGTTACTGAGAAACCTGCCAGAAATTACTATTTTTATCACATCCATGGAGACTTTCTAATGTCCTGGACTCTGTTATGTCTTCTGTGATATAGTCCAAGATAGCTAGAGTTTTTAATTTAATCTGCCTATAGCTTATTCTTATACTAAGCGTACTTAAACCACCAAATGATAATTTTCTAAAACTAGTTTTAACTGGAATATTAGGTTGATAAAGTGACGATGGACACTGCCACTTTTGTAAATCATATGTTAGAAACAGTGACCATGAAAAATAGAGAACTGTTGTACCTTTCCCTTCAACCTTAGAAGAGAAGTAGATCTTCATTTACTTAATTATCCAACTGAAAAACCTTTCAGGTTTTCAGGCAGGAGAGAGAAATTAACTTTATATGTTTCTTCTGTAGGTCGGAACAAGACACAAAAGCCTCTGCAGCTGGTGGTTGGCACTCTCACCCCAACATCTGTATTTCTCTCTTGGGGCATCCTAGTCAACCCTCAACATGATTGGACAGCAGCAAGTAACTGTGCTAGTGACAGGTAAAAACAGAAAAGGGAGGGGTTTATTACTATTTATTACTATTTATTACTATTAATTATTATTACTGATTTCAGTCAGAGCAGCTCTCTGCTGTGATTGAGATAAATTTTACAGTGGAAATGAAAATGTTGTAAGCAATAGTTCTGAATGTGAAGTAACTTTAGTCATTTGCTCACACTAGTGCTTTGCAAATCTTTACCTGACAGAAAGTTTAGTGAGATGTCTACACGCTGAATTAGGAATCTTGCTATTTCGCACTGCATCCTTTGTTCTTAAGATAATGGCCTTGGCTCTACCTTCATTTGTATCTGAACCAATTGAAACTTTGTTAAATCACAGGAAATATTTTACTCTAGAGTTGACTGAATAAGTGTAAAAGAAGTCTTCTGTTGCGCTGAGGTGGGGGGGTGATGCCTTGTTTTAACACCATTTGATTTTTTTTCCTTTATTTTGTCTTATCACTAAAACTGTTTTCCTGCTATTGATACAGTACAGCTTTCATTAATTTTCTGTTGTGAGTAAAGGAAGATCTCTTCTATGTCAATATTTCTGGCATTTACTGGGTGGCACAGTAGGCGGGAAACTCAGGAAGACTCACCAAGCAGCAGTTTCAAGAGAAGTCAGTGCAGAAGAGCTTCTCAATTAAGTGAATTACTATGGTTTAGTCAGCCCTTGGCAGATGAATCATTGAAATTGCTAATGCAGAGATTTCCCTTACTTTGTCTTTTTGTGTTCTCTTTATATTCTTCCTTGACAACAGAAGAAATTTTTTACCTTCATTTACATAGTGTAAAGCTTTATTCTACTCAGCAGTGTTTTGTAAAACTAAAAAGAAACTTTGTGCATCCATGGGATGCATCTACATCTGTTTTGCAAATGTTATCTTTTGGGTTTTAAATGTGGGGGTTTTTTTTTGTTTTTGTATGATTCAGAACTTTTTTTTTACCTGTCTAATATTTATCTAATTTGTAGTTGTCTAATTTAGACTTGAATTTTCTTATTCTGGTGCTCATAAGAAAACTCTAACTGACACAATTAGACTGGATGTCAAACATAGGTTATGTTAAAAAAAAAAATCCCATTTAGCCAGGATGACCTTTTTCATAGTTTTACAAAAATTTCACACCTCACAAAAGGGGTGAAACTGCTCCTTTTCAAGCATCAGAAATTTCTCATGAAAAACATTTGGATCTTCATCACTAACCAGAATTTCAAACACTATTGAAAACATGTTAATGTTTGTGAGGAAACAGTTATGGAATGTTAGTAAATGTCCAAGGATGAAATTTGATCAGATTTTTCTTCAATAGAAATGAAAGTTGGTTAAGGCTTAGATTTCCCTCTTTCAATAAAGAAAGAAGCAAATATTTTCCTACTGTGAGAAACTGAAGAAATGAGCTGATCTTGGATGACCTTGTGAAGTGTTCTAACACTTAAGTGATTTTAGCACCATTTTTACCAAGGAATTTATCTTTATGTGTTGTGTCAGCAGCCATTGTGCAGTGGGAATGAAGAACACTTCAGGAGAAGACTATATACTGTATTAATCCACCTGGAAATTCAAAGCTAATGGTATCCACCACCATGCCTTCATAAATTCTGTGTTTTCTCCTCAGTAGCTGAATTTTCTTTTTGAACATTCATTGACTCAAAGTTTGAACAAAGTTTTTAACATAGTTTCTCAGGGCAGTGTGCTACTAGTGTCTTGCACTAGTTTAGAATATGTTTAGAATATATTCTGAGGTATTCCTCCTCAGGAATTACTTTTAATGTGCACTCCATTTTAGTGAAATATTGTCAGACAGAAATAGCTGGTTTAAAATCATATCAAGTTACAAATGATCTTATCAAAGATAGGTATTTACCTATAACAAGATTTCTGTTTTGCAATCAAGCATAAGAAGGAAGTTAATGAAGAAAAAAAAGTCACTTAAGTGGTGCTCTTATTAATTTTACCTTTATTGGACCAAAGTTCTTGTGATTTGTATAAATGATGGGAACAGTTGTCCGTGTGACCATGGTGTGTATATCTAGAATTCTAAGAGGGATTAGATCCATATATATTTCTAGTTAGTGTGTAGAAGGAAAACTATTAATTTTTTTATGATAATTTGAATGACTGTTGATAATGTACAATAAGAAAAAAATAGGAAGCAGCCCATTCTTAGCAAGTTAGTGTTATGATAAAAGTATGAGACTTAAAAAGCACATAACAGATTCACTGATATTTCAGTCTATTTCAGGGGGTCTGCCTGGGTTTTCATCTGGCATATTCTCCTTATTGTGACGTGCTGCAATGTACTGTTAATCATCCTCAGGGCTGCTGTTAGTGGCTAACCTCAAACCTTTGGCATTGGCAGCACGTAGTAGTCAGGACCTCTTAACTCAGTTCTGTCAGTAAATATCCCACCAAGGTTTAAATCTGTAACTCTCTGTGACCTGAAATGGAGTCACTGTTCTCAGCCTCAGATTTTACCATCTCCATGTGGATGTTAGGCTTTTGTACAAATGTTGCATAATAAAAGTTATTTCAATGTGTTACTGAGTCAGAAGATACAAACCACATGGGATAGCACAGTTCTGCTGGCCAAGATTTTCTCTAGTGCAAGTTTGACCTCAGTGGGATATTCCTTGGAAGATGTGGTTTTGTGAGCAAATGAGTTTGGAATAAGAGGTGCCATTTTCTCAAACAGCATTGATATCTTTTACTGCTTCAGTGAAATTATTGCTTGCTTCTTCAGAGAACATAGTGGTCTTCTGTATCCATGAAATTTTTAAGAAATTCCAATGAAAAAAATTTACTGTGACATTTTTCAACAAACCATTCTTTTGGCTTAACTCCCTAAAGATTAAGAGCATAAGCCAATAGAGTGATACATATTTCCTTCAAGACAACCCCAAATGCTAATCCCTTGTAGAAGCAAAAGTATACACTGCCATTTTTGTGGACCAAAAATGGAAGGTGGAATTTTGAAGCATTCTTGAAGTGACTATTACCTGTCATTAGACCCCTAGCACAAGAATTTAAAATAAAAATATCTAAATCAAAAAACTCAAGTGATTAGTTTTACATAACTGATGAAAACTACATAACACCAGAAATCACAGTTGGTGGAACCTTTCTCAGCAGCCTCTGCTTTCTGACACCAGGGGCAGACAGTTGATGAGGGAAGATGGCAAAGTCATGATATCCTGCTGCACAGCCATGTTTAGTTCCTCTCTTTATCATTTCTAAAAGAGTAAGAGGCTTGTTTCCTCTCTGCCTAGATGTGTTCAAATATTAGTAGACTGATGTGTCAAAATAAAAGTACTGGGGCTTCATTTACTGTCCCTCCGGGTCTGAAAAAGAGAGAATGCTCTGTAGATTTTTCTTTCTTTGGATTTGCTTTGATTAGAACATCTCTGTAGCTGGAGGTTGAAAAATGTCGACTTTGACTTTCAGTTCTTCCGGAAGAAAAGTCAGGGGATGGAACAAAACCTGTTATTTTCCATGTTAGATGAAAGCATATTATAAAATATTATATTCTATTGAGTGGATTGTATAGAAAAACAAACACACTTTCAGATACATGCAAAAATAGGAATTTAAAACCTGAAGGTATGTCTTTTTTTAAGTTAAATACTATGACAATTTCACATTGCTGTTGTTTTAATTGGTTTGTCTGTAATTTAAATATCCTAATGTCATACTTGCAAGTAGCACAGATTCTGTGTTTTATTTTGTTTCTATCTGATGCTTTAAAAAAAAGGTAAGAAAAACAGTAAGGGAGAACCAGAGAAGAGTCCATACTTAGTCTTTATGTTGTATAGTACGTAGAAGTAGGGTTTTTAAAACCCTAAATTCAGAAAGATATGTGCCTTTCTCCTCCTGTGCCTATTTACAAATTTCTATCATTATGCAGCTGCCAACTAAGTCAAACTTTGTGTTCCAAGTGTCATACAAAATGTATTTTAAACATAGCAGAACTTCTTAAAGGAAAAACATACAGCAGCAAATACACTTCTTGAGTTTCAGATGCTTTTGAGTTGCTGCTGTGAGGGTACATGCTAAAAGCTCATTTAAACTGGAATGATTTGTTGCTGTTCAATCTCTCCCTCTTCAGAGCCTCTCACTCTTCATTTCAGTCATCCTACTATAAGTTTTAAGTTAAAAAAAAGTGGTTTTTAGTGATCATGCAAAAGTCAAAACTAAATTAGAATATGCTTTGCAAACTTAACTGGTAACGATCACTGGTGTCACTCTTTCCATTTTTCATATATGCCAGTGTCTGTTACTTTAAAGTAAACTTAGCAGTAAAAAAGGAAACAGTATAATCAACTTCATGGGTCAATCTGCACAACACTCAGTGTCTGAAAAATCATAGTTCAAACCATTTCTTTTATTACTTTCTAACATTAAATGGATGCTGCACTTCTAATGAAGTCTAATTGTAAATGAATAAATACCTGGTATTCTGATACTCTCGTTTTAAAAATTCTGATTGCGTTTCTATGAACAAAAAAGAAATGAGCTTTATAATCTTTTGTCTCTGGCAACACGAAATCACAGAGCTGGAATGTTCTTATATCTCCAAGGCTTAATTGTTTGTTTAGTGTTTGTTATGTGTGGCTAAAATAGTCATGATTAAATTGTTTGGAGTTTTTGTTGAGACCTGGTTCCAAATAAATCCATTATATTTATACAAACTGACCTAGTCTTGAAATCTCATAAAACCATCTGCCTTATAAGATTTCCAGTATCTAGTTATTTGTGTCTGAATATTTGACTGTGCAGGCATGTTCTGGGAATCTGGCTGAAAAGAGATTTGGTTAAAAAATGGAAAAATGGCACAGGAATTCTTGGCAAAACAGTATTGTTCACACTGATAGATGAAAACTTAATGTCTTACCTATCCATCCTAGAATTTTACTTCTTTTAACAGTGAATAAGATTTGCTTCATCTCAAAAGCAAAAGCCCTCTGTACTGTTTCTTTAAAATGGTCACTTATTTTTATTTCTAGTGCAATGAAAAGGCTGTCTCTAAACTGAGCACTGCCTTGCATTGTGGAGTTTTAAAAAACAAACTATGTAAGCTGAACATAGAAGAGAAACAACCTTCTGTGTCAGGCTGAGAGTCTTTTACATTGACCTTGCAGATACAGTAATCACTACAGTGGTTGACCTATGAGTTATGTTGTGCTCTTGTGGTTTCCTTTAAATTATGAACTTGGTCTTAATTATTTTATTTCTGCCATCACATTTTGTTTACATTTTATGTGGAGGCAAGCAAAGTAAAAATATCATCAAAGATACAGAGTTTCAAGAATGTAGACACTTATCACTGGATGATTTTGCACAAATGCATAGGGAAAGAGGCTCTCTAGATGAATGTAGGCTCTTTATTCCTCTGCTGTGGCAGATTTTGCTTTTTTTTCCCCCCCTCATTATTACAGTGATCAATGCTGTGTGCAACAAAACCTCTCACCTGCTCATGACACCTTTTGTTTTAAATTGTTGGCATTTTCGCTGTCCAGTAAAAAGGGAGGAGGTAAAATTTCTCTACAATTCCTAGGGTGGCCTGATTGGTGGTATCTTCAAATGAGTGAAGCATTGCCTGTTAGGGGGAGAGAGGGAGGTACTAACTTTTGTGGAGTTTGACAAAAGAGCTCTAGTGTTTTACAGAGTGCTAGCTGGCAAAGAAACAGAGTAACCCCTGCAATAATTTGATTAATATTTGTTGTAAATAGAAATACAAGAGTATTCAATAAACATTGTTCTGATAAAATGTCCCTCACCAAAACACTTAAAAAATCAATTAATCAAAACTAAATGTTAAATTAAGTTAAATATTGTTAGGTCTTTATATCTGCTGAGAATCTAGTTTAAAATACTTTCTCACCAAGTGCAGCTGGGTGTGCCATCACCTCACTGAAACATCAAGTCAATATTCACAGGTGGGAATAGCATTCCTAGGAGTGTTCCACAGTGTATTACTTGGATATTAGCTGTTAGGGCCCTGTGGTGAGCAATCAGTTTTTCCTTTTCTCACCTCACAGAGATAATGGGAAGTGTTTTATTTGAGAAACATCTATTTGAGAAAATTTGTAGTGTAGCTTTCCCTTCTATGTGACTATGACAGCACTCTATTTCAGCCTGCCTGCTGTCATTCTGGAGGGAATCTATGAAGATGTTTTGCTGAATGTTTCCAGTTCAGCCAGCTGCACTCATTCTGTGCATGTATGTCACTGCCACAAGGGGATTGATAGATGTGAGTGGTGACTGGATCTTACTGTTACTCATGTCTTCAATTATATGTGTTGACTGTTTGATATTGTATTTTTGATGAAAGAAAGGTTTGAAAAAGGGAGAAATTAAAATTACAACAAAATCCAATCAGTACAGTGTTCTCAGGAAGAGACTGAAATTGCATTTTATTTGGCAGTTTGTTGGTCTGGTTTAACAATGAGTTGCTGTTCTTTGATGAAAAACTTGGCATTTCTGAATTTTTACTCTATAAACAAATGATTGCATTTCCCCAAAAGCACATGTAGATATTTAGATATTTTTAATAGTCAAATGATTGTGACCTGCAAATTATTAAATGGAACTTCATTTTTATTGCTTTTTATTGAAATGGTTGAGGAAATTCTGTCATCAGAGTCAGTGTTTTTAGTACTTGCTATGGCAAGTTTCCACTGAAATAATTATACCCTTGGTGAAGTTTTTATAGGCTTGGAAATCTTGGAATTGCGAGCACATTTCTTCTGGGCTGTATGTTTCTTTCTAATGGCATAGTTTGGCACAATTATGAAAATTGTCTTTTCAGATTTTATAATAGCGAAAGATGGGGCTTTTTTCTTGTTGTGCAAGTGTTCTTGGTATTTTAATTCATGTTAGAGTGAGGGAATTTCCAGGTGTGGAGACAGCATTAAAAAGTAGAACATTTTGTCCACTAGAAGCAAGTGAGGACAGCCACTTAAAAGCCTATTTGTTATCAATGAATTTTTAGTGTGTTTTTTTCTCCTCGTTTCTGATGCAGCTGTTCTTTTAGATTGTTCAATAACTGAACTGAATCAGTATACTCTTTTTTCCATCACATGCAAACACTTTATTTCTATCCCACTGGATTAAAATAGGTAGGAAAAGGTAAGGAGGAAGATGAAAACAAATGCAAATTGCTCTTTCAGGCAAAGTAAGAAGGAAACTATTTCCACTTGAATTCACATTTGATGTCTGTCTATACTTATTCCAAATCCCTTACCAAAAGACTCTATGGGGTCCAGTAAGAGGCATTTGTGTTGAAGATTGAATTTGTTTAATAAAGTTACATCTTTTGCAAGACAGTGACAGGGAGTTGAAATAAGCTTTTCCTGTTGGTTAATGTCTGTGTGACTACATACAAATGGATTAAGAGGATAAAGGAGAAGAAATTTTGCTTCTTTTAATGTTGCCAGTAAGTGATTGTTTAAAATGTTCTTTGTCAGTTTAAGTGATAATTAGGTCTATTATTTGACATTTGATTAGATCATAGCTTACAGAAATAAGGAGGCAGATAATTACTTGGTAGTCCTGGAACCGAGAGAGGATATTCACTGCTTGTCTTTTTTTTTCTTTACTGTTTCTTTTCCTGTCCTTTTCAAGTTTTAAGTTAGACTATATCTTGTTTTGAACACAAAGTAGTACAGTTAATGAAGTTATGTGAGCCAACATAAATATTGATCTTGTAACCTGGTGAAGCACCTGAATGAGCTGAATTGTAGCAACTAAACGAGGAGAATCTATATTTTTGGTGCCAAGAAAACAAATTTGACAATTATGAGATAAAATATGTAAACAAAGTGAACCATTGTGTATGGAAATATTTTCCATGAGTGACACTTGCCTTGTCTTAGGTTGTGTTTTAATAGTGAAGTAGGAATTTCTGTCTACTCAGCAGTTATGTTTCATGTGAACTGTACTCTGCAAGTGCCCTTCTGTAACTTCAGCAGAAGCAGCTTTATGAATTCACTGTATTAGGTTTGGTCCACTAAGTAATTTTACTCTGGACTTTTGAAACATTTTTATTTGTTTAAGAACCCTTTTTTTGGTTGGTTTGGGATTTTTTAAGTTCTCTTCATGTCTATATAATTGTCTATATAATGCCTGTAATAAATCTCACAACCCTGATTTGCAAGCTCTAAGTTGTTCCATTTATGTGTGGCAAAATACAGTTGGACTGAATTTGTCCCTTTTCAGATGATGTAAATGTGAGATAGATACGGATGATGGATATGAATTATTTATGTTATGTGTAACAATTTTCAGTAATACTTGGATTAAAAAGTTGCCAAATCTCTCTGAGATTTGCTTTTCCAAAAAAAGGAACCTCCACTTCATTCTGATAGTGACTGAGCACATATATTGAAAATGAGACTATAGTCAGCAGGGGAGTTCTTGTGCTGAAGCTCTCACCATTTCCACTACCTTTTTTTGATTGGTTAACATTGCAGTCATGCTTTTTCAGGGTGGTGCTCCTTGACAGAATTGGGCAATTTCTGTAGAAATGTTTCCTAGTTTCATAATCTGTTAGTATTCATCACGTTACTGATTTAAACTGCTGAAAGTAATGTCTTGGTTTATTTTTTTGTTTGAAGTGGGGGCAGTACACAATGGGATGTCTGAATGAGGAATGTATTATACAAACAACAGATATTACTGGTCTTCCCTGGAGAATATTTTTGGACTAATTTTGACGGGAACACCTTTCACTGGAAGGAAATAGAAGATTATGAGAAATCAGTAGAGGCTTCTTGACTAGCAGACTCATGATTCAATTGACTGGTTCTGGCATGTGTCGGAATCACAGGAACTGCTTGGACAGTGAGCTTACACTTTGTGGTTAGAACCTCACATACAATGGGTGTTTGTGAATCAGGAGACTGTCCTTTTGCTCTTCGTACAATACTCCTAATTTCAGGGTCTGTATGATGGGGTGTATATATAAATATATATATATATATATGTGGAATAAATCTGGCTTTTCTGTTATTTAGTGACCATAAAGAACCAGAAAGAACAAGAACAATAGAACAACATTATTATTCTTGTTGTTGTTGTTATTATTGTTTCCTCACAAAAATTGTTATAGTGAATTCCTTTGCGTTGATCTGCTTTTTTTTTTTCCTCGAGCAGGTTCTATACAGTTCGCTACAGAGAAAAAGGTAAAGACAAGAAATGGGTTTTCCAGCTCTGCCCAGCTACAGAGACAGTGATTGACAATCTGAAGCCAAACACACCTTATGAATTTGGAGTTAAAGACAATGCAGAGGATAGTATTTGGAGCAAGACTCTGAATCATAAGACAGTTCTCTCTAGTAAGTATTTGGCAATAGTTAATCAAATAGCTGCTGATTTCGACAGTATTTTTTCCTCCATTACTTAGAGTAAGCTACTGATCAAGATTTTATTGTTTAAATGCCATCCATTATGCTCCTAAAAATTCTTTTAGGAATTGCTGAAACTAGAAATATTTTGGTTTTTAAAAACTGCCCCCTAGTCTTCTGAAAGGTATTCTCTTCTCATTGCATATAGAGGATCTGCTGCAGGTTGGTAGAATTCTAACGGTGTTTAGTACAGATACACATCAAGTGTTGAGTATGAATATTTATATTCTGACTGGATTCTAAGCTTTTTCCTTAGGCCATGAATAAAAAGATGATCAAGTGATGAACTAATGCATCAACCATCATCCAACTAATCCATTTAATTTCTTCCACCAACTAGTATGAGTGATGGAAATTATAAGAATTGTTTGAATATTCTTTTACACCTGCATTTACATTGAAACTGGCCTTCAAGCTAGACAGGGCCTGTCCTGCCTCAATGGGCCCTTTATGACTCCACTCAGAAGTTGAATTTGAAGCTAATTTTCAATCAGAGTGTTTTATGGATCATGTCTGAAGCATGCAGTGTTGTGTATGCTTTTATTTTTGTTTTCATGGAGGCAGTGTGTAACACCTCTGGCTGGCTGTCAGTCATATTTTAAGGTTCTCCTCTGAAGTCCCAAGACAATATAGGAAAAGTCATGTCAAACTAACCCTTGTGAAAGCATGTACTGCTGAAAGAATCATTCGTACCTGTAGAGGAAATAGGCATCAGCAGAGTTTTCCTCTTAATGAGAAGAAGAGAGGACTTAACAGAGATTATCCAATTTGATTTATTTTCCTTGCATAAAGGTATTTTGAAACATGGTATTAGTCAGAAGATGCTTCAAACTCCTATAGTTAGTATGTTTAGCTAGACTCAAAATATAAAGAATGGGATTTCTCATTAGAGAGCCTTATTCCTATGAGATTTCCAGCTGAAATTTAATTTGGACTTCAGTTTTGAATTGTAGGGGAGTTACAGAGCTCCATATACTTGAGGGTAAGGGAGGGGAGAAGTGTGGTGGCTTGTTACACTGGGCAAACCTTTATAATACCTAATAAAGAGCTTTGCTGGCCTTCACTATAAAGTGCAAAGCTGTAACTTTGAAGCTCCTGCCCAGTGTCCATAGAGTTGTTTTAGCAGCCCAGAATAATGCCATAGCTTAAAGAGGATAATTGTGGCAGCCTTTCCCATACCTGATTCAAAAAAACTCTGCTTTGCAGCCTTACAGGTATCTTACCAAACGGGGTTTTTTTCCTTCTTTTTCTACATTTCAAACATCTTAAAGTCATCTGTAGAGCAAGTGATGAAATATATTTCAGCACTTAGAATAAGAGGGAGCGATGTGTGTAAAATGTTTATAGTGTATTACTTGTTCAAGACTGATGAAAACACCACCAACTTTTCTCTTTCTATATAATGTATTTCTAAATGGTGTTTCCTACAGATATTTTACATTTTTAATAGGTCAGGAGAATCATTCTTGTTAGTTTATGGACACCCATTGACTACGATTGAAAGATTATTTCTTGTAAGATTTCATATTCTATTTACATAAGATTTCTTTTGTCTGCAGTGTAGAATTGTGTATTCAGTGGATGCTTCTGCAGCAGCTATATCCAGGGAGCTTGTGACTACCCTGCATGTCTACATCCTAGTCTATTGATAAAGAATCTTACAATTGGAAAATTGTCAGCACTTTCGAATTCAAGCCTTTCGTATTTTTAGTGTATAGAAGGTAGATACAGAAAATGTGGGCTGTAAACAGAGAGTGTATATTTATAATATATGTATAACCAGATGCCTGTGAAGTTTATCAGTCAACACAGACACTTCTTTTCTGTGCTAATTTCCTCTTTTGTATCAACTCAAGTTCTTCTCATATAGGACAAGCATCTCAACCTAAACCAGACATCCTTCCCTGTAAATGTTTTTTCCCACTGAAGAATATATCAATTTCTAGAAACTTAAAGTTCTTTTGCATGTTCCTGGATTTTTTTAATCCACAGGCCAAATTTTTGTTATATACTAAACATGTTGGGAGGGGTTGGGAGGAGAATCTGCTTTTAATTCATGATTTGAGAACACATGAAAGGCATGGCAAAAGTTCAGCATTTATTTAACTGATTTTTTTCAGAAGAGATGAAAGTAGCTTGTTTCAGCCCATATTACCATGGTTTTCTCATGAAATCAGTATGAACCTTCTATCAGTTTTCCCTTGAATTTAGGCCAATAGTAAGTCCTGTTCTTTGGAAGTATCAAGCACTTTGAAAGACTTTTTTCCAAATTAAATGTATCTCAATTGATATTTCTTTAGAGTTGAAATTGTTTTACTACTTCTCATCTGTTTTGGATGGAATTTGAAAAAATATGATAACTTGTAGCTTGACTCTTGTTTGCACATCTGTTTTTGTAAAGGCAGCAGAAAAGTGTGAAGGTGGAAAATAGAGAAAGTTTGAAGCATCATGCTAGAATAGAATAGGTGCTGAAAAGAACTGTTTCTCGACTTATTCAACAGTTGCATCACAAGAAACTTTTAATACTTAGAAATTAAGAGGAAAACCTAAGAGAAAAATATTCAGAGTTTAAATCTGGGGGTTTGTTCATACGCTGAGATAAACAAAACTAAAAACAAAACAAGAATACATTTCATTTCCTTGCTGTCAAAATGTGAAGAGAAGGCCTTGCAGATATATTACTGGATCTGGAGACGCAGGACAAAAAAATTTTTCCATGATGTGTTTTTATATAGGCTTTTAATTAAGCCTCCTAACTTTCCTAGCTGACAAAAAATGGTGAATAAACTTGATTTGCTTTGCTTTGGACAGAACAAAAAATTATTTCTGTGTTTTTATTTATCTTTCTGTCAAAACAGGTAAAAAAGTAAATGGACAACTCCAGAATATGTACAAGTTGGTACCAAATGCCCAAACACAGGTATGCAAAACAGTCTCTTTTTCTACCTGATATGTGTTTCATATGATCGAAGTTTTTATTCTGTTGGTCTTCAGTGAGAAAGATATTATCAAGGCCACAAACTGCCAATGCAGAAGACAATCTGTTAAATGCACTGTATGGAAAATGTTTAAATGTGTTGATGGACAAAATAATGGAGAACTGTAACTGACATTATTACATATACTTATTCCAACCTATCAAAGATGAATCTGATGGTTTCCATGTGTAGATTACAAGCTTAAAATTTACTTATTCCTTTGTAGTAATCAAGTTTGCTAACCTGTAATATTTGTTGTGATCAGTTAACTTTGGGATAATTGGTGATGTGATTTTATAGAGTAATTTTTATATACACAGGTCTTCTGAATTAGTCATCCCACTGAATTCACAGACAGCTCCCATATGTGAGGAAAGTGTTTGCAGAACCAGAGAAAGCTGGAAAGGGCAATTTAATCAAGTTTGCTGGGCTGTCTATTAAATCCTTTTATGTGGCATGGTAGAATTTTTACCATTTCATTAAAAAATTGGTGATTTTTATAAATAAATAAAGTTTTTTTTCCCTCACCTGACTTTTTCCATAAACATTCTCAAACAAGCATGGATGGATTTCATTTGTTTATGGATTCATGTACACAGATACTTTTTTCTTCCAAGAGCTGAAGCAGAAATGAAGGCTCTCGAGATCAAACCAGCTAGTGGGTTTTAATACAGTGAAAAATAGACATTTTAGTCATAACTTCTGAGCATTACCAGTTCCAGTATGAGATTAAATTGGTTTCTTTATATTTCCTTCCCTTGTTTTTCATCAAAGTGCAAGTTTCAGTATCTAATCTTCTGTAGAATTTTCTTTGTTCTGCTTCTTTCAGGTTACTATCCCTGAGGCAGTCTATGGGATAACTTCCCAAGAAAAGTTGTAGAAATCCTTCTTACTCTAGAGATTTTAAAGGGTTAACTCATGAGTGTTAATTATTACAAGAGAATAACCCATTCTTCACAATTCTCTTCTGTCTCAGATTTTCCAAATGTTTTCATGGTAGGAAATGATAATGTATGATTTCTCATTGTTTTTTCATATTTCAGAATATTATAAATGGTCTGTAAATATCAGACCTGGAATTCCTTCAGGAATAAAACTGTAATTCATTAAATTCATTTTCTTCTAGGAATAATTAGGTATGCACAGAATCATAGAATCAATAAGGTTGGAAAAGATCTTAAAGTTCCTCAAGTCCAACTGCTAACCCAGCACCATCACCATGTTTACCATTAAACCATGTCCTCAAGTTTTGTATCCACATATTTTTTAACACTTCCAGGCATGACGTCTCCACCATTTCCCTGGGCAGTCATTTCCAATGCTTGACCCTTTTCTGTGAAAATGAATTTTCCTAATATCTGATCTAAACCTCCCCAGTGCAACAGGAGGCCATATCCATTCATTTAGGGCAGTAATACTTCAATTATTGCATTACATACAGAGTTAGATCAGTAGAATGCTTACATTATTGGAAATACACTTATGTCTTGAGTTCACGAGAAAATGTGAGAAATTTGTGAGTAATATAAATCCAGTTGGTTAGATATTCAGGAGGGTGCTCATCTCATTCTGTTGATGAAGTAAATTTTACTGTTCTTCCCCTTGGTCCCACGAGCATCTTTAAAGTTACACAGCCCAAGACCAGGTAATTCATTCTGGGATATGGAGTGCAAGCTGAGTTCCTTTGCTCCTCTTAGCAAACCCAGTGTGCCAGAACCCTGACTGTTATGCTGCTTCTGTGCAAGTAGGGATTCTATTTATGTGGGAGAAGTCCTGAGAAAGTGAGCTAAAACAGTTCTCCAAATATTTGCACAGCTCAAGTATGAAGGGCGGACTAGAGCCAACATCTAGCCTTTTTAGTGATCTTCACAGGGCTCAGCTCCAGAGTAGTACTGCTTTATCATCCTCCACAGAAATATCATGAACACAGACCATAGATTATTCTAAAAACTCTCTTATCATTCTTGCTTTAGCGGTGCAAAAAGCCAAAAAGCAGGTAGTTTACATTGTTCCTTCAGTTTCCACAGCAGTAGGTGGGGTATGTTTCAGTGGCGCGATCAGATCATTGATGCAAAGCCAGAATGAGTGTTATTTAGGCCAAATTTGTTTGTGCTTTATTTTGCTCCAAAGACACAACTGACTCATATCAACACGGTCCTATGTCTTCTCTGCAAGGACATTTTTAAAGGCTGTTTATTAAAACAACGTTACCAGCCCATCTAGTCATTCTGCCCTTTCAACATCAGTCACATATCATCTTGTGTTTCTTTTGGCAATTTCATCCTTCAAGTTTGTCTAAGCTCCCCGGGCTGTGTGAGCAGCAACTAATGAGAGAGTGGAAGAAAAGGAGTGCTCTAGAAATGGTCATTCTTATTCCCTTCATAAACAATGGGTGGTGGTAGGGCAGAGAAAATGCAGCAGAAATTTATTTCCTCTTCTGTCTGGTTCCTCTAATTTCATAAAGTTGGCCTGGAAGGTGGGGTCCTCCCCAGTTTTTCCAGCCAAAAAGAACTCTTGGCTTCTGCCATTTGTTAAGCTCTAGAAGGAACCATTCCTGCTCTTCCAAACCTTATGCAGTCCAGACTGACCGTGATCCTTCCTTGAGGAGTTTCTTGTGTGCATGCCAGTTAGTTTTGGCTTTTTGAAGAATCAGAATACAGTACAGAAAGAAAGAGCAAGTGTCTCTTAAATTAACGTTGCCATGTGCTGTTTCACAGAACATTTGAGATTTACAGTCCTGTAAGGATATGCTGTATACATAGGGTAAGAATTGAGATGCCTGACCTATGGTATAATTTACATCTCTAATTTTCCTCTGAAAATAAGGAATACCTTATTTGACATCTTCTTTCATGAGGGCAACAGTTCTTTTAATAACTAATTTTCCTAACACCTAGATGCTTTATATTCCCTGTCTGAAAAATATGGTTGATAGTGCCATTCTTACAGATGATGGGCTGATGTTTCCAAAATAGTTTGTATAAGTAGTAAATATTACTAGTCCTAGGAATATCTAGATTAGTCACTTTGTGGAAACTGAGAAGTAAGCTTTGACAACATGGGTATATTTCAAGTGCCAAGTTACAGATTTTTGCAGGTGAGTAGTCTAATTATAGCAAGTGGGGAACATGGATTTCATGTCAATTATTCATTCCTGAGTGAAAAACTACATTTTTAATGTATTTATACGTATTTGGAATTTTTATATTGCTATCATTGTAGCCACCCATTATTTTTCAACAAAGAAAGAATGCTCTTGTCAATATAAGAACAGTTTACTAGTAAAAAGGCTGATAGGAATTATGATTTGAAGCTCTACAGTAGAGGTTACACAAGTGCTCAGTACAACTTCAGAGCTGTGTATTTGATTGTAAGGTTTCTTATGAGAAATACAATAAAATGAACACCTGGTTCTAACAAATACATTCCATCCCATTTGTTGGTCCCATGAATAGGAGGGCTACTTCAAAAGCAGATCTCTGCAACGCAATTTTTTGCTAGAAAGCAAAATGGAAATGTAAAAAAGGAAAAATAAGGCAGGAAGATTATTTCTATTATCATATAATGACAATGATTGAAATCTCCACTTAATTTAAGACCATGTTCACACCAATGCAAAACTGTTATTAGGTAGCAGACAGAAATGGCTTTCATAGAACAAATTGCCTTCATCCATTTCCCCAAGGAAAGGTCCATCTTGTGGAGATTGGCCTTCTTCCAGCTTCTTAAACTTTGGTATGTGTTTAATGTGTACCCAACCATTGTTTTTGAAGCTTTTCAGAAGTATTTAGAATAGAACAAAAATAGCTATTAGGTAAATGACTAGCACTTTGTCATCAAATGCTGTCTTTTCACCCAAGTGTTCTTTCACATGAAGTAGACCAGATGTCATAAAGTGCAAAATTAACATTATCTGATTCTGATTTGAGCAGAATGTATTTAGCACAGAAAATGATTGTCAGAGTTATTTTCTTTCCTGTAACTCAAATATAACTAAAAAAATCCCCTTTTAATGTTTTTTAGCATTTTTATGTTGTTAGCATTACATTACCTTCTCATCACTCGAGTGTATTATTAAGCTTTCAGAATTAATTCATAATTCTTATCTTTGTTATCAGCTGTTTTCTTTTAATATCTCTGGGGTCCGTTCATGTATTCCTTTTTTTTTTTTTTTTATGGTATCAATATAATTGGATATTCACACTTAGGGAGGACATAATCTGGGTCAAAGATAAATGAACAGCATAAAAGGCCACGTATTTAGCATAAAAATGTAAGAATCATGTGGGTGGCTGACCACTTGTGCTTTGGAAACAATTCCACTAAATAAAATTTTTCTGAGCTAATCTACTATAATCAGGCTATGCACCCAAGAGTGCTGATGGTTTACAAATGTGCACCTGCTTCTGGAATAGTCTATGTTCTAAATATAGTATTCCTGAGAATATATTTGTGTAATTGCATGTGTTTCAGATGTTTTGCTGTAGTTAAATTTCAGCTTTTCTTTTGCATTCTGGACTACTCCCCAGTGAGTGCTCCAGAGATCCTTAAGAGAAAAAAGAATTAGGGTTTCCTATGCTGTCAAAACTGTGTTTTCATTAAGCAAAAGATCTCAAGCTGATAGAAGGAGATCAAAATGCAATATTACCACACTAGCCCGTGGGAACTGAAGCAATAGCACAGCCATCAGGGACCAGGGCCAGAGCCATATCCAGTGTTAACTTGGGACAGGCGTGGCATTGGATTAGAACCCTCTGTTTTTATTACTCAGTTCAATTACTATTATGGCAGTTCTCCCAAGGCACTACGTTTATCTTTTTTTCCTCTTTTTTCAGATCATCCTGAGTGATAATAAGAAGTTGGTCCCTGTCACAATAATCAAACAAAGTAAGTCTGTGTATTTTTTAAAATTTATTCTTACACTCTACAAGAGTAACTTGAGATTAAAATGAGTGTCAGGGCAGTGGGATGTCCTGCAGATAGCCCTATAATAACATAAGCACAGAATGTCAGTTTCACCAAAATTAATATGCCAGGGGAAAGAGGAGCACAATTAGGAGACAATGTAGAGGAGACACAGTTTGCAGTCTCTTAAACTGAATGTAGATACAGAAAAAATTAGGATAGTGTCCTCATCTGCAAGTACTGAGGAAAGGTTTTCAGAATGCTGAGGTTTGTTTCAGATGTGCTTTTGTTTCTTATTTTGTTTGTTGGTTTGTTTGGTTTTTTTAGCTTCTAATATCCCTGTGTTGTCTCCACAGTTATTCAAAATCGGACGCAGTCAAAAGCACCAGATAGTTCTTCTCTCCCAGGAGCAATATTAGGTGACTGGAAGATATTTTTATTATTTCTCTTAACCCCTGGTTGAAACTTAGAATTGTGCAAATGCTTTTAATTGTCTTGATCTTAATAGGTTTTCCTTGCATATCAAAGGGCATTTTGCAGCTGGTGCAGACAATATTTGTGACATTTTATGGTGTTACAGATGGTTCAAGAATGTTGTAGCTTAAGTGAAATAGAAGAATTTTATTGTCATTGTATTTAAAAGAAAACACTGTCACTGTTTAAGCCATGGAGTTCTTTCATACTTCAAATTAAGTTCTGTGGCAAAGATCTTGTTGAGATGAGTTCTTATTGGGCTTTTAAGGTAGCACAGTAACATCACATCTACAGTCACAAACCTGATCTACGAAACTACAGAAATCTTGCAATTAGAATTTGATGTTAGACCTCAGGACATTACTGTTTCCCTCCAAGCCATTCAGTTTCATGCTTTATGTTCTTGTTTCACCTATAAGAATATGCAATATTGGCTTAGAACATAAAACCGGGGGAAAGTCTGTCATACAGAGTGGTGAACTACTGGTCTGCCTGAAATTTCCATGAAAGGATCACTGCATCATGTACCTTGTGACCAATTTATTCCTGGATTTATTGTTTAGTGCTTTATATATGGAAATATTTTCTATGACTGCATAACTTTGGCTTAAGTTTTCTTTGTGTGAGTTTCAGTGCATTGATGTGAGTCAAACACACACACACTAACCCAGTCTGGTGTCGAGCCCACTTGGCCCACCCGACAGAATCTGTCCCAGTATCTGTGATCTGCAGTATTCCAGGGTTGTGTGTTCCACTGTTGAATGGTTTCCAACTCTGATAAATCATGAAATGGTGGTGATAGAAGGAGTGGTATAAAGGGGAAATAGCACCAAGTGGGAGAGATAATTACGGGGTAGAACAAACTCATTTCCCAGATACTCAGACTAAACTCTCAGTGATTCAGTAGAAGCTGCTCACGTATCTCAGAGAGCAGACTCTGTGCTTTCATGTCTTCTGGAATTAATGGCACACATCTTTCTCTGTAGTGCACCTTATTGTTCCAGGTCTCAATGAAAGTCAGCAGAAACTTCCTCCTCTCCTGACAATAGATGACATACCTCAAGCATCCAGGAAAAAACTGGGTAAGCAGAAATGCTAGACAAATGCAAAATGCTGAAACCCGTTTTGTACTGTGAAAGTAATGACTCATAAGTCATTAAACCCTTTCTGTAAATTTTATTTTTAAAGTATATTTTAATGAACAAAACAAAAACAAAAATGCATGTGTTTAACATAGCTTGTAGTGATTGTGCAGTGGAAGTTCATTGGGTCCTAAAGGTACTCAGCTGTCCACATCTATCCATGCTGGCTTACTTAGTCAAACTAAAGTGGGACAGAAATAAATCTGTGGTAAAAGAGAGCAGATATATCTTCGTAATTACTCTCTAATGTCTGTTCTTTTAGCTAAGAATGAAACTGGAGTATGGCCTGCTGAATCCAAAACACCAGAAGTTCAAGAAATCTCCCCACAGTCCCTTCCAGGTAATGAAAATTCTGTTTTTAGAAACCCTGTGGAATATCTTTGCCAAATATATAAATTAAAATTAAACCCATCTTTCTGCTGCTTACTCTACAGTTGAAATAGTAGTTGGAAAACCAGGGGATAGTGGCTGAATTAGCAAGGAGTGGTAACATGGATAAAAATATGAATGTAATTTTGGACGAAAGTTTCAGGCAATATAATTATTAGGTTTACAAAACTACTTAGAATTGGAACCATACTTTGTGGCATGATGGATGCCTTGAAATTGTGGAAAATGGCAAAATGAGGTTTTTTGTGTAACACAGACTACTTTATGAATTTGTATGACAAGTACAGTCATATATTTTAACATTTTCAGTCAGGGTGGGGGGGGAAGGATTGGAAAGAGCTGAATTTTTCGGAGTCAAATGATGAAGATTAACTTTACACCGACTTTATTGACCCACATTTCAGAATTGTTTAAGAAGGCATATGCCTGTCTTCATTTTCTTTAGTCTGGCTCTAATCCTATAATTGAGTCTGAAGTCTTGCTTCTGCTGTCACAAGAGACAATAGCTGGCTTCTGCCAACTTCTTTGCTGAAAGAAAGAAGGGATGCTTGAACAGTGGCAAGAATTTAAAATTTAAAAGGAATTTGAGGAAACAATGACCAAAGGTTTGCTTTGGTTTGGTTTAGACATATTATGTGATCTTGCTGGCATTACTCTCTTCTATCTATCAAGTCTTTCCTGGCTGGAAAGAAGTGGTGTAGCATGTTTGACATCACACAATTCGGACAGATACTGCACTTAAATATGATTGTCTTTATTTTATTCATTAATTGTACAAAAAAATGCTATGCTTAATTCATCATACCATCTTAGTCTTAAAAAAAAAACAAACAAAAAAACCCCAGAATTAAAAAACCCTCCCAAAAATACATAGGGAATTTAAAAAGTGTAAAAAAATGCAGCAATATCATGTTATCATTAACAACAATCTTTCAGACTAGCTGATCCATCTTTTTTCTTCTGTGAAAATGTTAGAACTTTATTTTCTACTCAATAGATAAGTATATTTGCCAAATTCTACTTTAAACCATTTCTTCCTTTCTGCAAAACCTTCATATGGATGGCTTTTTTCTGTTCATCTAAATATTAAGAGGGAAAAAAAGGATGCCTCTTCGCAAGGATTTATTATCAAAGGATGTATTGAAAATGTGTGGATCCTTTTTAGAAAGCTGTAAGGAGTCTTTTTAGGTTGGTTGATTGGTTTGTTTTCTCTTACAGTTCAAGGTCTCTTGTGGAATTAAATTTTTTTACTATGTTACTAGATTATTTACCTTGTTTAAGTAACTGCTGTTTAAGAACTGGCAATCTGAAAGTATATTTTCTAGAACTTTGCCACTTTTTGTGAAAGTGAGAACTGAATATATTTATATGGTTGGTTCTCTGTCAGAATCCATGTCCTCAAATCCCTCAAGCTTGCATTCATCTAATCAAAATGTGTCATTCCTTGTTGATGGAACGTATTGGTCAGTCAGCTAAAGAGTGTGAAATGTGGCAGCTGGGGAGGAAGGCATTGGCTCATTCCATTTCCTTTCCTTTGTGTTCTGTAATTATATTTATGTACCAGCATGTAGAATTTCTAACCATAAAGATTGTCATGTCTAGACAGGGCACGGAATTGTATGTTTATGAAGCTGAATAGTGTTTCATAATACTGGTAATACTTGGCAAGTACTGTCTTTCCTTGTAACAATTTGTTACAACTAAACACATACTTACTGCTCTCACACCAATAGTTACTTACTGAAATATTTAGAATAATTTTCATCTTCTATTGCAAGCTTCCTTTGTGGTTTTGCTTCTATGTCTTTCTTTCCTGTGGTGACCATTCCTTTCAGATATTAATCGTTGATCTCAGCACCAGTGCCTCGTGTTAAAATAAGAGTATGTCACACTCCATTATCGTTAGAGTATTTCAGTTAAAGAGCAAAAAAAAAAAGGAAGTCAGGAAACAGGGAAGTGAAAGTCAATCCTTTAAAAGAAAAATGTTCTTCGAGTGTAATTCTGTCTTGCTATGGAACATAGAAAAATAACTTGTCTGGCTAAAATGCTTAAGTATTCTTTTATGAGTAACTTAGGTGAAAGATCTGAGCACCGACCCTTTGCAAGGGTTGCATTTAAACAGTTTAGTATATAGACATAATTAATTGAGTTTAGCAATAGGATCTACTTCATTATATTTCATTCAGACATTGCTGTTTGAAAAATCATACTGGATTCTTTGAGTAAAGCATAATAATTATTTACTGTGGAAGGTTTAAGGACTGGTGCCAGACTGGCAAGGGAACAGTGATTTAGAAGGAGCTCTGTGCTGTTGTGTCATCAGCCATGCTAGAAGGGAAGAAGGGAGCTCCAAGTATTTCAGCAAGCAGTCTCTCTGAAAGGCTCTGTGAGCTGGGCTGCTCTTGTATTCCACTAGCTCTTTATCAAAGGGTGTGTTCTGTGATGTGACACAGTTTAGTAACTTTTTGCATGTATTTGTCTACCAGACATCCCATCATTTTCTTTATTTCAATCCTCCCCTCCCTTGGCATGCATTTCCATGGAAAGACTTGTTAGTAATCTTTCATTCTTTGTCTTTGCCAGGTTTGTTACAATATTTTCCACTCAGGACTAATTTATTCTTAACATAACAGCACAAATCTCTAGTGCTTCCCTCAATCTTTGAATTTTTGTCTAATACACCTCAAACTACTGCTACAATTTTTTTTCTCTGCTGAATGTGTCTTTCTATTAACTTCCCAGGGAAATTGGAGCTCACCAGCCCTTGGAAAGATGAGCACATTAGTCTGGGACATGAAAGAACTAGTTTCTTTTTTTAAAAAAAAAGGCAAAAAATCCCACCAACAAACCAAAAAAGCTAGTTTTTTCTTTATGTAAGGGGTTATACTCCAAACCAGAAAATAGTGTAATTGTTGTAACTGTAATAGCATCCAAATCCCACTATGTAGAATGTGGGAAACAGAACTTTTTTTTTCACTAAATGAAACAAGGAGCTCATAAACTGCCATGATCAGCTCTTGCTTGAAGCATGTTAAGTAGATTGTGGAAAAATCATGCAGGGAAAACCAAACTGTCTTCAAATGTGTCTCTTTTATTAAATTAATATTAAAACTTAGTGCTATATTGATGCCAACCATCAATATTAAAGATCTCTTCCAAACAGCAACATGTGCTAAATACTGTGCAATTTGCTCTGTGGAGGGCATTAATGTGCTTGTGGCATTCAAGGCTGAGACCTTACCATTCTGTGTTCCATATCCATAAGCTTTGCCATTTTGCAGTCTTAGAGGACCAATTCTGAGTACTCCATGACTGATTAAAGACCTCTGGGATCTCCAGCAAAATGCAGAGGAAAGAAGTGGCCTTGACTTACTTACTATTGGCATTAATTGTTATGTGAAACACCTGGCAGAGTATAGTTATGCAGTAGTATATTAAAATATGGCCAGCAATTCAGTCCAGGTACATTTAATGGCTGTTTAGTAAAATGTCTGTGTATTACTCTAAAAATGTAGAATTAGAAGAATGAATAGAAATCAAAACCTATTCTATAATTACTAGAAAATTGAAAGAGCTAAGATATTACAGGTGGGTATTTATTATGTTCCTGAAATTTTTTATATTAGAAGGATTAAAAACCAATCAGAATAACAGGGAAAATATTTGTATATACACTTTGTGATGTAATGGATCTTGTTTATAATCTATTACAATGAATTTAGGAGGCTGTAACAGAAGTACAGTGTGAGTTTCTGGCCTTACTTTGCTGTTCATGACTTATATTTTCTTTTGTTAATATAAAACTGCAGGAAAACAAATACAAAACATCATATAGATTTCACATCTGAAAACAAAATTAAATATTAATCATGATGGAGTTGAGCTGCTGTAGAAAGCATTCTAATCATGTGACATAAAATGGTGATAAGAAAAGCATCAACCTTTGGGCAGTAGATCAAGAAAAGTTCAGAGGGTTTTTAAATTACATTAAGCTTCTTTCTTCTAGCCCAAGCTGAGAAAACACATGGACCTGAAGATTTTAAATCAACGCCTAAACCCAAATCGGTGCAAACTCAAAACATACTGGGTAACTGATTTTGATGCTTTTTCGCATTCTTTCTGCATTAAATGTTTTGGTTTTTTTTTTTACCTCCAGCAGAATTTTTCTACTACTTGCTGCATCCTCTTTGTATTGGCTCCAAAGGAAGTCCTGATTAAAATATTCTGGTTTCTTTTGTGTTTCCAGTGACTAATGCTGGAATGAATTGTAAAGCAGGATGCACCTAGCCCTGGCTGAACTGTGGCTTTCACAGATTTGTCTGTGTGATTCAATTTGATTGTTCAAATGAATGCT
This sequence comes from Promerops cafer, assembly GCA_013398275.1. Classification (NCBI taxonomy): domain Eukaryota; kingdom Metazoa; phylum Chordata; class Aves; order Passeriformes; family Nectariniidae; genus Promerops; species Promerops cafer. The sequence continues at coordinate 152,718 of VZSE01004122.1, read as the reverse complement.
TTCTGTCTATGTGATCTGCATGTTTGACATAACATAAAAATTCCATCTGTAAAATTGACCTCATTGATAGAATTGAAATAATTACCTCCTTGATTTTCTTCTGATTACAGGTTCATTTAGGTAACACCAACAGCAATGAATAAGAACAATTTTATATTGCATGTGATGAGATATAATTGTATTTGCCTTGAAGGAAAGAGAAGCTCTACTGTTTTTTTTCAATTTTTTGTCTCAATTTTGTATGGTTAGTTTTGTGATTTGGTGCAACACCTATTTAGTTCTGGTATTCAGAATTCTAAATTCTCTCATGTTGATTTTATTACTCGTACTTTCTTCCCTGAGCCATGCAAAATTATGAGGATAAATCTAAACTTGAGGTTGTATTTAATTCTATTTTTTAAAAAAATTTGCTTAGATTTTTCTAAAGAGCAGCTAGCCTGAATTCAGGGGGATGTATGATAAAGGGAAACATCAGGAATGTTTGCAGGACTGCAATGCAGATCTTCCCATGAAGAGCACTGCTAATGCTTCTTAACAAATGCATTTTACACAATCCTATTGATTCACGTTAATGTCTTACTTGCAATTTTTTCTTTTTTCATTTAAATTTGACAGCAGGTTTCCAGAATTTACTGAAGTGAAACCATCAGTCAATTTAATTTCATTTTAACTTTTAATCAGTTTTTTTTAACCATACTTAACTTTCCTTGGTTTTGCTATGTTTCAAAGATTAAATTTGAAAACTAATCAAGATTGATCATTGATTTATTTTAAACTAGGTGCTCAGAGTTTCTGATAGATGTTCATTGTCAAATTCCCATGACTGATAGATCTTTGTTTAACAATTATGGAAAAAAGGACTTCCTTCATATTCCACATACCTTTTTAAGTAACAATTTTTGTGGGGTTTTTCTCTAGGTTGGAACTACTTTTTCTTTTTTATTGAATATCATTGTTTTCAGGAGTGAGCGGTCCATAAGCCAATTATAAATCCATGTTGTGCCTTGTAGTATTCTTGATCAAGTAAAGTTTTGGTTATTTTTTTTTATCATAGCTTCTAACGAATTGCAGCTACTTCCTTCTGGATCCAGAATCCCTGATTCTCCAAAAAGTCCCTTGACAGAACTTGGTAATTACTTCCTTTGTAAATATGAGTAAACTTTAGTGAAAAATTATCTTCTCAAAGCTTGCTCCAATGAGAGAAGTAATATAATTAAAACAGCAACACATAAACTTCTTATATTGTACCCTTTTTGTGGTGCTTTGTACGCCCTTTCATTACATAACTGGGGCCTAAGCTCGGTGCTTTGATGCTTGTGTTGGTGATGAGTGGGGATATTTCAGCAGGTTATGAGCATCTGGAGTCCTGTGCTGTGAAGAATGTGATGTTTGTGTGGATGCTTTCTTCCTCCTCCCTTCTTTCTTGCTTTCTTCTGCTGGGAGACATCTCAGATGTGACCTCACCGCATAGGGGACAATTTGTGTGTGGTAGATACTATTTCTGTGTCCTTGTTGTTATCCTGAACTAATTTCTGTCCAGTTCCAAGAGTGCAGTTTTTACAACTGACATTGTTGAGCTGTTTGTGGCAGGGGGTGTCCAGTGCCAGCCCTAGTCCCATCTCTCACCATCTTGTGCCCCTGCTCCTCTATGTTGTACACTGTGGCTCCTTTTCTCAAGACCTCTGATTTCATAACAGGCCTGTATTTTCTCTGTGTTTGTGTTAGTCATAAATATGTCATTCTACCAAAACTATTTCTTGCTGCTGCTTTCTGTATTAACAGCTATTATAGTAATTACCTGGAGGGCCCTTGAATCAGATTCATTTATATTTCATTAAGCATTAGTCAAGAAATTATCATAGAATAGTGCTGGCTTATTAGGATGGCATACCTTTGCTTAATGTAGACTGCCAAATTTTAAAATAATTTCCAGGAATGCCTCTTAGTTCTTGAAATGCATTTTTGAAGCAGATTCTCAAGAACATGAAAATAATCTTCACAAATTGTTCTTAATTTGACAGATCTTTTTGACAGGTCTTTTCCAGATATGTTTGAGGGGATGGGGAGAGACATCTGTTTTCACTGCAGTGAAAGACATTTGGTTAAATCCAATTAGAAGCAGCATTGGAAAGAGAGAGACATGATGATTAAAGAATGTATTTGCTATAAATGTAGCTGAAAACCTGACAATTATTAGGGATGTGAAGTATTTTTTCTTCCTATTAAAAAAAGGAATAATAATCTAATCCTATGTTTGTCTCGGTGGTAAAGGTGGAATAATAGCAACACTTGAGGAAAAAAATAAGTGTTTCATTCAAGTATTTACTGGTTTTGTTCTCATGTCCTCTATGCCCTTTGAATAGTTTAACTTGGCAAAAGTGGGATTTCATTATGTGAGGCTGAGCCCAGTCATAGGGTCAGAGGGAGCACCTGTGCTCTCCATGAAGTCACTGTTGAAGTCAAGGATGTTCTGTGAGAATCAGGGTATGGTTATACAGAAGAGATTTCTCTGCAGTGTGCCTCTGCATGCCTTGATCACCTGCTGTCATAAAACCACCAAAGAAAGCAAAATTTAATTTATGAAGTTCAACTGCATCTGACCTGTATTCTGTCCTAGTTCCCCTGAAGAATTTTTTTCTTTATTTTTCTATCTTGATTGTGCTAGAGGGAGGTCTCTCTTTTGTTTTGTAAACTTCCTGTGTGGTCACTATATTTTGAATTCAAATGTTTCTGAAAAGACAGCTTTGTGAAATGCCTTCAATGTTCTGATGCCTTTGGGAGATCTCTTAGAGTTCTTACTGGATGTAAATGGATCAATGGAAGCTTTTGCCAAAAGCTGTGAATCTTACAGCTTTTGTTGGCAGTGTTTTCTTCTCTAGAAATATGGAATAGAATGGGTCCTTTTGCAAGGGACCTACAATGAATATCTGGTCCAGCTGCTGAGTGCAACTATATCAGAATAGTAACCTGGGATCTAAATTGTGAATGTGATAAGGTGGATTGGAAGTAAATGAGAAAGCAGATCCAATGTATGAAAAAAAGGCTGTTCTTTTTGGCATATATTCATATTTCCTATATCAGAAATGAACGCTACACCTAGTTATTTGAATGGGGGCTTTAACAGAAAAAAAAATATTCACTTACCAGGACACACAGTTAAGTAGGATCAGTAGCAGGACAGTAGTGCAAAACCTGCACATGGTGGAAGCTTGTTCATGATGGCTTTTAGGTAAGAGTGCCCAATTCCATCTTGACTCCATTTTCCTTAAAGCACACTTCAGGGCATCTATACTTCAAAGTGAAGAAACCAGAAGGTCTTTGTAATAATCCTCATCACAGATAGTAGTAAGTGACACCTACTGTCTGTTAACTTCAACAATTCTTTCACTGATTTCATTGTACTACTCTTCTCTTATGTTTTGCTGTTACAACTCCTTTAAAAATAGTTACACATATTGCAGTAGTGACTATAGAGACCTGCAAGTGGTGTGAATATCAAATACTGGTTTGTAGCTGCCTTGCTGTGAATAAAATCCTCTTAAGCAATAAGGATTCAGCTTGATTAGATAGGGTATGCTAAATGTGAATGGGGTAGAAATTAATGGAACAAAGAGACCTTCAAACAGAAAATACTCTTGTCAGTTACAGTTGAAATTAGATTTTGTATCACTTGCCAGAAGAGTGTGCCTTGCAACGATAAAATTTTGTTTCATGTTTGCTCTTAGCTACTCAGAGTCCAGCCTTGAAATCCATATCTCTACCTTCTGCAGAAATGAGAGAGATGGAAATGGGTAATTAACAGATTAGTTCCAGGATTTTTTTTCCATTGTCTTAGCATCATGTAGACCTGCAAATGTTAATCTTGGCTACCAACATTCGCAGAGAGCTGCTTATTCACCGTTCTTGTGTCTGTGTAACCACCTGAAAAATGTATTTGTTGTCAGCTTAAAAACTGCCAAAAGACAGTGTTTTTGTATCTCGTCGTCATCTTATTTCTTTCGGTATAGCCGCAGCTCTTACCCAGAAATTTTAATAAGAGAGAATTCCTTGCTGGTAAGAGTTCTTTCAAGCATGTGGCACTTGCATTTCAAGGCCAGAAATGTGTTTTTCCAGCCATCCCCTCCCCTTGTCACGGCCGTTGTCTCACATCTCACTTGAGGCCATCTGCCATCTTGCTCAGCTTTGCATTAGCATCGTCTGAAAATGCACAGCCTTCACTCAGCTGTTTGATGCTAATCCACCAAGTCAGCATTTTAAGCTTAGATTCTTTTTTCAGCTTTTGAGGAAAAACAGACTGTTTCTTCAGGATCCAAACCGTTTGGTACCATGGAAGTGCAACCAACCCGATCCGGTAATGCTTTCTCATGAGGTTAATCCTCCTGACATTCAGGAATTTTTGGAGGAGACGTAGTGCCCCTCATGAAATAGTTTGTTCAGTTTGACATAAATGAAGAATAACTATGGGTATGAAAGTGCTGCATCAAGTATCAGATCTCTTTATTACATTTTATGTGAAATACTAAACTAGTAGTTCAGGGGGTTTTCCATGTTTGGCAACAGCATGTAATTCTTAGTTTTAAAATTAAGTTGACTTACTGTAAATATCAAATTTAAATAGGACTGTTCACACCTGAGTTTCATAAATAGAACATACTGATTTGCTGAAGGATTCTGAGTTATAAGATATTAATGGAAACTGAAGAAATTCCAACATATTTTGAAACTATAGCTCTTCTTTTAGCCATTCTGTATAAACATAGACATAATTCTGCCCAGATTTCTAAACTGGCACTATAAAAACATATCACTGAAGATTCAGATGCTTTCTAGTTGGTCCTTACAAAATTTCTATTATGTGTTTCTCTTATTTTATAGATGTTATTTGCCTGGGGCAACTGATAGTTTTCCAAAAGAAGGAAAGAAAATAATAAGATGAGAGCCAGTTGGAAAGATTTCATTTCATTAGCGTGCCAATAGTGTAATGCCTGATGCATATGGTTTTGGAAGAAATTAACATTGAAGGAAATCCATTACTGAGGGGAAGATTGATTTAAACAGTCAGCTGTTAAAATGTCTGACAAAAGACAGTTTCTATGTTTCATTTGGTCCAGTTCCTGTTTCATCATTCTTTTTTCGTCTCCAGTTTCAGCACCAGGATATCCTCCTTCCTGATCTTAGAAAAAAATTTGGTGCAGTCACAGTTTGCTACCTTTTATTCATAATTTGTGCTCCTATTTTGGATAGCCTTGTATTTTCACTTTTTAACTCTACATTTCATTTTTTTGTGTGAGTCTGATAATAATTTGGTCATAAAATGCATTATGCATTAATGCGTGGTTTTGGAAATAATTTTCAAGTCACACTTAATCAGTTGTTGTACATTTCAGACTCTACCTTTCTGTGGAACATATGTTAAGTATTACCCAGTTTTGTCAGCTTACGAAGGAATATGATGTTGCAGAAGGTTTCTTGTCACTTCAAAACAATACAGCATTATTTTTGCTTTTATTTTCCAGCTTCGCATGACTTTCTTCATGTTATTTCTACTCCCCAAACTTTTACATCTTCAGAAATGCCAGGCACTGGTAAATTATAATAATATTCTTTCAGAAGCATACCCTTTTGATTGGTTGGTGATGAAAAGTTTGTTGCTGCTTCCATGTTAATGGTTTCAGACAGCTATTGCATACTGCTTGCTTTGGGTGATGCCCTACATTTTTCCAACTCCTGTACCACCATCCTCATTCCTGTGATCAGGCAGAGCACAAGTTTAGAGAAAGTCTGCAAGAATAGCTTGCAAATAATGCAGTATTGATAAAAGAACTGTGTCAGGAAAAGATTTAAATTTTGTAAGGCTTAAGGCTGTTCCAGTCAAGTAAAATACCATGCTTTTTAGTGATAAGATTTTTTTTGTTTCTTTTATCCTGTCAATTTTTCACATACAGTTTGCTGTGATTTTTTCCTATGTATTGTCTTAAAATAAGTAAGTCAACACAACTAAGGCCAGACCTTTCCAACTAAGCTATACTTCGGGTTATAGCTTTGGGAATGGATTGTTTTTCCTGTAACCTTAGGTAGGTGAGGATGCCCAAGTTAACATCTTCAACTAAGTCATTAGTGATGGTATTTGAAATGGAAAAAGGAGGTTAGTTTTTAAATAATTAAGTAAAAAATAATAAATGCTTTGCAGAGTAGTGGAAGGTAAAATTTCTCTCCACTGGATGTTCCTTCTTAATTTACTTACATGAAATTATTTCTCAGGTTTTTTGGGGTTTTTTTAACAGCAGCTAGAGATATTACTGATTTGGAAATATCCATGCCTGTAATTACTACACAGCTTCAGCTGTTAGGATGGCATGGGGTAAAATTGAAAAGTCGACTTCTTTATAGTCTCAAAAATTTGGTTGTTTTTTTATCCTTGCTGCTATTTTTGGAAGCTTTGCATTGCTTTAGTTGTCACCATCATAGTAATTCATACCCTTATTGCTGTTGTTAACTAGATTCTCATTTGTACTCATTATTCATCTTTGTAGATGAAGGATCAGAGGCAAAGAGGAGAGTTCCCTTTAGTTGGTTGTATTTGGTTTTCTCATTATTAAGATTCCCAGCTGTGGACCTGCCTTTCTTAGTTTTGGGTGGTTTTTTCTGTGCTGAGAACTTAGTTTTGAGAGGGAATAAAAAACCTACAGGTTTCCATGCGTGTAATGTTTCCATTAAAAGGCTGGCCCCTCTCTGGCCCCTACTTTCTGGATCCAAAGGTGTTTTCTTACTATCTACCATGCATTATGTGCTAAGATTATTAGGTAATAAGAATTCTCATTAGTAAGAATAATTAGGTCGCCTGGTTTCCACATTGACTTCCACACCAGCCTAACAGTCCATGAGATAGAGAAATGCCCAGATGACTTGCAAGTAATTTTCCCTGTGCTTCCATTTTAACAAAGTAACATCTGTTTGCCAAGTCCTGAGTTATTCAGGTAGCTCAAGAGACAATTAAGCCTTTTAACACAAGATTATCTTTCCAGATTTAGGTGAAAGGAAGCCTCTTTCTTCAAGATTCACAACATCTGGCATGCCAGAAATGCCACCAATCTCAGCTGGTAATGATATCTGTCATCTCTGAAGTTCTCCTTACATCTAGGCAGTCTCTCAAAAGACACAGCTAAATGGAGGGTTTATTCTGACTTGCTCTGTATAAAGCTGGAGAGACAGAAACTAGTTGCATCTGCTGCAAATTTTGAGATATATGAAATGAAATATTGCAATGATAAGATTAATTTTTTAATGTTGGTAAACAATTAGCTTGTCCAGGTTTTTTTGTGAAGGATTCTTTGTATAGATGGATATATATATATAAATATATGTATCTATATTCCATTGTTAGGAATGTTAACATGTCAAATTTGTTCCTTTTGCACATTGGAAAAGCTCCTCCACAGGCAGAAAAAAAGATTTATGTACAGTTCTTAAGTAGGTATAAACACCTTGGTTAGTGAGTGAATGTTGAATGTTTCTAGAAAAGGATCAAGTTGAAGAGACTTGAACAGAAGAATTTCCATTTCCAAAGACTGGGAATATCAAAACATCCCAGAGGGATCACTCAGCACTATTTCCTTATTGCCACCAGCTTCATCCAAGGGCATGTTTGTAAACTGTCAAAAGTCTTGCCTGCCTTAAACCTGAAACAAAGCCCAAAGCAATGGGAAATACGTGCTAGTGAGTACACATAGTCCAGATTTGACACTGGTTTATGTATTAGGTTGTGCATTCTCCCTGTGCAAAATTAGGATAACAGGATATGAGATCAGTAAAGGGACTTGTTCTTCAGTGTACAAAGAGATGTTGAGTTGTACAAGTGTAAGTTGTAAGATGTGCTAGACTTGTGTGGAAAATTTTCCTTTTTTCACATGCTTGCAAGCATTTATACACAGAGAGATAAATTCTCTACACTGTGTTTATTAGTGCCAGGGGCAGTAGTTTCCGACCCATAGAACGAAGGATTTCACTGATTGTAGGGAAAAGTTGAATCAGATCTTGAATTCTAAATACATAGATGTGATTCTTAGTTGCCATGTTACTGCTGCAAGAATTGTTAGAATCGGTCAAGGGAGTGTAAACAGTGGTTTGGTCAATTGGGTATTTTGGCAATTTTCTGCAGATGTAGAGCCATTTAGCTACTGAGGCTCAGGGAGTATTGTGTTAGTTGCAACCACGGCAAGACACTTGACTGCAGGTGTGAGGCACAGGGTACTGCCAGGAAAGGGAACTCATGGCCCTAAATACAGACATTTAAGGTGGTGTGAGCTGGTCTTGCTAGCATTGCTGTGGTGTAAGGCTGAGTGGATATCTCAAGATCATTTCTGTGTCTGTAGCGACCGAGAGACCAGAGCTGGAATCGACCTCGTCTGCTTCACGGGAAACCCCAAGGATGGGTAAATAGCCAGCAATTCCCTCCTTCCCTGCTTACTTTGGCAATGCTCTTCTCTGCAGAGATGAGCCTGTTCAGATGTGCTGGTGTCCCAAAGAGTGGGTCAGTGATGTGGCTGGAACCTTGTGTCTCCTGACTAAAAATTCTTCTAGCTGTAAATGTCCTGGGGAACCATTTCTAGGTTTCCTCTCATGCCTTGGCTGCCAGTGCCAGTTGAAAGGCAGCACTGTGCCAGCACGGGGAGTGAAGCTGTGACACGGTAGCCTGGCCCAAGCAGGGCCACGTCCCCTTCTCTATAGCTCTGTCTTGATGTGACCCGTGTGACAGCAGCCTGTGAGAGGACCTGAAGGTGGTTTCTGTGTTTGATCTTAGCCACTCGAAGACCAAGGCCGAAGTCCACCACTCCTTCCTCCCTGGCAACTCCACAAACTGTGATGGGTAACTAGCAACAGCCTTCTTTTCCCATTGTCTCCCACCTCTTTCACTTCCCATCACACCTCCCACCCCAAACCACCTGGCATCCTTGTCATCTTCCATGGAGAGGATGAAGACTTGTTGGTGCAGCTTGGCTTGCCGAAGCACACGCCACACTGGTTCTGCCATTCTGTTCTTTGATCCCATGCTTTTTTCCATGGCCCATGAGCATTTTGTGCAGGAATGCATGTGACATTCTGCAGAGAGACCACGTTGTTGCACCTGGCCTTCAGCTCCATTTGCCTGCTTCTTTGTGTCTGGGTGGTGGGCCTTGCTTCCTCTGATGCGTTCAAACACGACAGCGTTCCTAGGAGGCAAACCCAGTTGGGCTGGCACAAGAACACAGCACAGCAGTTCAGCCACCCTCTAGGCATTCCTTGGGCAAGGCTGCATCTCTTGGTTGCCTCACCGCTGACTTTCAAGGCTGCTGGTTTTCTTCTGGCCATGCCTTTACATTGCTATCACTTGGAAGTGGGAATGCTCTGCCCTGCTGCTGCTTTTGAGGCTGTTTTATGTTTTATAAAATCGATACCTCTTTTCAGCTTTTGGTGAATATTGGGATGTTTTTTCGTGGTTTAAGACACTGGCAGCCTCTCTTACTGACAATATTTCTGGCAGATCTGACAGCTGTGCAAGGCAGCAGTGTCCCAAGAGATATTGTTGTGCCTTTAGCCAACCTGTTACTTCTCTTGGGCCTATATTGGGATAAACCCGCAGTGCAGATACAAATGGGGCCGTACGTGCAAACCGTGTTTAGTTCAGGCACTGGCTATGGCACTTGGTGTCTGTGGGGGAGATGCTTGTGGCAACAGCTTCTTTCACACTGGCTGGTGTGCAAGAGCAGTCCTGTGTCCCTGCAGTACTTTGTGGCCCATGGGGTAACCTGAGCAGGCTGGTGTTCCTAAAATCTGAAGCTAAGTGGAAGTTAAAAATGTAATGAACAGTATCAAGTGACTTGGCACTTTTGTCTGGAACAGTCTTGCTTTCATATCAACTGAGACATTTCACACACTTCAGGATCTTTTCCAGGGAATTTACATTCCCTACTTTGCATTACTTGAAGTAATTTTCTGGGCTTTCTTGTTTTTACAGTGGAGAAATCAGATACTTGTAATTATAACAAGGCATATAAATTTGGCTGGGCTAAGGATATTCATTTCTGTTTCCCTGCCTGGTGATGTTGTCTGAATCACTTTTTATGTTCTTTTATTTTTGCCAAATTTTTAAATTGGATTTTTTCCAGTATCTTCATCTCATAAATTCACTTTCTCCTTGACTTCTCTTGGCCAGGGTTCTTGTACTTTTTCAATCTTGAATTCCTTCTAATCACATGGGAATTTTTTCCATGTTCCTTGTCATTCTGTTTAGTTTTTTTGCACTATATTTGTGTGGTTTTACACATCTTTGCATATTAACCTCATTCTTTTTAAAATTCTCCTAATTTTGTAGAACATATCTTTTTTCTGTTCTTTATTGTTTGTGCTCTAAACAGTTGAGTCCATGGTTGCAGGTGATGCCATGGTGTGATGGTTCATGTATTTTTTAAATAATAAGCCATCATTTTTTCCAGCCCCACATGACTTTCTTCATGTTACTACCACTCCTCAAACTTCTACATCTGCAAAAATGTCAGAACAAGAGACTGGTAAATGGCATTTATTTTATTACCTATCCTTGATTTTTCTTGATATTCAAGTGGTACGATTCTGATGTCTGTTTTATATCCTGTATTTTTAATGTTGCCTCCAGAGATCTTTCATTTGTTCATTATGGCTTCATGTTATTTGTAGTAATTATCAGTGTAGAATTATCAGTTCCAGCCTCAAGTAAGTGATCTTGATACCACCTGGCTCTTTCAGGCTAGTATTGTATTACTGAAGGGTTCTGTTGTGGTCAGTGGGGCAGAATTTAGCACTTAAGAGGAAACTCTCAGGCTTTGATGAATTTTGGGATATCAGCATAACAGTTATGCTTTGCAGGGGGAATGTTTTTCTTTACCTAGTAGACACCTTTTAAAGAGGACTTTGGTTTCCTGTTATAACTTTTTTAAGTAGTCTCTGATATTTAAAAGGCTGCTGCAGTACAGCATTTTGGTGCTAAAAGTTATTTTCACAGTTACTTCTGCTAATAATTTATTATTTCTCTCCATTTATTCATGAATATAGGTTTTTAGGCACAATTTATGCATGTATTTGAGCATGAGATTTTCCCATATAGTCATAAAAAATAGTAGAAGGCTGCTGTGAGGTTCTCAGCTTTGGTTCTGTTCATGCTAGCATGATTTAACAAGTGAGATTTTATTCCATCAGTGTATCAAACATCACTCTCTTTCTGGGGACTAATCAAATGGAATTGGGTAAATGAGCATTGACATAGTTCATCATCTGAAGATTAGCTAATTACAACACACATACACTATTTGTGTTTTATCTAGTCTTATTTGGTTACAGTTTGGTCAACATCCTTTTAGCTTCTCTTCACAGATAAATTTAGAAAAGCTTTTATCTATTGCAGAATTCACACTGAACACAAACATGATACAGCTGTACTAATACTCAGTGGGTGGTGCTGACAGTTATCTTGCCTCTGCATGAATGCAATATTTTTGTTTTCTTTTGAAGTTGAGAACTCTATCTATCCAAGGTCCTTTCTATCTTCAGTAGACAGAAGACTTCTAGCACTTTATCAGGCATGACTTTGCTGTTGTCTGCAGTATTGTACTCACCAAGTTACCACAGCCTTCTCTCTTGATTTAAAGAACTGGGCTACTTAGATTACTTATTGCTTGGCCTTACACTTTATTAAATTATGAATGTTCTTAACCTTGAGAGTACCCACTCTTCATTTTTTCATGTAATACCACTCATAGAAATGTTTCTTTCATGCTCTAGGCTGTACAATTTCTCTAATGGCAATGGTGGTCTTAGGGGCTGATGGAATCTGGGTTTGTTGGGGGGGGTTGTGGTTTTGGTTTGGGGGTTTTTTTGTTGGTTTTTTTTTTTTTGCATTTGTGTTTTTATTAATGTATTGTCAGAAAAACATAAAAATATTTTTAAGCCGTTTTCCGGCAAAGGATAGTCTGTCTCAAAAATCCTGCATCTATTAAAGTAGCTTTGTGGCAGTTGCAGGGAAAATCTGATTCTTGGCCAAAATATGAATTTGTAGGAAAATATTTTGATACCACGTGTGTGAAAAATGTGTGCATGCTGTATCAAAATAATATTGGGCATTTGCAACTCCTTATTTAACAGACTTGTCTGGCACATCCAAACTGAAGTGTAGGGGAGAAGGGGTCTGCTGTCAGCTGTTGCTATTGGATAGAATTTTATAAACAGATGCAGAAATCTGGCTTAGTAGCTAATGCCTAAAATTAGATGTTATGTATCCAAAAAAAAATTACCCCATGAGACAGAAATGGAGTAGGCTACTGCAAATATCAATTAGAAATGTGTATACAAGAAATATAAAATAAATGTATGTCCCTTGGATGTGCTAAGGGCTGAAGATCACCTTATCTAAGGCTGATCTCACTTACTGTTTCAAGATTTTTTTCATATTTGATCTTAGCTACCCGGAGACCAGGCCTGAAAATCACTTCTCATCCCTCCATGGAAACCAGAGGGAGCATGATGGGTAAATAGCTTATCATTCCATTAGCTTTTCCATTGCTTGCCATCTCTTCCAGCAGCTGTGGGGAGTGCCAAGCTTCATTCAGACACGTTGCTTCGAAGACTGCTTGATGCTGGGCTTTCTCCCCACACTCCACCCCCACCCCTGCTCAACTCAGCCACTTCTGTGCAATCTAAGCTGGAAAATAATTCCCCACAGTGACTGAATAACAATCCACAAATAGACCTTGCTGGCTTATGTTGCCTCTAGGTTTCTTCTGGTAGCTGCAGTTTTCTTTCAAAGAATAAGTACTTTTAAAAAAGAGGCCAGTGAGAAGATTGCCTCACATGAGCTACTGGAATTGACCCTCCTTCATTTCACACCAGCTTCAGTGTTCATGTAACACCTCATTTCTCAGTTGATCTTTACAGCTGTTGTCACCTGGCTTGATCTCACATCAATGTTGTTTTGATCTGCCCAACAGCTACTGGCCAAATACTGTGGATCTGAAGCCAGTTCTAATTTTAACTCCAGATTTTCTTTCAGCTTTTGATGAAAATCAGCACATTTCTTCAAGATCTGAAACATCAGGCATCCAAGAAATGCCATCAACTGTTCCTGGTAATACTTGAAAAATGTGATTTTAAATAGAAATTGCCCCAGAGATTTTAATGAAAAAACTTGTATATCGTTAGTAAAGTTTAATATGACTCAAAATAACTTCAGAACTGTTGTAATTAAGTTGCTCTTTCAAATACCAGACTAATTTAGGAAATTTTGCATGAAATAGTAAATATTCTCTTTTAATTTTGGCCTATATTCCTGGTATATTTTCAAGTCTGTATTGCTGTGTTTGGTGTTAATGGGCATGTCTTATTACATGAAACAGAGTTCTCTTTTTAAGTTGTAATACTGCAGAGGGATAGACTGAAAGGTAACATAAGTTCTGTTTAAACCCCTGAATGAAACCATTCGAAGTTGAAACTGTTGAGTAAGTCCCACAGAAATAGCAGGAACTATAGCAATGAACATATAGGGTTCAAAATGGTGGAGAACAGACCTTTAAATACTTTAATTTGAATATATTTAAAGCAATGATTAAGTTAGACATTTTGCTGTGAGAAAGGGAGACTGCACTGGCACGAGACTAATAGAAACAAAAATGTGCAATGTCACGTGTGTTGCTATATTGCTTGAGCACAACTTTGCAAATAAAAGGCACGACATTGCAATTTTAAGAAAACATTTGCAACAAATTGCTCTTGACCAGATACTTCCATGGTAGCTCTGATGCTTCCAAACACCTTTGAAACCTGTTATACCAGACGCCAGTTAAATTGTACTGGTGGATTGATAGTATTTTATTGATATTAAAATTAACTACAACTAATAATATGTAATAATCAATATCATTTTCCTGTTCTCCCTTATCAGCATTTATCCTTTAGGCTTCTTCTACTTCCTCAATTCATAAAATAAGCTAACTTACCAATACCTTATAAAATGGGACAATGAACAAATGCAGTTTTATCAGTGCTTAAGGTTCTGTTTTGTTTAGTGTCCCTGCAAGAAGAAATATTTAATTTCCATTCAATAATCACAATTTGTTCCAAAGTCTATTTCAAGTTGTTACTTGTTAAGTTGCTCCCTTGCAGAAAAAAGCAGTTAGGTTTAAATTTCATCACATTGCCACTGGCTGCCTTTTTTCTGCTGTGAACACATTTTATTCTAAGTCTAAATGGCCAGCCTGTTAAAGGACAGTTTTGTATCTGTCACTTCTTGATCAGCATCTAGAAAGCATTTTTGGTACAAAGTGCCAAAAGACTAATCTTTTTCACCAACTTGTATGAATTTCTTCTTTCTGCTAGTGTAATTTAAACTCCAGAAAGTGTAGAAGAATAATCTCAGGAGTTCTGTCTAGTGTCAGATACTGGATCTTCTGGTCACCATATTGGGCTGCATGTCTTTCTCTTTATTCACATAATTCAGAAAGGACTTTGAAGTGTCCAGTATCTTGCTTGTGTTTGCAGTGACATCATCTTGAACAACACAGCTTGTGTGTTTGCTATCCCAGCAACAGTCAGATTCCTCAGCACTTTAAATCCAGATTTTCTGTGCAGCTCTTAATGAAACACAGACAGTTTCTCAATTCCCATCTAAAGCATCTGGAGTCACGGAAATACCATCAACTCAGTCTGGTATTGACATTTCTTGCAAACTGAGTGTTCTTGAATTATCAGAAGTATTCTCAGGGTGCTTTTGGTGAAATGTTGATTTCCTTTACTTTGGGGATAAGAACAAATGCAAGATAAAAATTCTACACAGGGTACTATTTTTGTTTAAGGCAGTATCTATGATGTTTAAAGTTATGGATTATGATCTTTCCAAATTCTGAGTTCACTTTTACAGTACTAATTGGTAGTATTAGCCATGATTGCCACTGACCAATTATGTATTACTTAATGTAATAGAGCTTTACCATGAGATACTGTAGGGCTTGTAACCAAACTTTAATTTCTCTACTATATGCAGTGTATCATGATACAGATAGCTGTTGTATTACTTCAAGTCATACCCTTTTTTGTTTTCTATATACTTTGTCATTACTAAAGTGTATTTCTGTGATTATTGGTATTTAAGACATTGTCCTGGTCACTTACAATGGTGGGGGCAGAGACTGACATGTGCAGGATATTCTTGTTGTGGATTTATCTTCTATACATATTGTTCATGTTCAGCTGTGGTTTTAAAACAACTTACTGGTTGTTCAAGTTGTAAATCCTGAAGTTGCATAGAATATTCAAACATATTTCTCATTAAGGAGGACTCTCGAACTATGACAAAAATCTTTTTAGGGAGATTAAAGGTAGCACAGTGAGCATTGCAAACCCAAGTTTAGGGTTAGAGTTTTTTTTAAACAGCTTGAGACTTGATCATCTAGCTATATCTAGGGGAAAAAAATATTTATTTAGGGAGATAAATGTTTGTCAGCTTTCTGCACGTTTCCTAAATGATCAAGCCAATTTCTTTCATATTTTCTTCCTCTATAGGACAAATTTAATGCTGAACACAGGAACTCTCCTTTTTTCTCTTGTTATACTCTGAACCTTGTCTTCTACTGCAGACCTCTATAGATATTTGTAAATGTTCTATAGTATCCTCCTGTACACTAACAAGTAGGTACTTCCTTTTATACTTACCATCTTAACAGTTATGTTGAACACTTCTTTAAACCAGTGGTAGGCAAGGAGAAGACATTCAGAAAATGTGTATGTGAAACTCTTATTATTACCATTTTTAAGCAAAAAAAAATGAAGATGGAGAGTAGCCCTGTGCCACAGAGAAGTGTGTAGTCAGATGAAAACAGATAAATTTCTGAAACTCTTTCAATCCACCCCTCTGTCAATCTACCCGACAAACTTTTGATGCATTTTTGAAAGATTTTATTTGCTAAGACTGGAGGAATCTAACAGAATTCTTTCAGAGCAACAACTCCATGTTTGAAATGTTCTCTTTGTTCGTCCATCAGATTTGTGCTCTTCTGCTTTTCCTGTACTGTGTTCTTGCAAGTGTGGTGACAGTGTCCAAACTTTGATTCCATTTTCTGACATAAACTGACTATCATCTGTGTGTGTTAGGAATTTGCTCTATGCTTTTATGAGAAACTTTTTGCTTTTTCAATAATACATTCTTAGACAAGAGAAGGGATTTTTATTGTGGCCTGTGCATTCACTGTTGTCATTTGCATATCTGTTCACTAATTACTGAGCAGTAAATGTGACTCTTCTTGTAGCTTATCCTTGTCTTCCAGTGTTGATATCAGATTCTGTCTGGTCAAAGTCCTTTATACCTGTTCAGAATGAAAACTTGTAAATTAATCAAGCTATTCTATTAGAGATTCTTACAGATTTTGGTTAAGAAAGCATAAATTGGTTTTCTTCTACCAGTGTGCCCAACTCTTGATGGAAATCCTTATTAATTTCACCTTTATGCATTTTTCCGTGGAGAACCTGTTGTTTCTCTTTTTTTTTTTTCCAGGCATATATTAGTTTAGACCTGAAGTTCATAATTTTAAGTGTGGTGAAGTATATAATAATCAGAGCTAGTTGATAGTTTTTCAGATTAAATATAAGGTGGGCAGTATCGTTGATGCAAACAAAAGTTCTGGCTATATATTCATTGACTAGTTTGCAATTTATAGTTGAAAAATATTTGATGCCTGTAAAAGGATTTTGGAAAGTGTCATTTACTGCAGTTAAAAAGCAGCTCTGGAGCATCATGACTGCCACTATTGTACAATAGGAGCAGTGTTTAGCTAGTGGCTGGGGGTTTGTGGTAATATCAAGTTGGTGATAAATTGATGTAGGATTTATTTGGTAGAGAGAGTATATATGAGAAACCGCAATTTAAATATTGACTTATATCGGTGTGATTAAAGTAATGCTTTCATATGCACAGAGAGACTGCCATAACATCTCAAGATAGTTTCCATCTCTAATCTTAGCTCTCCCGAGACCAGTTCTGGAGCCCACATCTTTTCCTTTCCTGAAAACCACGAAGACAGTGATGGGTAAACAGTGATTCCATCCTAATTTCTATAATTTCACAATACTTAAATAAGAAAACCTGTATTTTAAAATTTAATCCAAACATTTCAATTCTTTTACTGATAGTCACAATACCAAGCAATTCAGCAAGATGGTCAGTCATTTATGTAAATTATGAGATACTTAATTATTAGGCTTCTCAATTACTCTTCCTAATTTTCTGCTCTATAGGCTTAGTTCACTAAAAGATTAACTGCCTGCATACTACAATAAGTCAACTTAAAAGTTCAATAATACGCCCTCCTGGTTTTGAAGTTNTTAACTAAAAGATTAACTGCCTGCATACTACAATAAGTCAACTACGCCCTCCTGGTTTTGAAGTGAAATAACTTTGTAATGAATGCAAATAGTTCCATAGAGGAGCTGAGCATAATATGGACTTTATTCACAAAGTTCTGTACTGACACATCTTTTTAAAAAAAGTCCCTATTTCTGAAGGAAGTTTTCTGGTTTAATCTTAGTTACTCAGAGACCAAAGCTGAAACCTACTTCTCCTTACCTTACAAGCCGAGGAACAGTGGAGGGTAAAAAGATTTTTTTTTTTTCTTTTTTCTTGCCATTGTTTGACATAATTTTCACCTGCTTTGAGCAATATCTGTGGTTTGTTAATGCACTTTAAAACACTTGCCATACTAATGACATAATTACGATGTTTGAACATATGCTCATTTCTATCACTTGAAAAGTCAGTTTTGAAGGGACCAGTGACAAAAAGAATTTGTCACAGAATTCCTGTGTGACTCTATGTGCAGTTGTTATTTTGAAAATTCTTTCTAGAATGAAATATTCCAATCTGGCAGAAACATAATTTTGTGTCTTCTTACTGATGTGGATTTGTTAGCATACAGAATATTTTTTACCTTTTTGAATGAGAACTGAAGTTCAAGCTTGGTAAATAGGCATGTTAATCATTGGCTTTGAGACTGATTGTAAGGAAGAATGGGCATTATATTTCACAGAGAATTGCAAGGCCTTTCATGTGAATGATGACAGCTTATATATTCTGCTATGCGTAAAAACAATAATAGTGAAAACAATAAGAAAATATTTATTTGCAACAATTATTGAACTTTTAAGAAAGGTTAGAGTTATGAATGAATATTCATAGCACAATGTGCAGTTTATTCCTTCATGCTAAAAAAAATTAGTAATTAGTATTTGCAGCTGCTTGAATTGGAGCCATAACCAGCACTTATCCTGAATTTTGAATTCTAAGATGAGCCTTGGCTCATGCTCTGTCTGCATTTCTTGTTGGGTTTGCATCTTTGAAGGAAGTGTAAGCAGTGGTTTGGTGAATTGGATATTTCAGCGTTTCTCTTCTGATGTAGAGCCATTTAGCTACTGAGGCTCAGGGAGTATTGTGTTAGTTGCAACCACGGCAAGACACTTGACTGCAGGTGTGAGGCACAGGGTACTGCCAGGAAAGGGAACTCGTGGCCCTAAATACATTTAGGGTGTTGTGAGCTGGTCTTGCTAGCACTGCTGTGGTGTAAGGCTGAGTGGATATCTCAAGATCATTTCTGTGTCTGTAGCGACCGAGAGACCAGAGCTGGAATCGACCTCGTCTGCTTCACGGGAAACCCCAAGGATGGGTAAATAGCCAGCAATTCCCTCCTTCCCTGCTTACTTTGGCAATGCTCTTCTCTGCAGAGATGAGCCTGTTCAGATGTGCTGGTGTCCCAAAGAGTGGGTCAGTGATGTGGCTGGAGCCTTGTGTCTCCTGACTAAAAATTCTTCTAGCTGTAAATGTCCTGGGGAACCATTTCTAGGTTTCCTCTCATGCCTTGGCTGCCAGTGCCAGTTGAAAGGCAGCACTGTGCCAGCACGGGGAGTGAAGCTGTGACACGGTAGCCTGGCCCAAGCAGGGCCACGTCCCCTTCTCTATAGCTCTGTCTTGATGTGACCCGTGTGACAGCAGCCTGTGAGAGGACCTGAAGGTGGTTTCTGTGTTTGATCTTAGCCGCTCGAAGACCAAGGCCGAAGTCCACCACTCCTTCCTCCCTGGCAACTCCACAAACTGTGATGGGTAACTAGCAACAGCCTTCTTTTCCCATTGTCTCCCACCTCTTTCACTTCCCATCACACCTCCCACCCCAAACCACCTGGCATCCTTGTCATCTTCCATGGAGAGGATGAAGACTTGTTGGTGCAGCTTGGCTTGCCGAAGCACACGCCACACTGGTTCTGCCATTCTGTTCTTTGATCCCATGCTTTTTCCATGGCCCATGAGCATTTTGTGCAGGAATGCATGCGACATTCTGCAGAGAGGCCATGTTGTTGCACCTGGCCTTCAGCTCCATTTGCCTGCTTCTTTGTGTCTGGGTGGTGGGCCTTGCTTCCTCTGATGCGTTCAAACATGACAGCGTTCCTAGGAGGCAAACCCAGCTGGGCTGGCACAAGAGGACCTGCCTTTCCATTGCCATCACCTGGAACTGGGAATGTTCTTCTCTGCTGCTGCTTTTGAGGCCATGTTAGGGTCTTTAGATCAAAACCTCATTTCAGCTTTTGGTGAATCATTGGATGTTTCTTCACAGTTTAAGACACTGGCTGCTTCTGGCAGTAATGATATTTTTTGCAGCTCTGGTAGTGATGCGAGATGGGAATTGTCCCAAGAGATATTGTTGTGCTTTTAGCCAACCTGTTACTTCTCTTGGGCCTAGATTTCAGTAAAGCTTAAGCGTAGAGATGAAAGGGGACATACGTGGAAA
Source organism: Promerops cafer (assembly GCA_013398275.1). Taxonomy (NCBI): domain Eukaryota; kingdom Metazoa; phylum Chordata; class Aves; order Passeriformes; family Nectariniidae; genus Promerops; species Promerops cafer. The sequence continues at coordinate 132,892 of VZSE01004122.1, read as the reverse complement.
ACCGTATTTAATTCCGGCTTTGGCTATGGCAATTCCCCTTCTCTTGTAATGTGATCTCTTCTTCATATTTCTTCTAGCAGCTTCTTCATTATTTTCATCATTAGTGCATTTTCACACATTTACATTAGGAAATCCATGGCATGTTCATTTGACATGTTTTCCTTTCCCAAATCCCTAGTTTCTTAGTAATGTCTTGAAACTTGTTCAGTCTATATGTTCAGATAGTGCCAAAAATTGTTTAGTTTTGGTTTTCTTTTTCTTTTTCCAGCTTCACTGGACTCTAATCATATTAGTTTCCTGTCCCAAACTTCTGCATCAATATCAAAAACAGAGAATGGTAAATTGTATTTATGATACTTCCATTGCTTAGTATTTGGTTTTACATCAAGCATGTTACAGTTACGGGCAGTTTACTCTGATTGCTTGGTGTCTGAAGCAGAATGTGTTTTCAGTGTGTGATGGGCTCTATAATTACATGGTGATATTTTGTGGTATAGGACCAAATACAAATGAAACCACAGGAATTAATATTTTTTGTGTGGTTTTAAGCTGTTGAATAAATTAGGAGCAATAGGATAGGTCCTAGATCCAAAGATGGGTTCATTATCAGTTATAAAGATATGTTCTTGACTGGGGGATTTTCTGTTAGCCGTATCTTATACTTTATTTTGCTGTTTTCTCTATTCATAAGACCTTTTTTCAGATTACGTTGCTACTGCACCTTGAAATTTTATTGCTGGGGTTATATGTATTCAAGAACTTATTTGTAATCATTGCAAAGGTACATATGTGCAACAGATAAGAAGGAAAATTATCCTAAACCTGGCAGTCAATATTTCAACAGTTTTGTGTTAGATTTTCTGCCTCAGTCTCTCTTCAATATATCACAGAAGTTGTGTTAATTTATATTTTGTCAATTAGATTAAATACAACAAATGACAAATTGCATGATGTATAGTGTGTTAAAACCCATTAGCTTTTGCTATATCGAAATATGCAAAGCTTTGGCAATAGAAATACCTGGTTGTACAAATTCATATTTGCATTTAAAGTACATAGATCTCTTTCTAGGGGTGCAGGTGAAGCCAAAGCACAGGTTTTTCCATGTTACATGGGCAGAGATTTATCCTGTTGATAAATCTGCTTTTAGAGGGACTGCGGTTCCTGTCTGGGTGTGTCTATTAGGTGCATGTGACATCTTCATAACTTTTAAGTTTTGTTACTTTCTTTTAAAGTTGGAAATTTATGAACCTCTGTTGTAGTGATGTCGGCATCTTGCAAAGGAATGTAAAGCAATCTTTCTTTTTCTGATTTTTGCCCCCCTTACTATGTCTGCATCAATGTGAATCTGTCTCAGGGATATTTACATTTTTCCACAGTTACAAGTTCAGATGACCTGGAAATATCTATGCCTCCACTTTCCAGAACACCTCATGTGCTAACAACAACTGCGGGTAATAGCAATGCATTAGCTTTTCAGTTAAACCCTTGTGGTGTTTGGACAGCCATTTTTGAAATTTTATTAATCCTAGGTATTTTGATCATCTTCCATGTCGTCTTCTGTGTGAGTCATGATCATTGAAAGCATCCTTTTTTGTAAGACAGGTTGTGCTTTTTGCTGAGAAACTCACCTGGCAGTGCTTCTGATCTCACATTCATTTCTCAAAAAGCTTCTAGGGCTATTTTGAGGTATACTTACATGAAGCAAACCTGGTTTAATACTACTAAACTAGGTTTAATACTACTACTGACTAAATCTTAATAAGAATTCTAAAATTACTTGTTGTTTTCTTACAAGCCTAATTGTTATATGCTTAGTTAGAACACGTCTTTATACCAAATATTGTCTTGCCAGCATAGGAAGCTCCTTTCTTACTATTTTTTTGCTGTTTAGTGATTTTTTTTAACTTTATCCTTGTTTTTCATGTGTGTATGACAGATTAGATGACATTGAAATTCACTAAAAAATATTGACACAAAACAAAGCACTGAAGAGAACTAAGGCTGGTGCTTTGTTTCATGGAAATAAACTTGCAGTGCTCTTTAGTTTTTGTAGTTTGGGGGAGGGGGAGATTGGGTGCTTTATCTTTATAATTGTGGTATTAAAAGTATTTATCTTTGTATTTTCTGGGTTGCTTTAAGCTATGTGAACCATGTGATCCAAAGCAATGTTAGCTTTGGTTGGCTGACAATTTAGTTTTAGTTCTCACTTTAAGCACTACCTTCAGCTCACACTCTAAACCAACCCTGCCCCATTCCTGAGGTAAGGTGTGCTTATGGCAAAGTGCAAATTGGGTGTGCTATAACATATCACATTTTTTGGTTGTTTTTCTGTGATCAAAAAAAGCTGTGTGTAGAATTAATAATCATAGATAATGTGACGTGGGTTTTTTTGTAGTTTTCAGTGGTATTCAGCCTGTTCTTTCAAGTCCTGTGGCACCTAGTAAGCCTGCAGTAGCAGAAGTTGGACCAGGTACAATAATCTCTACCTAGTTCTTAATTCAGTAGCTCAAGACATGCTCTAAATGTCAACTAAAATTAATACACTGCTGTTATTTTCAGTGCACATTTGGATTAGCCACTAACAGCTGATTTCGAATTTATGTTGCTGCTAATGGTTGAACTTGGTGTTTTCTCAGTTATAATGCATATGGCAACTCACAGTCACATGATTCATTACATTGAAAAATATGCCACATAGATAATTGAGAAAACAGTATTTGTAGAGTAGTTCTGATGAAAACACTGTGACGGGAACTGTAGGTTGAATTTTCTTGTTGTAGCATCACTAAAAATGTTAGCATTAGTGCATCCTTAACAGCATGAAATTGATTAACAGTTACAGACGCTCAGTGGTTTTGGACTGAATCCACAGCTGGATCTGTTGTCAGGTTTCTATTCCAAATTTTATATGTTTTAATGTGTGACTAATTGATTGTTCAACATGTCCTCTTCATTAAATATCTACATTGTACACAGTACCATCTCCCTTAAGTATTGGACCAAAACTCAAGATGTTTAAAAGCTCTACTTAACATCTTACTTGGCAGCAGTTAAGATCCAGACCAGTTGTAATGAAGGCAAGAGGAAAAAAGTATCCAAAATTTTTGCACATCACAGATGTGCTGATTTATAGTCACTGAAGTTCTGTGCAGTTCTGAATTTCTCCCTAATGCATACTAAACTGATAAATGTCCAAACACTAGTGAAATATTTGTTGTTCTTGTTAAAACAAATTTATTTTTGCTCTTGAAGGAAGAGTTTCTTCCATTAGCACTTTGCTCTCTTATGACTGTCATCATTTCTTCCAGCAGCAACAAGTGAATCCATTCTGGAATCTTTCACACCTAAAACTTCCCGTCCTTTTCAATGGCCAAGGGTAACATTAGGTAATGTTGTTTTCACCCAGTGAAAAACTCTGTGTTTGTTTTGAGCACTCCATCCCATATGAATGCATTCCTTCCACATATCATTTCACATGCACAATCATACTTTTTCCTGGTTACAGAGGCTTGTTCTTCCATCATTGTTATATTGATTGTTCTTGACATACCTGTGTATGAGAACAAGCTTCTGGGTGGATTTACTGTCTCCAAGAAGTAAAACTTGTCTCTTGCATGATAAAACACCATCATCCTTTTATTAGTGTGCTATCTCTTTTATTCCCAATGCACACGCATGTGCTGATTTTCTCTGGTATGTAAAGCTTTCAAAATGGAAATTTTAATTGTTTTAGACTCACAGAATCTTATTTCTGATCAACATACATAATTTCAGTATCATCTCCATTCCACACTTCAAAATCTGGTTTCATCAGCTGGCTTTGACATTCCATACTAAGTTGTCCTCAATATAAACTTGTGACATGTGCTGTTTGTTGTGGGAAATGCTTGTTAAACAATTTTTCATTGCAAACTGAGCTCTTTCTTTCAGCTCCAAAAGAAATACCATTTATTCCTTCTAAACCGAAACCATCTGCTACCCCAGAAGTCCAACATGTGAAACCTGGTAATTGTACACATCATTTTCATAAGCTGGTATGCAGAGAGATATGTTCTCTAAAAATATCTAAGCAAAACTTCCTAAAAAGGACAGGAGCTATGCAATACATGAGCATCCTGACTAACTCATCATTCTCAAATTGGTCATTAGCTCTCATTAACTTAATGAGAGTTAAGCTCATCAGTTTTATGCGTTTGGGTCCAGTGATAGAAATATAAACTAGTTCTCTAGTGTTGCAACCTTTTTAAAGGACTGGAATGGAAAAAGATTCTCTGGGTGGCAAAGGGTGTTTTAAGATCACTCCTATAAGCAATAAATATGATTACTATTTTTATAATCTCCTTTGCCACTGCCCATCTCCCATTTTCACACAGAAATACCATGGCAAAGATGACATCTTTGCTAATACCGTAGGAACATAATCATTGTGTCATGCATTTTCTGCCTTTTGATCAAAAAACCAGACCTCTACTAATTTTCTTTGGATTTGGGATTAAGGGATATTAATTTGCCTCCTTTAGTGATTCAGGCACTGGACCAATAAATATTATGCTGTGGAGTATTTGAGACCTAAAATGTTTCTGTTCTCATGTCTCATAAACAGACAGATCAGTAAAAAACAGGAGCTGCCTTTATTGGCTTATACCTCTCTTACAATTAACTGCAGGTACAGACTGAGGATTTTCAGCAAAACTTTGGCCTTTAGAAGTTTCCTTCCATGTAGATTCTCTGGTGTTCATTACAGACTACATTCTTTTCTTCCTCAGCTCTCCTTTGTCACTATTCTCCCATAAGAGAAATTTATTTGCTGATTGAATCAAATACAGGATTAGAAATGTCTTGACAACATAAATGTGGGGAAGAAGCCTTAGAAGCAGACTCTCACACAATCCAGTGTGCAATTTCATAGGAAACAAAGCTAAAAGGAATGTAGGGTGTTACATGCAAGAGTAAGGCTTATCTAGACTGTTTAAAAAACAACTGCCCCGAACTATTGGAATGATAACACTTCTGGCTTCATGTTGACACATCTACTGATTTTTTTTGATTACACTTGAATTTTTCTTTTCTAGCCCCTAAACCACCACTTTGGGAGCCTAAAACTTCTGAGACTGTTGAACAACCAAAAGCAACCCTAGGTAATATATGTTTCTGTAGCTGTGAGTCACTCCTCTTTGCAGTCCAAGCCACAGTTTGTACTCTTACTTTATCTCATAGCTTTTGCTGTATTTAATCCATTTCTCTGCAAGAAGAAGGAAGTTAGGAGATAAGCACTCAGAAATGTTTTTCTAAACTTAGGAGAAAAAGAAACCATTTTTTTTATGCAGTTTTGCTAGTTCTGTGGTACAGTAAAAATTTTTGTCTTCCATTTTGCTGAGAGCTTTTCTACACCAACACTCTTTATTCAGAAAACTCTTTAAAAATACAATTGAAATGCCAAATGTAAAGGTAGTATTGTGGATGCTAATCCCAGAACTCTCAGTGAAGGATTCCTGTGGTACTAGGTTAACATGTTAGTTCCACTGTTTTATGAATCCTTCTGAATGTCATTTTGGCTTGAAAAACACCTCTCAGTCACTTCATGGCTCACTCCTCTCTGCTCTTTTTGTAGATGTCAAACATTTTTCCACTGAGTCGATTGCTATGAAACATTTTATTGGAAAGCAGTCTCATAGCACTCCTTTTTAAAAATGTACAAAGTTACTTACCTCTGCCTGAAATTGAATTTACGCTTTATCTGAAGTCAGACTAACAGGCATATCAGCTAATTACAGTTTTACCCTGGGCATATTTGGTGGAAAAAGGGTTTCTAGGACTCATTGTTCTTAATTTTTACCATTTACATGATACTGCTATTCTGCTTTTACTATTCTACTTATATTAGCAGAACTCAATGACTGCAGTTATGAAGCAGTTCCATTTTTTAATTGATTCCATGTTCTTCCAGCTGCTTGCCAGTAGTTTCTTTACTGTGCCAAAAATCGAGGGTATTTCTGTACATTTTGTCTATATATGTCTTCTTATGGCTTCAAATTGACCTGGAATTCAAAAGGATAAAAAGCATTACTGTTTTATCTCTTAGGTATCTTGCAAAAATGAATTTGCTAATTTAATGAGAGCAAGATTCAGATGTAGTTGCAAGCTTCAATTGCATATTTAAACACAATTACTTTTACAGTGAAGAACAAACAGGGATTTTGCTGGAGTAGTGAATTCTTAGGAAGATTTTTGAGAAGCCTTCTTGGCATATCTGATTGTACCATTTGCTTTTGTTCCCAGTAGCCATTCATTGCCTCGTTTGATTTTTTTGTCATACGGTGGAAAGCATAAACTTATAATCCAGTATATTTCTTTCAGCTCCTAAAGAAGCAAAACTCACTACTTCTGCATCTAAACCTAGACCATCTGCCAGACCCCAAAAGCCACGAACTAAACCTGGTAACTAATTTCCATAGCAAACATTTGTTACAATGTATCACTTAAGTAGTGCATTTTAGCTTGGATTTCTTCTGTGTGAATGTGAAGTTCAGCACTTAATCATCATTCCTCTTTGAGGAATAACATTTTTGTATTGGATCCCCAAAAAAATAGAAGCAAAGCAAGAAAACTTTGAACTTTTATATCCAAAGTCACCAACTCAGACAGCCTGATATCAAAGCAAATTGTTTTCCTGCTTTTCATTTTGAAATAACAAGTTTTCCAATTTAGTTCAGCATAGGGTCCAGAATACACAAATTCTACTGTTTTGCTGATGGTTATAGCATCTTATATAGACCCATAGGGTTTGTATTGATTCAGTGATCATTAGTGCGTATGTAGACTTATCTGAAACTGTAAAAGTACGAATGGAATTTTGTGCTGGAATTTAGTAGAGCCATATTTTATGATCCCAAATGAAATAGCACCTTCACACCCAGGTTAAATTTGGTCTCATGTATGGCAGAGAATAAAACACACCTGGCATTTTCTGGACCCGAAGAATGAATAAATACAGTTGTAAAAATATTTCTAGTGTTACATGGTTTATAATGAAACTAGAAAGCTGGAAATTGCATAATTGTTTATTGTAAGAATATATTACTGGAAGAGATCAGATGATTTTATCAAATTCTTTCCAGATTCCCTGCAAATTATTTTTTGCTCATAAAAAGAAATTAGCTCTCTTCAGACCAAATTATTCCCTGTGAAGCTTGTTAACGGAATGGCACTTATGATTTGGAATTGCCTCAGAATACTGTGCATAATTAGTTTTTTTATGCGGATTCCAGCTCCTGCATAATTTTTAGTGTAGGAAATCCAGTATTGTATTACAAGAATCATTACTTTTGTCTCTGCTGTAGATGTCCATGTCTAAATATAGATCTGAGTCCTGCATGTTGTTTTTTGAAACGGCTGAGAAAAAAATGCAACTCATTTGGAAACTCTTGCCTAAATTTGTTTTACACCCCGGGACTGACAAGATGAAGCTTTTATCCTGGTGTTTCCACACTGAGTGGCTCAATAGCAAGTTTCCATATGCCTACAAAGAAAGTGGCATTGTTCCATATTTGTGTGCCTCTGGTTCTTTCTTTCCCAGTAGTGGTCTCACAAATCAATGAGGTAGAATCCTAAGACACCCTTTTTAATCTTGATGCAGCTTGTCATGATTCTCTTGTAAGTAGGTGGTGAAACTGGCATGCATTCTGATGTGACAAATGACATTCTTGTTCAGAAAATATTATTTGAGCCGTAAAATATGCAGTACATGGGGATAAGCTGGCTTTTGGGTAGGTGGCAAAATGGTCAAAGAGCAGGAGCCTCACTTCCTCACTTGGAAGTTCAGCTTAAGTTAGAAATTTGTGTCATGATAGTGATTGTCATCTTTCCCTAATAATGAACAATATATGCCAAATTTGTATTTTATCAATGACTTACTAATAACTTGGCCTTTGTGTCAAGCAATTAATTTTGTCTTTCATTATTAATATTATTTTTGTGCTGTTTCTGGTAAAGTATTTGCCTTTCTTGGCAGTGGAGGAAAAAAGCTTCTTTTTAAAAACCCCAAATATTTAAATGATTTTCAGATTTTGCGGCTAACAGACTGTACATTCTAGTGAAAATTCACAGTTTCATTCTCTTTCTTGGTATTTGGGTAACTAAATCTGATTCCTCCATGAAAAAAATAAGGTTTTGTTGCCAATGTGATCATGCCCAGCCATTGTCCTCCCTTTTACTATTGTTAGCATGAATACCTCTCTCTAAATATTCTCCATTTTTCAGAAAAGGAAATTATAATGAATTTTCTATTGTGCACCAAAATTCACTGCAGCACTTTCTTTACAGAAAAGTTTTTAAATATCTCCAGGGATTGAGACTCCTGTAACCTCTCTGGGCATTTACTTAAATGCACAAATTTATTTGTCCTGAAGAGATTTTGGAGTTTTTGCCTTCTTAGAATAGTGGCAATAGTATCAAATATAAAAGCTGTCTAAGATATAAAAAATGTCAGTAAAGAAAAGAGGGAAAATTTAGAATTCTGAAATAACTCAGTCTTTTAAATTTAAACACCATCCACACAGGTAAACCACCATAAACCTTCATGTCGGGAAATAGAGACTTTAAAATTAAGAATGTGATTTTTCTATCTAAATTGACAGAGTTTTGGAAGTGTCAGGTCCCAGATTTTATTGTATTTAAAAATTTTAAGGTAACTTCCTAGAAATAAGTGTGCATGTGAGTCTTAAGATGCTTCTGAAATACAACATGACAAATGGTTAGTATGTCCAAAAATATAGTTTGAGGCACATCATACAATATTTATCAGCCCCTTTTTCTTTCCTAATTAAAATCTGTAGGGAGGAACAGAGGCTAAGAGTCAAAACAGAGTAAACAAAGCAAAATTTGAAGGATAAACAGGTTACTCAATGACTGTAGATGTATTTAGGAATGAAAATGGATTCTGTAAAGTCGTGCTAATATCAAACAATTCTACCAATTTTGACTTCCAAGTTCTTTATATTTTTCAGGGTGTTTGGAGTTTGTTCCTTTCAAACCCAATTAAGTATTCTAGATAGAGCTGGGAAGCTTGTCACCTTGATGATCTAATGTGCAGTGGCACTAGATAATCTGCTGGGATCTTCAGCCTTGCTTTCTGTGACTTTACAGTTATTTACACCTGAAGCCTTCCACATCTATCCTTCATATCACTATGGGAGAAACCCAGGAAAATTAATAGAATGGATTACCAAAGAAAATGGAGTTCTCTGGAACTGTTTCTTTTCAGTGGTCTACAGCCATAAAGAAGTTATTTAAAAAATACAGTAAAACAGGAAGGTGAAGCTTTAGAGAGCCCCTCTCCCAGTGTGTTCCTGTAGCATAAATGCACTTTTTTTTTCCAAAAACAGCAAAAGTCACATAGGGTAATTTCAGTAAATTTATCATTTACTCAATGTTTCCATTTGAAGAGTTTTGAAGAGGTGGATTATCGTTGGGAAGCAAGAGTAGCTCAGCCAGCAGTTGAAAAATAGATACAGATGCACCTGTATTTCTCTTAAGAAAATTCTCTTTATTCCAGCAGCAACCATTCCAGTGTCAGTCACTACTAGGAGCCCCTACACATATGAACGTCCAAAGACTGCAGAGGGTAATGCTTATGAGTCATCCTTAGTCATTCTTCTTTTCATTGGTCTCACAATATGTGCAGTTGAAAACACCATTTCCTGGAGGCTTCTTGCTTATGCATGTGTGGTCCAAACCCAGCAAATGGAAGTATAATCTTGGTGCTTTATTATTTCCCCATGTTTCTAACATGGAGATGTCTTCTAAAAGATAGGATATCACTTCAAAGGTATTTACTTGAAAGTTTCATTCGCATTAGAAGAAGAAAGAATAAGAATTATTGCAATAAAGATTTCATGGAATATAGAAATAATGTAATCTAAAAATGACATTTAAAACTGCACACTGCTAAACAATTCCTGCAGAAGGAGTTCTGTGGCACATTGCTTAATAATTTCTCAAATGTATGGAAAATACTGCATTTTTTCAATTAATACATCCACACTTGTGTTCAATTTTTTTTTTAAAAGTAATTTTATTTTTAATGAGGAGCACAGTTTATATAAAGTGATACATGGCCTTTTTTAGCATGAGAATATATATTAAGTGATGTGTTTAATATATACAGTTTTTATGCAGACTAAGAACAAGGATCTCTCCTTTGCAGTGGGCCCTGAAATGCTATATCTAATTCACAGGAACTGAATCACTGTTTGCATTTACTGTGCAGGTTGTATTCTGAGAAGGGCTTAAAGATATTTTCAGCAGTCTAGCTTTGGTCTTTAAAACCTGGATGAAGCTGACTACATATATGATACTTCACAGGACCAGGACAGCTTTAAGCCTTACTTAAATGATATGAAAAAATAGAATCAGTTTGGTTTGGCCAATTAGCAACAAATCACTTAAACTCATAGTTTTCAACTGCAACAATTTCTACACCATGAAATACTCTCAAAACTCCTCTAATGACATTGATTTGTCAAGGTCAATGTCACATAACTTTTTCTTAGCATTACTTGTTAATTCTCTTTTCTTTGGCTTTTGGCTAAACTATGAGAAGTTAATTTTGCTGCACAAGAACACCCAGCTCTTTGATTATCCATCAAATGGATAATCATTGCATGTTTTGTTCATATCCAACAATATGTCATGCATTAAACTCATAGTACAATTCATTTTTCTGTGGTTATTCATTGATATGGACAGAGGGTCATTTCCTAGACTCCATTTCTTCGTTGCTGAGTGTGAATGTGATTTATTATGGGACCATTTACTTTCAGCTTAAATGTTGGTTTTCACAAAACAAACTTTTCCCAGTATCCAAAATACACATTCCTCACATTTGAAGCCCAAATGATCTACTAAGATCAAAACACCTCAAGCTAAATCTGATAAGGTACTTCTTTTGAAATTATGTACTTTGAGGCTTGCTATTAGTGCAGAAAGTAAAGAAAATAAAAACTTCAACTTTTTTTCCTCTAGTTAGGGAGATGAGCCATTTATTTTCTCGGGAAAATACTTGTACAAAAATAAACCATATTGCTCTAGAAGACAGTTTGCAGACCTAACAAATAATATGCATTTCTTTTTATTATTGGAAGCTGTTTTTCTCTTTGTGAAACTGACTGATTTTTCAAATGCAACCTGAAAATAGAAATTAGTGTTTTGTAGGAAAAGATTTTGAATTTGAATTCCAAAAGTAACTGATGAGCTTGAATAATCACAAAGTCTTTGCAAACCAGGCATATGTAGTGAGAACATTTGAAAAATTAGTGACTAGTTTCTATGGAGTATCTGGCCACTGTCAGTAGAAGTTAATACTGGTTGTTTTGGGGTTTTTTCCTCATTTGCAGCAATATTAATACTACAGAATATTGTACTGTGAATGTTAATAGACACATAATGAATACTTTAGTATTAACCCCCTCAATTGCAATCAAAGTTTTATAGCGTTATTTACTGTGAAGCCCATTTTTAAAATGGGTAGATTCATAAGAGAGTTTGGGAGATAAGTGAATGTGTTCTATCTTTAGGTGTGTATATCTGTGTATTATACACTGCTTTACTTGTTACTGCCTTGAGAGGGAATAATTTATGCATTAACATTATTTTAATATGTTTTCTTTATTGTCAAGAAATTTTCATAGATTCTGCCATCTCATAATTTTTTGTCCCATTTGGTATAGTTTGTGACCAGGAAAAGGGCATGATATATTGGTTTTGTGATCCAAATTGTAAGTGGATATGAGAAAAAATGAACAGGCTTTGTCAAACTAATTTTTTTCAGATGACTAATAAATACAGCTCTACCAATAGCAGCCTTTGCTAAGCAGTCCTCTGCGTAATTGCTCACTTTAGAGGAAAAATTCAACTATTTTGTCATGGTCAGCACACTACTTTCAAGTAACAGAGTTGAGTTTGGGGACCCCTGACATTCTGTATATCAAGAGTCCCTTGCTGTCTCTGAGTTAAACTCTATCATCTCTTCTCTTGCTTGTTCTTGGATTTACTAATTTATATCCACATGTTTTTTGCTTCTATTGCCATCAAGTTTATCCAATTACTTATTTCTTATTTTACCTGTATTATTAAGAATTTTAATTGCCAATGGTTTAAGTCAGCTTGAAGATCCATATCACTGTGGTGTTATAATAGTACCTGCTTTTCTACTTACCACTAGAGTAATTTAAAATGTGTGGAGTGTGTTCCTTACTCATTTTGTCACACTGTTTCTGTTGCAGCCTTGGAACCTATTACACTTAGAATTGAACCACCAAGGTCACCCATAGGTAACAGAATTTCCTTGGCAAGCTGTTGCATTTGCTTTATTTACATCACAGCAAGCATCACTGAAGTTAGTCACCATATGCCTCAGGATTGTTTCATTTAACCTCATTTTTCTTCTAGGTAATCATCTTGCTTGGCATTCAAAACAGCTGGGTGTATTGCTCTCTTCACAGCTGGAATGTCTCCTTTATAAGAAAAGAAATTATACTGGCAGTTCTGAATCACCTTTCTCATAATTATGCTTATTTGCGCTTGTTCCAGTATTTATTTTAAAAACACAAACAAAAGCTGAGCTTCAAAATGACTAAAATTCCACTTTCTTGCTTAGATTGTTATAAACACATGGAGAGTGTTACCAGACTTGCCTACTTCTTCTCAGTTGCAGGTGTGAGGTTTCTGTGCTTGTGTGTTCAGCTGGCATCAGATGCTAATTGCTGTGCAATTTAACCAACTTATTGCCCACATTTTCTCTTCCAGCTCCAAAGGTGACTCAACGTGTGCCTTCTAAACCTAAATCTTCACCCAAACCTCACATCCCACAAGCCAAAGATGGTAAACTACTTTGTGATTTTTTTTTCTAGTACAGTTTATTTTGGATTGAAATGTATTTATGAGCAGCTGTTTAGTTATCTGAGCCAGTTAAAACAGAATGGGGTTCCGTTCTGTTCTGTGCCGTTCAGCGATTTTATTGCATTTTTCATGACCAGTATTTGCTAGGTATTTTTCACTGAGCAAAAGAATAAACCTCTGCTACTTCAGGGCAGCAGGATGAGAATAGTGTTGTTGCACTCAGATTAACCTTGCTAGCTAAAGCAAATACCAAGCAATTAAAGCGTGTAATGAGGCTGCTTGGGAGGTATAATTCTTTCCAACATTGCTTTGCATTGCTAGAATAAGTTTCCCTTCTAAGCCTCAATTAATTAATTTCATGTCATTATTATTTTCTGCATGAGGGTATAAATTGCCCAGTTATGCATGCATACTTAGTATTTGCTTATCAACATTTATTGGAATTAACGATTCTTTACGTTTTATTCCAAAATACTGGATTTTTATGTCACTAAATGTGAGAGCAGTTGAATTCAGTGGTAGGCAGAAAAAATTACTTTCTGTCCCATGCTCTCCAGTTGGTAATACCAACAGAAAATTGCCAGGGTCTCAATATAAACATATGTTATCCTTCAGTAGATGAGAACTATTTAAGGATAAACACTTTATTGAAGACATTTAAATTGTAGACATAGACCAATATTTTTGAAATCTGATTTTATCTATTAGATGTGATTTCCTCATGTAGCAAACTGTCAAAATCCTTGTCTTCTCATAACTTTTTAACCATGGCATCTGATTATAAAACATCGTTTCCAAATTACACCTTAAGATGCAAATTCTCATCCACTCAGTTTTTACCTTTGTGGCCATTTCTCATTGTTGTGGTAGTCTGGCCTTCTCAGAAATGTTTATGGTTTTGTCACACAATTGTTATGAGCTTCTCTTGATTGATCTGTGTTTAAAACAAACAAACAAAAAACACAAAAACCCCAGCAACTTGCTGTTTCTTCAAGAATCTGATGTTTTCTACAGCATCATCCACTTACCTTGTAATTGTCTTAAAAGATCCAAAGACATTTCTTCTTTTTTTAAATTGTAATCCATACAGAAGAATTGACAGATTTACACATCAATTTCACATCCTTATGACTATAAACCACCCAGTTTTATTTTAGATCCATTCCAGTCTAGAGCTGAATTATATGACTGTGCAATAAAATACACCATATAGTGCTCTTTAACAATAGTGTTCAGTACACAAGCAAGTACTGTCTGATTCCAATTGTGTATATAGGGTGCATTTGAACCACATCACCAAGGGAAGGGATTTGTGTCCCTGAAAAGCCATTTTCTGCATAACAGAATAATAATATTTAGATATTTCATTGAAGTCTATGAAGAACAAAGCTCTCACTCTGTGGAAGATTACACTGCTTTCTCAGATACTTCTTTTAATAGAACTGTTTCTGTATGAGGCAGTATGCAAATTATATGTTTCAGAAAGTAGTGCTAATTGTAAATGCTCAACTTTCAAAACATCTTTTCTGTTTTTTTCTGATACAGTCCTGGAATCTATAACACTTAGAACTGATCAACTAAAACCAACAATAGGTAATAGTTTTACTACAGGGTAAATCACCTGGGGACCATCACATTTAGCTTTTTTCTCACTGAGCATAACAAGCACTTCTTCATTGCACTCCACTCTCATAATTTTTTTACTATTAAAGTTCATCCTGTAAGGGGGGGATTGGTGAAGCACCACAACCTACCTTTGACTGCTTGACTCTATACTCCATTTCTATCATGTGCTGCTTCACATTTTATCCTGTCCAAGCATACTGGCCTTGTTTTATATTGTCCTGTTACAGAGGTTTTCCATGAGCACTGGCATTTGTTATGTACCAAGCACTCATATTTCTCCATTACTCAAGTTTTTGTGATTCCAAAGGGTCCCAAAGGCATGTGCTCTTCTTTAATGTTATGCTCTCTGTCACTATCAGTTCCCAAAAAATTCTAATATTTGCTGTAGTTGCTGTCTTTTTTTTTTTTTTCCCAGTTCCTAGAGAACCACAGCATGTTCCTTACAAACCTAGAACATCACCAAGCCCAGAGGTGCCACGAACAAGACCTGGTAAGTTCATTATTTCTTTACCTTTTCATACTGACATGTGTCTTATGGATTCTACTGAGATCAGTGGAGCTTCAGATTTGTGTGTATTCCTTGGGCATATATTTTGGAACATTCTTTGAGGGATAAATCCAGTGACATGTAGAATTTATAAGCAACCTGGTAAGTTGAAAATATCTTCAGTTCTTTATTACATTGTAAGTCACTGCAACAATGGATGTTTTCTGTACAATTTTCAGTGAAAATAAGTCTTTTCTGTGTGAACTTGCTTGTGTTCTGGCAAAGTGAAGGTGAAAATGAGGGGTGTCATTGTGAAGAGGAAGGATTCTGCTCTGTATTTCCCAAATTGTGTGTTTGTTTCTTCTTTTCCAGGCACAAGCTTTCATTCATACTTGTTTGTTCACTTCTCCAGAGCCCTTGTCGTGTTCAGAGATTTAAGAATGTGTAATACTTCCTATTAATTGAGTCTATATGGGTTGTTATACCCATATACAACCTTAGGAGAATTAAGGAGGGAGAAAGAAAATTATGCAAGTCCCACTTTCATGATGTTGGTACCGTAGTGGGCTGACCCTGGCCAAAAACTAAGCACATACTGACACCTCGCTCATTCCTACCCCACAGTGGTCTGGGAGACAATCAGAAGAGCAGAAGTGAGGAAAAACAAATTTATAAATCATAGTTCAAATTTTATAAATCATAGTTCAAGATAAAGACAGTTGGATAAGGAAGGATAAAAAGAGGGGGAAAAAAACAAGTGGTACAAAGCAACCGCACACCACATCCCACAGGCAGACCAGTGTCCCTCTAGGAACAATGGGTGCTTTGGAAAGTTTTGGTGTGAATCATGAGTTTATGTGAGGTGGAATATTCCTTTGGCCAGGGTGGTTCTGCTGTCCTGGCTGTGTTCTCTCTGAGCATCCTGCCCACCCCTAGCCCAGCCCTCTTGCCTGGGGGTAGAGTGAAAAAAAAAAGAATTCTTGGACGCTATAACAAGCCGTATCCAGCAACAACTAAAACATTGGTATTTTATCAACACTTCCTTGCTCATGAATCCAAAACAGAGTACCACAGGGGCTAGTATGAAGAAAATAACTTCCATCCCAGCCAGTATGGGTATTCAAGGTACATGGAGTATTGGGTGGTGTTGGTGAAGAGATGGGCAGAGAGACAACTATTCAGGTTCCTTTTCTCCTCAGTAAGTCTGCACCTATTGCTTGCAAAAAAAACTTTGAAATAAGTCAGGAAACTGTACAAAGCTGAAGGTAAAAAAACCCACCCACTCTCTCTCTGTGGCTTGTACAAAAACTTCAGATTTTTATTTGGGATCTGTTCTGTATTAGAGCTGTTACCTTGAACTGGAGGAAATTCTGAGGAACATAATACTTTGATGTTGAGTTTCAGGAAGGAGTGACTATCTGTCATCAGCCCTAGTAGGGATAATATGATTGTTGTGGAGACAGTGATTGTAACATTTTGATTGTTCTTTGGTTTTGTCGTTTTATTACGCTAGTGCAGTTCTGGAAACAATTAGGCTTAGAACTGAGAAACCAAAGGCAACAATAGGTAATGATGCTTTCTTGTTTGAATGGTCACATTGTCTTCCTTCTTCAGCACAAATCATTAAAAGCAGACCTGAAAAAATTTGTCATCTCTCTTTGCATGTTCCTTAATAATTTAACAGTCGAGGTTCTTAGTCTCTTCTTATTTTCTTTGAAACAATTGAGGAGAATCCTTGTTCCTTTCAAGTTGTTATGCAGGTAAGATAGGAAAATTTCCTTCAACATTTAATGGTAAGAAGCAGAGGGCAGATCAGAACAGGATCCGAATATATGTTCTCAGTCATCCTGTGGAGGTAGCACCATTGCAGGTGATGGTGTGTTTTGGGTGGGCAGAGCTGCATCCTGAAAGGTTTCTTTCTCTGCTTCCCTTCCCCTACAGTTTTATGGAATGAAATTCTGTCCTTCATAGAGAACTGAAAAATAATTCTGTTCCACTCGAACCTCAATTTCACTGTCAGAACACAATCACTTCATTGATGCTGGGTCATACGATTGCTTGAGGCAGATCCATTTGACTAAGGCGTTTTTGTCACTTGAATTTGATATTGTGAATCATTCCAGGACAACACCCATTACAGAGCAGTGTATTTGTATTTGAAACTGCTTATTACTTTAATAATGCTTAATCCAGTTTCTTTCTTTCAGCTTCTAAAGATGCATATCACAGGCCTTCCAAACCTAAAACATCACCTAGTCCTCGTGTTCCTCCAACTAGAGCAAGTAAGCTTATCAATATTTTGCCTTTTAGTGCCTGAAACTTTCATCACTTTGAGAATTTTCAAAATTGATGAGTTCTTTGAAGATACAGAGATACTTATTGAATAGGCTGTGCTTCGTGGTCATAATCAAATTTTGCTGTACAGCTGTCATTGAACAAGATAATCAGCTGGATATTTATTCATGTCAATGACACATGATGGAGATATGTGGGTTAACACTCATATTGAGCCCTTGCATACAGGAAAATCTGCATCTTGATTTCCTTAGAGTGTGACAGAAATATTTTGTATTTTTGAGTTGTTTCTTTAAAAGTGTAAAATTACAGTACTTTCCTGTTCCCAAAACTTTGGAAATAGCTCTGTCAGAAATAGCTCTGTCCAATTGAAAAGTAGTGGTAAATTTCCATGTTTCTTCTGCTTTGACTGCTTTGCTGAGAATTTTTTTTTTTTTAATGCAGAGTTCATTTAAATGAGCAGCAGGTTTTTGAAGTATGAAACACTTGAGAAACACAGGAAGTGTTAGAACTACAGCATTTTACTCTGCAGAAAGCTCTGTTTGTTATTGCTCTTAGGAGTGGAGACTTCATCTGACACTACACTGTCAAAGTCACTTTTTCTTTAGTTTCTGCATTGTATTGATTGTGCTAACAGGAGATCTCTTTGGGATTATTTTCAAATGACAGAAATAATCCCTAAAAAATTTCTCATCAGAAAATGAATCTTCTGATTCATCAGAAAAATCAAAAGACATATGTTGAATTATCATCCTCAACAATGTGTTCAAAACTTTGCACATTTTCACAGGCCCAAGGATCATCATCCTCAATAACAAATTCAAAACTTTGCTCATTTCCACAGGTCCAAAAGAAAGTCGACGAGTCCCTTCCAAGCCCAGGGCATCACCAAGTCCAGATGTACCACACACAAAACCTGGTACATACATTGTTGTTTTGTTGTGCTTGAATATCCAGAGGTTCTTTTGGGTTGTCTTTTCTCAGTGAATCAAGTGTTGATTAACATCCCTTCATATTACAAACATCCCTTCAATTACAAATACATTCTCTGATGATCATTAAATAGGTGTTTAAAGGAAAACAGAGCTGATTTCTATTTTTAATGTCTGAGTTTTAGTATTGCCTCTGCTTTTCAGCCACATGATATCTATCACTGATGAATAATCTATACAGCAGGGTAGACAACATACAAACATTATGAGAAGTTGGAAGAAATTGCATCTCTTTTGTGCCTGTAAAAAGATACTTAGAGAAGAACTTATTTGAGGGCCTTCATGTATGACTCCAAATACCTCTAACTCTCTATCAAACCGCTCATGGGTTTGTGTGACCTGGTAATGGAACTTCATCCTTAAAAATTAACTTAATAGGGATGTACATACTAATGAACTGCCAAACTTCTAACAGTTCCGAGAGTATCCATTGAACATTATTTTGAGTGAGTGTATATTCATTAATTTTACAAAGAAATTAATTTTTTTTAAAGAAAAAAAAGAAGAATGTGTTCCGAATTGAAAACAAGCCAATCATGTTAAAGGGAGTGTTTTTACCACTAACTTATACTCACCAGTAACTCTGTATTTCTTGTTGTTTTTATGAAGTTTTGGCAGTTAGTACATTTACAATTGAACAACAAAAGACAGCAGCAGGTAAATTTGTTACCTTGAGCTGGTCGTTACTATTTTTTCACTGTTCCTTGGGCCAAGGCTTATATATCATTAGTCTTGTTTTCACATAATCTATTTGTGATAATCTGTTTTGGTTTGTTTTCTTTTCTACTAATTGAACTACATTCTACTCTGTTGCAGGTATTGAAAGATTTCTAGCTGGTTTGTTGTCTTCACATAAAATTTCTTTCCCTGTCACACACATTGTAATTCCTTTGATGCTTGTAGGAGACCAGCACACCATGGGTATTGCAGTTATGGGTTCTGAAATACAGATGGAAATATATTCCCTGTAGTTGTCTGTGTTCTTTCAGGTTTTATTGCTTGACTCCAGATTTTGCTTACCTGATTAATTTTCCACCCATGTATTCATTCAGGATTTTGTTTTCTCTTGAATTCCTGTATGTATCTGACACTCAGTATTTCAGGCTGTCATACAGGGATTGTTTTTCTTTGCAAGCATGAGACATACACTGCCTGTGCACCAAACCTAATTTTGTCAAAGTATAAATCCTTAAAACAGATCTTTTCTTTCAGCTCCTAAAGAACCACAACGTATTCCTTTCAAACCTAGAGCAACTCCCATCCCAGATGCTCCATACAGGAAGCCTGGTAAATTATCTGGCCTTTTGTGAAGCTGCAGTGGATAATTGAACAATTGCTTTTGGGGTGGCAGTGGGGGGAATAGTCATCAGAGCATCCGCTGTTACCTGGTTATTTTTCTAGGTTAAGAAACCTCTGTAGGGATGCAATTAAATCTGATGGAAACTTCAACAGTTCAAGAGGTTTTGTATCTTATGCAGATATTAACAGACTAAATAGTATCAACCTATGTGTTTTAACCAAGGATAAAAAGTTATTTGTAGCTTGTATCTCAGCAACACACTTTAATAGTTTGCACTATGTTTTTGAAGCTCTTATGAGAGAAACTTCCTAATGCTGTTGCTTTTTCTTTGTACACGCATTTTCACCCAGATTAGAGTGAGGATTCCCTTCCATTACATTTTGCTTAGGTGTCTCCCCATCATAAATCCAGCTGACCCATGTAATATAATCAGTGATTTCACTGAAGGTTTGTTACTGTTGTTTCCTAACCATAAATTTCTGAGGGTAAATGCCCATCGCTGTTTTAAAACATCTCTTCCCTGTTGTATACAGTACAGTGCTGAAAGATTTTTTAAGAAAAGGAGGAAAGGGAGATTCCTTTCATTATTCACATCATTTATTGACATTTTTTCCAACAGAGATTCTTCCAACCTTTGATGAACGAGATACTACTATGATTCCTCACATTCCTGAAAGAACAAAGGCAACATTTGGTAACTGTTATTTCATAAATAATTATTCTATTTTCCACTTTTTTTAGAGAATATCGTCTTAGAGAGAGCTCATTTTATTAAAAGCTAATAATGAAATTTTACTCTACTTAGATATGCTTACTTGCTCTTTGGTCTTGAGAAGGGTAATAATGCATAAGCTCATTAACTTTCAAAGGTTCTTTTCCTCATCTTCTAGCCCTTCCAGTAAGGATGATGCAATTCCTCCAGACGTTACCTACTTCCCAGTAAAAGGGGACTTTATTTAAAGAGCAGATAGTGATGCTTCACAGAATCACAGTATATTCTGAGTTGGAAGGGACCCACGAGGATCATCGAGTCCAACTTTGAAGTAAACTGGCCCATCACAACACTTGCTTTAGCACCATGCTCTAACCGAGTTAATCCCCTGTTCTTCGTGTGAATTGTGGATAATTTCATTCTAAAATACTCTTCTTCTTCAATCCTCAAGGTTTAATTTTACAGAAAAAAATTCTAATATATCAGCAACAACATAAAGTCTCCAGACCAGCTAAGTGACTATCTAAATCCAACTCTACTTCTTAAAACTATCCTCTCTGCTTATTTCTAGTTATCCATGTTGGGAAAACTTGCTTAAATATATGAAACCTTAGCTGAGTGTTCTTCCTTCTTAATTGTCAGATGTGGACCAAGTAAGGGTCACTGAATCCCAGCAGTATCCAGAAACAGGAGCATTGCTTGAGCAATCCTTGTTCAATCAGTTTTCTGCCCCCAGTTTCAGAGACAGACCTTGACTGTGATTTTCTGAGAATGAAATGGTATATATTTTCTGAGAACAAAATATTAATAGGTATTTTATAATCTTCAAACTATGGGGGTTTTTTTTCTTTTTGAGGAAGAGGAAATTAAAACTGCTTTTAAACATGTTTCTATTTCAATATATCTTCCCTGTATGCAATGATACCTAGGTTAGTGTTCATTCAGTATCTGTTCATCTAGCTTTATGAAGTATGTGCCCTGTTATAAACACCTGAGCTACCTGAATAATATTCACATGCAGAAAACGGTTCTTCAGAGCAAGGGGGATGAAAACTGCACAGGCTAAGGCAGGTCATTTTGGACCTCTCACATTGGTGTAGACTAAAATGTGCTAAGAAAACCTTTTCCAGTAAATTATTCTACTTTTACTTACAAGATTTTTTATCTGAATAGTATGAAGAAGACAATATTAAATCATTCCCACATAAGAACAAAAGAATTTAATTTAGAAATCAAGTTTGACACGAGTGTTCCACTGAAAAACAAATCCTGTCCTCAGATACTCACGTGTGGCAGATGAGGAAGACACAGGTTATCACTGACTGTTTTTGTCCTGTTACAGTATGATGATGTTAATGACTACATTCTAGACTGCAAAGCTACAAATTTGTATATATTTTTTTAGAAGTCTTCTTGTGTAAGTGGCCATTTAACCTTTTTTCCTTTCTTTGTAGGAATTCCAACTTTCAGGTTTTTCTTACATAATTTGCCTTATTCCAGATCAGATCATACTTATGCTCCTTGTGTGCTGTGAAAAGCAGTGCGTTTTTTCAATTGTTGTTCTGGGTGCTGTTTGTTTTTATTCCAGCTCCAAGTGAAAAACAGTTCATTCATACCAAACGAAAAACAACTGAAAGACCAAGAGTGCCATACACCAAGCCTGGTAATGGAGTAATTCTTTTAATTTTGTGTTTAATTATTCTTTCCCCAAGTTTCAGGTTTTGTACTTCCTAACGGGATTATTCGTAGCCAGTTTTGTGGTGAAACAAAGGCGTTACACTTTAGATAATCAATCCAAAATAAGCCAAAACTACAGTATAAGTGATAGTGAGACATATAATATATATCATATCACGGCTTTCCTCTGTTTATTACACATAGCAAATGATGACTGAAATGTAGTAATGTGGGGTATTGACAAATTTCAGTGGCTAGGCAGACTGAGTTTTCTGTGATTACTTCCTGGTAATCTGGTGTGCTCCTTTGTGATCACCTTTTTTAATCTTTTCTTGAAATGCAACAGAACTCCCTTACAATGTGCTTGTGCAGTTAGCAACAGACATTTTGTGCTGTACTGAAATGAAAGTAGCTTTAAAAATAGTTGTGGAGGGCTGTGTGGCTTCCCATTTGTGGTATAAATGTATAGCAGAAGTTAATAGAGAGGTAATTATATCTGTCAGCAGTTGATTTTCAAGATATTCTGCTACTCCTTAGTTTGGGACATTTTGCAGATTTTAGCAAATGCTGCTTTGTTTAGATTACAGATAAATATTCTAAGATTTTTCACATTTTCTCCTTAACAGCAATATATCCGACAACTCCACAACCAATTATTACAAAATCTTCTACTACCACTGGTCATTCAAGGGCAACAATGGGTAAATAAGTTTCCTTAACATTAAGATACAGGTATTTCTAATTTTTCAGTGGAGAAATTTCTAGAGAACATGCTCCAGTGTGATATTTATATAACACCATTCCACTGGCCTTCATTCTGCTTCCGCATGCATGTATCTTAGCACAGAGGATTCTCATTTCTGTTTTTCAAGTAAAGCAAAAATAGCCTAAAGCTTGGGTCAGAAGTCTGTATTTGTCAGATCTCCAACCAAACTCAGTGGCCTAATTTTTCTTTTCGAGCAAGAATTTTAGCCACTAACTCAACTTATCCTACAGCACACTGCTGGGACTTTTCTGTGTTTTGGCTAGTCATTTTGTTTCAGGTTCCAGAAAGCCACGGAATTGTTATTGTCTTTTTTTCAGGCATTTGAGGCATGCATTTTCTGTGGGCTAAGTATGGCATTGGATCATAACTCCTGAAGAATACAATAATAATCTTTTTCCTTTTCTTTCAGCTCCAAAAGAAACACTGCTCATTCCTTCCAAATCCAAAACATCTGTTGGGCCAGAAGTACCACAAACTAAACCTGGTAATTTACAGTTTGTAACTTTAGAAGTGTTGCTGTGGCACTGCCTTAGTTATATTTCTGCTGTCACTGAGTTTTGTGGTCATGGAGCATGCATAATAAGTAGACGTGAACTTGTATCATTGTTCAGCTGAGAATTTGTTCATAAATTATATCAAAGTGAATGCCCAAGAATTAGATCAATTTCCATGGAAAGCGGTTGGATGGGTTTAGTAGCCATCAAAAAACGAGAAATTAAATTAGTTTTAATAAAAATATACTTCTGTGTTCATATTCAAAAAGTTCTTTTATTTTGGGGAATTTTATTATTCTAAATACATTTGATTCAGTTTCTCAAGTACTTTTGAAAATCGGGTTACAGAGTCTCAGTCCAAGATATTTACATGCTAAAAGTAGTATATAATACAATACAATTACAATACCAGTGATTTTTGCAGTAACCGTGGTAGACTCAGGGATGCACAATTATAGTGAAGGGTGCTGATATCTCAGCTTTACCATGGGGTGATCTATTTCAATAAAAATTACTAAGGAGGAAGGCAACAGGAGAAAAATATAGTTAGGTAAGGAGAGACTACATGTATATAAGAGCAGCCCCTGACCTTTCCTCCTCTTGGATCTAACCTCTGAATTGATAATATTTTGGTCTTAGCTTAATGAATAGTTTAGTAATTTCCCCCACACACTTCTTTCTCCTTTTCCATTTTTATGGCCAAAAAGGTTTCAAGCAGAGACCCTATTCATTCAAGAACAATATTCTATATGTATATATACCATATGTACATATATATTACTGTGAACATCAGACTGAATAGTGCAGAAAAAAGATTTCTTTTCTAAATACTTATTTTGGAGGGCTGTTCAATAGCCAAGTTAGAATCTAAGTTTCAGTTGAATAAGAGCTATTTCCAATCATGTCATAGGTAACAAGTGCCATCTTTTGGTACCACTACAAATTTAGTTTAAGGGAAAGAATTTTAGAGAACAGAATTTAGAGACTTATTTTTTCCTTTTAAAGTTTAAATCATTATGATGGTGTATATGCAACACAAGCTACTGGTAGGAAAAACTGTAAACAATGTTTACTGTTAAATATAAATGGCACTTTTTAGCCACTGCTCTTTATGCGAATAAGTAGGTTATTTTCCAGCTTCAATAATCTTATCTCTGAAAAACAAAGAGCCATGTAGTGTGGGCCTCTGCCTGACAGTCTGTCCTTTTCATCCAGTAACTTAGAGACCTTTCAATTAATTCATTCAAATTTGAGTGAGGACTGAAAAATAAATACATTACTCAAAACTTCTAGAATTTTTTTTGAGAAGTGTAAGTTAATACAGCAAGTATGAGAAAGACCAAAGACGGTCATAATTTCAGGTTTAGGGCAAGTGTTCTGAAGTTAGTGGGGGCCCAGCAGGATAGTTGCACTGTCTGGTTGTCAGCATGAAAATACATCCAGACTAATCAGAACGTGTCTGTCTCGTGTCTGTTGAAATTGTCCTAGCAGATGTGCAGATAGGTTTTTAGGAAACAATGGAGACAGATCCTTCATGAAATCCAACTTCTTTAATTCCTCTTCTCACAGAACAATGGTTTATTTTTTATAGCTCCAAAGGCAACACACCTGGGATCAATTAACCTTGTAACAGTTCATGTTGTTGATGGGTCCAAAATAACTTTGGGTAATGAGAATATTACATCAGTTTATTTTTCATCAATCTTTACTTTCTCTGCTTTTGCTGTATGGCTAAACCTACACTTTAATCAACAGAAATACCTTAATATATCTTTGTCATGTTCATTTGTTAGTTACAGTCCAGTGCATGTACAAAATGTTGCTGGTTTTAATTTTCTAGCCATTTTACTTCTTCATGTGATTCTTTATAGAAATAAGTTCTACATGTACGAGGCTGAGGAGTCATGTAAAAAGGAAATGCCTTATCATATTTTCTGATTTTGTCTGACTTACTAATGATATGTGTATATATATATATATCTTACCAGACTCTCAAAGTCTTTTACATGTATAAAAGCATGATTTTCAGCCAGATTTCTAGCACTGACTCTTTTGTTTATGATCTGCACAGACAGTTTGAATTTCCTTTCCACTTCTGATGTCTTATGTTTAAAAGGAAATGATTTGCATTTGATAAGCAGTAATATATCCATTTTCAGTTCCCAATGAAACGTACCACATTTCACCCAGGCCCAAAATTGGTCAAGCAACTGAAATTCCTTGGTTCAATACAGGTAATTTTTTAAGATTTTCTTAAGTTGTTGTATTGAGAGTCTGTAGATCTTAAGTAAAATCAGTACAGTTTAATGTTTAATGGTCATTATTACCTTTGAAATTGTTTCAAATACGTAATAAGAAAAATTATTTTTCCCCTTATCAAATATTTTAGTTTATTGCTCTGAAAATGGGATTTGCTCAGTATTGCCTCAAATATCAAAGATTATATATATTTTTAAACAGTATTAGAGCTGTGTATTGGATACTCATAGGTATATAGTGCTGCAAAAAATCGATGTAACTGAGGTCCAACTTTTTCCTTACAAAATCTAAATCTGTAAAAAATGTCAAAAATGAGTAATGTGTTCTGTCCTGCATAAGTATTTTCCCTGATGCTTTGGAGAGGCTGGATTAAGTGTTATGGGTCGAACATTTATTTGTCTTGAATATCAAATAGTCAGCTCTACTTAAAAAAACTGATTTACAGACGTTGCTAATTGTGCACAAGATAACAGTGACTACTGCTTATGCTTTCAGCTTCCAGCGTGATTTTCACAGATCCCATAACATCTAGAGTACCAAAATTATTTTGCAAGTGAAAGGCAACAATAAAAAAAAGGTTGCGGGCTTTTGATTTCAACCTTGCTGATGACACTGTGCTTCAGCTGCACTGCACAGTGTCTGCATTGAATGCTCCCAGTTGTTTTCTCAGCAATATTTTAATGTTTCATAGTTTTATATAAGTCTTTGGTTTGGCGGGGTTCAGTTTGGTGTTTTATTTTGAGGTTTTTTGTTTGTTTGTTTTTTACAGAACCTAATTAAATGTCTTAAGGCCATGGATACCTTGCAGAGCTAACTCTGTATCCATATACAGTTGGGTAACTGGCTGTAAATATTTTACATCTTTTTCCTAAACCTACATATGAATGTAACTGGTCAGACTGCATGATGGAGTCATCTGGCCACTAAAGAAACTAGCATTTTCCACATGCATTTTGGATTAGAGCTCATAGAACTCTCATGTGTCCATTTTGCTGTATCACATTGGTGCATGGACCTTTTTGTCTGGCAAATCGCACTGCACTGCCCATGTTCTTTTACACACAGCATTGAAACAGGACCTTATTTCTTTTAGCACCTCATAAAACTCGTCTCACTTCTGCAAGACCAAAGCCATCGGATAAATCACAGACCAGACCTGGTAATAATTGTTTATTCGATCTGAGATGGGGAGGAGATTAAATAGTTAATTAATTTCATCTATTCTTAGTGGAATTTTAAGTATTGCTGGGAGGGAAAAAAAGGGGATATTTTTCAATCAATTAATAAGTCTAGTGGTAAAGCCTTTCCAAATCAGGGAAAAAAAAAAAAAAAAAGAAAAGAAACCAAAACTATGTGTGTCATCACAGCAGGTGTTACTACTTCTCTAGTGTGGAATTCTTGGCATTACATAGAAGTCTGTTGGGTATTCTTCTCATGGAACTTCTTTCTTTTTTCTTCTTTTTTCTTTTTTCTTTTGAAACTCTCTCCCAGCTTTTAGTAAAACCACACTAGCACCACCCAGAACCAAAGCACCTGGACTGCCAAAGTGGATTATGCCAACAACAGGTAGAGTTCTGGGTTTGGGGTGGGTTTTTTAAATTTATCAATAAAAGACTGGAATGTGACTTCCCCAAGTCATCTTGAGCCCTGCAAAATATCTCATTGTGTTTCATTATAGAATTTAATTCCTCAGAGTGCCATGTGTAATTGCTTCTTCTGATCTTGTTATACAATTCCTGAGGGTGATTATGAAATTATATTGGCACTCAGTCTGTGTAAATTTACAGACTGATTATTGTGTGGCTACTGTTTACTAATGTTTTCTAGATGTTTGATCCACAGTAATTACTGGAAAATGCTTCATTGAAAAGGATCACCCATTTGTTTGAGTCCAAGTCAGGAGGCTTGGTAGGGAAGCCTTAAAGCCAAGTATTTTACTAGTTACTCTCTATGCACATGGTGTGTTCACATCAGACCTACCCACATTCAAACCATGCAGTATTTGGACTGTGCACTATTCAGGCTTGGATACTTCAGCAACAAAAATTTCCATGTTGGTGGATGGCAGATGACAGTGATAACTTCAATTTACATATCCTTAAACAAGCAGATAACAAACATCCCTAACCACAAAGATTTATTAGAAGTATAGGTCTGTTTTGGAGAAAAATCATTTAACCTTTTTCAGTTGTACTTGATTTTTCCATCCAATCAACATAATATTTTCAATGCTAATTCATAACGAATACATGTTTTTTTTTATTTCATAGAGCAATAATTTATTACATCAATACAAATAGCATTGGGGATTTTTTTTTTTATACAGCCATTGGTCAATTAAATATATAATTTTGGGATCCTTCATCAACAATTCAAGTTTAAAATAATAAATAATAGAAATAAATAAATAATGTACATATTCAAGGCAAACTTTTGGCTGACCACCCACTAAAGTGCTATTGTCCCATATTATTTCTGTCTCCTGTTACTATTTCTATGCTAGCTAGATTAGGGTAGCCTGAGTGATATTCCATCTATTCTAAACATTTTTGCCTGGGTAATGTTTCTTTCTGGTATATTTGGCAATTTAATACCTGTTGCTGATAATAGAATGTCTTGAGCTACTCATTCCTGTACATTTTCGCAAGCCCACCATGTTGTTAGAAATAGTAAAAACTCAGAAGAGATGGTTGTATATTTAAATTGAATTAAATTTAACATGTTTAGAATATGACATACATTTCTGTATTACATATGGATTAAATGCCTTCATTAGAGGTATGTGTTCTTTGACCTTTCATAGTTCTTCTGGTAAATTAAATGAGGCCATCAAATTCCAGGACATCAGAGCCATTTAAAGCATTAAATGCCTGATTTCAGTGGTTGTGGGTCAAAATGTTTTGTTGCTCACTTGTGCTGGAAATCACCTTACAAGTGAGCTTCCTAATGTCAGGTTACTGGAATAGGAGAATGCACACAGGTCTCCAGGAGTGATCACATTATGAAACTATGCACAAACACACAATTACATTACACAGTATATTGAGATTTCTTCTTCTCCCCTATAGTCATAACCTCGGCACAGGTATTGGTAGGTTATAAAAAACACCAGCAAAAATGAATACATGGTAAATCAGTAGTATAAACATAATAGCAGTGAACTGTTACATGGAGTTTTTTTGAGCTTAATGCTGCTTTAAGTTGCTAAAATTTAAAGCTTATGTTTTAAGCAATCATATTGTAAGCAGCCCTCTTGGTGTGCCCATCATTTGTTGTTATTTCCATGTCTTTATAGTAGTGTCTGTTGCCAGCAAGAGCTAGATCTTCATTGTGGTAGATGGTGTCAAAAGTCACCACAAAACTACTATTTACTGTGCATGCTATGTGTACTCATTGGTAAATAAGTAGCTTCTTTTAGAATTCTTCTGAAAAATGATACTTCCAGTAGTGGTTTCCATTACCAAGTTACATAAGTATTTTTTTTCTCTAAGTTAAAGAAACATTCTGTAGATGTGTCTTAGCTAAATTTTGTGTCCTGCCAAGTGAGCCCTTTAAGTCAAACTTGGTATCCAAAGTACCAAAGAAGATCTGGCCTTTGTTATCTTCTGCCCACTTCTTCATACCTCCAACCCCACCGCCACAACAACTCATTGACACCTTTCTGTGAGTCTGCACCTTCCTTCTGAGAAGTGTAAGAGAAATCACCAATGAATTTCATACATTTATGACATCTTGAGAGGGGACTGCAGTTTGCCACAACTTTTCAATCTGTACTTTTCTTGATGATCAGTAAGTGAAATCCCAAGTCTTCTCTAAGGCAAGTACATCACAGTATTGCGCCAGTGTCTGAGACACAAGGCTGACTGTGCCCACAAAATTAAATTTGCACAAAAAGGAATTCAGGTAACCAATTAAAGAAATCTTCTGTGTCCCTCCCAAGGGATTAATTAACTATCTATTTCAAAATAATTCCTAAGTCTGCAAAGGGCTTAGGAAAGAATTCTATAATCCTGGAACCCCGAATCTTACCAGCTGAGCAAAGACAAAAAAGTTCCTTTTTCAGTATTTTCTGTGGTTGGTTTATCAAAATCCTGAACTTTTGATGTAAGATGATCAGAATTTTTAACTGAGCTGTTAGGAATATGCTATATATGTAACAATGTGTTTTCAGACTTTCCTTTAGACATTACATCACTTGCTCTTGGATAACCCATTGTTTGGACACCAGTATGGATCTTTCAATTCCTTGCTGGACTGGCACTGCTGTTGAATGTGCTCCATTTCTTCTTCCTGACTGGGCTGGTCAGCTTCAGTGCAAAGATGTTTCACCCCATGCAGAGAGTGCTTGGCAGCTGCAGGGCCCAGATGATAAGCAGTGGAATTTGTTTTTTCCAGCACCAGCACATGGAGTTGTGGCTGGTTTCCTGGCAGGCTTTTCAGTCTCCTGGCCAGCTGCAGTGCCAGGTGGTAAACTTGACTGAGGAAAAGAGGCAGGGATTGCTTCCTCATGACTAGCATTCCTTTTAGTTTTTTGACATGTTTTTGCCATTTTCTCTAGAATACTATTTTATTCAGATGGCTTTTCATATTAGTGTATGTAAATTACCTTACTGGGTTGTTTTTTAATTCAATCCTAACCATATAAATACTGTTCCTGATTTACTGAGCTTCCTGACAAATGTGAGCAACATTTCCATTTCCCTTGTGAAAGGGAGGCATACATGGTTTTCATTAAAATGACCATTAACTTTGTGTTCTATTTTCTTTTTATTTTTTTAAACTGTGTGTGTATAGCCAAGTTCCAGAGGAACTCAAGTATAAAGGTGTTTCAGTTTATTTTATCAAGGACACTTTTTCAATTATTTCCCTTAAAATGATCCACCCATCTTATAGTATTCCTACAGTTATAGACAAGAGTGGCTAGTTTAAACATGTTCCAGACCCCATGAGTGTTTTTAGGAAAAAATATAGAATTAAAAGAAGACACAAAGACATATGCAAGTAATAGATCTGTTCTTAATTCTGGCAAAAGTTTGGATGAATGTGATAAGTGCTTTTAATAAACAAGTTACATTAGGTAGAATAAGGCAAATGCTATGACAAATACAGCAAACTTTGGTTGTGCAGGTACCTCACGTGAAAACACAAACTTTTATGCAACTTTGAAGTGTATTGAAATACTCAAAATAGGAGATTTTGTCAGCATGAAAGTATTGTGGTTTGAAACTTTGACTAGTTTTTCATTACTACTTTTCTAATGGCAGATCAGCAGTGCATGTTTCTGAAAAGAAAAAATAATTACTTCTTCCAACTAGAACATATACAACATTTTGTTCATTCTCAGCTGATATAACTCCAAAAAGATTATGATTTTAAATTAGAATCTAAGGAGCAGGATAGAGATGGGTTTTCTATAGAGACTGTAACATGCAAAACTAATTTAGACTGGTAATATACACTTGGGTGATTTAGTGTGAATTAGTCAATGTGCTACCACATTTTGTTGATATTCTCACTGAAAGGTGAGCTGAGAACTGAACATGCTCCAACTATACCTCATGATGTACAAGATTATTTTTATTTTTTTTTAAGGCTGGTGCTGGTTTTCTCATGCCTTTTCTTCCTTGAGCATCATTCACACAAAACATTAATTATGACTCCGGTGCTTTGTATAGCTGAAGATCTAATTAATCTTTTAATTACCTAGAGACAAATTGCAGTTATATGAAACCATATGATATGTTCAGATATTTTAGACACAGAGACCAAGTCATCTGCATCCTGTTCCCAGCTTTCTGCAAATCTTACTCCCAGCTTGCTTTAATCTTCAGTAAATTATTTATCAGATATGGACTGTGGATTTGTAAGGAACATGCAACAAAAACGGTTGAACAGTAAAGTAATTGAAAAATTATCGGCTTCATACCGTTAAAATACTAGTGGAATACCAAAACAAATTGAGAAAAAGATTATAAATCTATGAAATCTTTAGCTGAAGTGATTAGATCGTGTTGGAACAGGGTTGGAATTTTATAATTAAAGTAATATTGAGATTTATTTTTTTTAAAATGTAACAAATTTTAGGGGTTTTTTGCCTTACATCATGAGCAAGGGTGTAGGGGGAGTTTTCCCACAAAAATGATGAAGTTACAATGCAAATTCTTGCTTTACTATATATACAGTCTTTATAAAGCAAATATACTTACTTTTTGTAGAGAAATCATATTAATTTAATAGTCTGGCTGTCCTATAAATACCAGCATGTAAAACAGTTGTTCTGTACCAGGAGTTGTGTTGATCTTTTAATGCCACTTACTTTTTAAAAAATGTGTTTACATAACTTCTAAGTAGGACTTTCTCTTATATACAAACTGGATGTTGTGTATACTTTGTCTCCTGTACTCCAAATATGGTGAATATATTTGGTCCAGAATTACTCTAACCATTTAATATGGAGGATTACCAGAGGTCTTATAATGGAGAGAAGGAGGACTTTGCCCTTTGCAAGAGTCAATGGACATTTTATTCTTTACACTGAAAAACTAGAATGTTCTATCTACTCATTTTCCCACATATAATCTTGGTTTAACTCATCTGTTACCTCTTCATCTTATTAATTTTCCCTTTCCAAATATACTTTACTCGAGGAATGTTTAAAATCAAACTGCAGACTTTGTAGAACCGGATCACTTTCTACTTACCTGAATAAGAAGATAATGGATAGCACTAAGTTATCAGTAAAAACATAGATGGGCCACACATGTTGATTTTGCACATCATGTCAGCTGGAGTTGCAACATATTCAATATACAAGTATTCCATGACTTGGTGTCACACTGTAGATACTTATTTCATTTCCTTTCTTTCACAGATGACCTTTATACACCTGAGGCTACTGCCAGGCCAATTGACATGGATGTCAAAAGACCTCCAGAATATGTTGACACCTGGCAAAGGCCAATTTCTGGTAAGGCTAATAAAAGTAGACAATTTTTAACAGTTGTTATTAAAAATAAAAATGCTGCCTTTTCTGCACACAAAGCACCTCCACTGAGAAGAAAAAATAATTCTTAATCATCCTCATCAATACACATTCTCATGTCTCCAGGATGCTACTAAAAGAGATAAAAATAAGAATAATTTATAGCCACTACTTAGTCACTTACATATGCTTAGTCACTACATATGGTAAAAATTTTCACCAGAGTTGTATCCTTATGATCTAACAGCCACAATACTGTAAGCACTGATTTTTTTTCATTCTAAGTTTCCACATAGCAAAGGTGAATCAGGTAAAAGCATAACCAACTTGTACTCCCATGTATGAGGAATTTTCATTGAATATTGGGACTGTTGGGAAAAGTAGAACATTAGGCTTGAAGGAAAATATCAATGTGGAGTAAATCAGGTTACAAGGGGGTTTTTTACATGGGTAATACAAGACTTGTAAGGTTTATTCTTCTAGCAAGCCTTGCAATCATAATTTCAAAACAATCAAAATATTTTAACTGAAGCATACACACAACAGGTAAATACCCAGATGTGTAAAGAATTTCTGTTTCATAAGCATAATCAAGCATGGAATTTGCTTTAGCTGTGGTTTTTTTCTGACATAGAAATTGACTGAAAATGAAATTTTTTTTGTTTTACTCTTGGATTTACTACTCAGCTGCAGATGTTCTTTTTAGGTAGCTTCTCCTTTGAGAATATGTTACTGGGTTTTAAAAGACTAATTTATAAACTGCTGCTTGTTCCTAATCCCTGTTGAATTTCCTTTGCAGCTCATTTGCCTCTACAAACATAAGAGCCTATCTTGATGGCCAGGTTCTGATGTTTTATCATTTTTAACTTTATTCAGTCTGACCACTGTACTTTGCAAAGATTAAGTCTAGCGTGATGTTATTAAGTCTAGCGTGACTATTAGTACCGGTTGAAGGCAAAGTGTAAAGTGAAAACAAGGATGATACTCTGCACTTTTTGTTATTGAATGTCAGGCAGTGGTGTTTCCTTAAGTAAATCCAGCTTGTGATTTGCAGAGACTTGAAGGTTTTTTATGCACATAAATTTGAAGGGACATTAAGACCAGCTTTTACTCATTTTATGACATTTGATGTCTAATGTTAAGCTTTTAGAGCTTTGAGGTAAGCCAATACCTTGAACTCTAGTGACAAAAGGCAGCTGGCTATGGTTGTGAAATTAGCTACTACTGTTTCATAATTTTCTTGTATAACTGCAATCTCAGCTCTCTTCATGAGGCCTTAATATGTATATCAAAATTCATGGAATCATAGAATGGTTTGGGTAAGAAGGAACATTTAAAGACCAAACAGTTCCACTCCACCTGCCTTGGAGGGACACCTTCCACCAAACCAGGTTGCTCCAAGCCACATCCAACCTGGCCTTGAACAGTGCCAGGGATGGGGCATCCACAATTTCTCTGGGCAACCTGTGCCAGGGCCTCACCACCCTCACAGTAAAGAATTTCTTCCTACTATCTAATCTAAACCAACTCTCTTCCAGTTTATCTAATATAAATCTACCCTTTAAAGAGTTTAAAACTGTTTCTCCCTGTTCTACCACTCCAGGCCCTGTTAAAAACCCTTTCTCCATTTCTCTCACAAACCCACTTGAAGTACTGCAGGTTGCACTAAAGTCTCTCTGGAGCCTTCTCCTCACTAAACAACCCCAACTCTCAGAGTTTCTTCATAGGAGAAGAGCTCCAGCCCTCCGATGGATTTTGTGGCTGTTCCATGGCCTTGCTCTAACAGGCCCATGTTGTTGTTTTACTGGAGACCCCAGAGCTGGATGCAGCACTCCTGGTGGGGCCTCACGAGAGCAGAGGAGTAGAATCACCTCCCTCAACCTGCCCACTCCTTTTGGTGCAGCCAGGGATACAACTGGCTTTCTGGCCTATGAGTCTGTGTTGCTGGCTGGTATCTAGTTTTTCATCCACCAGTGTCCTCAAGTCCATATCTGCAGGGCAGGGCTGTTTTTAATCTGTCTCTCATCTGGCCAGTGCCGAGACTGGTGATTGCACCCGATCCAGGTGCGGGACTTTGCGCTCGGCCGCGATGGATTCGGGAGGTTTGCATTGGCCACTGCTCAACCTGCCCGGGTTGTCTGGATGGGATCCATTCCCTCCAACGTGTCTGCTGCACTACCAGCTTGGTATCATCCACAGAATTGCTGAGGGTTTCCCATTGTCTATGCCACCAATAAAGATGTCTGCCCTAAGAGGCTGCTCATCCTTCTCTTTCATGAAGAGTGACTGAGTCAAGGACTCCCAGAAGAAGCCTAGAGATTAATTAAATCCAAATATTTCACCATGATGTTGTCCTTACAAGAATCTACAGTCACAAAATCCCTAAATTCTCTTGTGCATCCTAGTTTACAAGTTCAGTCTCCACACACTGGTGATTAGATTTGGTAGCATCATCGACCAGCACCCAAATCATCGTGAGAAGTAGCAGAAGGGAAAAGTAGGAATTCTTGTTTTTCCAGAGCACAGCACAGTAGATTCAGTTGTGACCTAGTACACTGAATGCGATGTTTTAGTTTGCCTGTAACTGTTGTAGTTGTGCTGCTCAGAAAATGTGATAGAAACCACTAGCAAGTCAATACTTGCACATTTTTACTTCATAAATATCTTGGACAATCCCTTCTCTAATTATGGGCAGGGGAAAAGTAATGATGAATACTACCATACTGTAATATGTAGGGTATGATGACATATATAAAAAATTTATTATACTTTTTCAGGCCTAAAGCATATTTTTTCATCTCCATCTGGAAATTAAGAATTACTATGAAATCTACAAATGCTATTTTAAAAACCACTACATCCTCCTAAATTAGGTAGTGCATTATTTTCTCTCTTGATCTGAGGGACTTTAAAAAAATAAAACCAACTGTTTTATAAGTGACTACAAGAGTCCAAAAAGGAAAGGGGAAGAGAGAGAGATGGAGATATTCCTGTTTGTATATTGTAAGTATTTCCAAAAAAGCTTTCCTAAATGAGCCGTTGGATCTGCTCCCTTCTCGCCCACAATCTCTCTATTTATAGGGTAATCTAAGGTCTGATACACAGGACCTGAGGTACCTTATGGAGCCAGTAATTCAGTATCAGGCAACTTGCACAGTTGTTGACATTGGCAGCCTTATGAGAATTATACTACTCTTGAGGATTTTCTCCTTTTAGGTACAAAAAGACTTTTGTTACATAAATGTGTTGCACATATCTCCCAAATTTTCTTAAGGAATGAAGGGCAAAGGTGAACAAAGGGTGGAACAAAAATCTTTTCCTTTCCTTTGTATAATAAAATCCTTCATAATTGTCTGGAAAATACAGTAAAATGATTTGTAAGTATGAATTAAGGAGCTTAGGTTTTCCTTTTAGACCTCACTGTCAAAAGAAATTATCAGATAAATGTAATGGGTCCTGGATGGAGCTGCACATTGAAATTATCAAGTTGGGTGCTTCAGAAATTTCAACAGCAGTAATTGTCTTTAGCCATGTGAGTGTATGAGGTGACAGTAAATTTTTTCAGTTCTGAATGGCATAGAATAAAGTGTTCCTAATGATAATTTCATTTTCTTACATCTTTTGCTTCAAGCTGAGGGTGGCCGGTTGTATTAGTCAGAAAGTACAAGAGGTCAGAAATTTCGTGAGTAGGATACTGAAGATGTTTCCTAGCACATTGAGGTGGTGTTTGTTGTGTGAAGATGTATCCATTTGAATGCCAAAAAATTACTGTTGACAAAAATGAGTAACTACGCAGAAAGTGAATCACTGAAACACTTGTACAAAATCCCAAAGGAGCTACATTTTTTCAGTATAAACTTTGTTTAAAACTTCATGGCACACAGTTCTCAGAGATTCAAGGCTGAAAATACAGCTCGGATCAACTCCTAATCTCACCTCTCAACTTTAGATATTAAATCAGACATGAAACATTGCTGAAACAAGACATGAAACAAGTCAAAATATAACTTCTAGTGTGTTTCTGATTTTATGGAATTTGAGGTTAAATAATTAATAATGCTGTCTTGTAATGTCATTCAGTGACTACATCACCTGGCCCTCAGCACCCTCCTATACCTCCTGCCAGACCTACACAAATGAGAAGAAAACCTCTGCCTCCTAACACCGTGACTGGTAAACCAGGGAGTCCAGGTATTTCAGCTTTTTCAGCATAAATATTTTATTGTGTGCAATATAATGCTGGCTAGCAGGGTATAGAAGAATTCTATAGCATAGATTTCTTTGATCTGTGATATCTGCAGAAACTAGTCTTTTGGAACACACAGGCCTTGTGTCTTTTGTCTTCTTACAAAAACCCTGTTTCCTTTTTTTCCCTAACCTAGTTATATTGAAATCATGCCTAGTAAAGGAGCTGAAAGCAAAATAGCACACTCCAAGTCATCTTTTAAGAAAATCAACCTTAAGAATATTTCATGTCTACTACTATCATTTTTTGCTATTTAATGTGCATGTTGGATGGGAGATGTTGACTATTGTGCTTCAGTCCCTAGTCCTAACTGGTTATTTGTTATGGAATTCCTCACATATATATGGTACATCCATTAACTGCTGCAAAAAATGAGCTAATAGTCACCCAGACAAGTAACTGCACGGGGAGGTAGAGTAAGCTGAGTTGTTTCATGTGCAGAGTTTAGCTTGATGATTGTGCTGAAGTATTCTGGCTTCTCCATATTGGTTTAAGAGGACACAGAAACTTTCACCTTTCCTATTTTATTTTAAATTTATCCTGAGGCGGGTATTCAGTATCCACATGGATGTTTTGTCAGTGGATTCTATATAAGAATCCTTAGGCTAACATTATTCCATGTAGTCAGAAACTACCATCTTCTTAAGCTTAACATCATGACAGCTTCTTTCCTCTTCATATTGATCTCTGTAGTTCCTTGGAGATACAAAGATCTTTATATATAAGAATATACAGCTATATATGAATATGCAGCTCTACTGGGCTTCCTATTGTGGAGGGGGTTTTTGTCAATTTCATTTGGGGCTTTTTGTGCTATTAAGATACTAAAGACCTAAATAATACTTTAGTATTTTGTGTGGCAGATGAGTAACAAGAATCTCTAAGCTGGATGAGACAATCTATGCATTTATTCATCAGCAGAGCCAAAACTGAAATACTGTGTCTGTACTTGTTGTTGTTGGGTGGTGTTTCCTTAGTTATAGTTCCAAGAAAACAGAAGACATCATCAGTCTTAGACCTGATATATTTTCTTTTGCTTGTATTGAGGTCTATACTAATTTTCTCCACTAAGTGTTATAACTAATTTACCAGTGTTTTGAAATTTCAACCTTTTTCCTTACAGTGGAGGCCAGGTTATGTGGTAGTCAGCATTTACCATACCTTCCTAGGCTTTCAAGATGGAATAAATTGGTTAAATGATCTGGTTCTTCCTTATGGGGACAGCAGCAGATTTTCCTTCTGTGTTTCCTAGTGTTTTATCCAGCTTAGTTTTAAACATTGTAGTTTTGTTTCTTCTAGTTCCCTGGAGAGACAGTTCCACTGTACTAACAGGAAAAATTTGCCTCAATGTTCTTCTTGGATTTTCCCCGTCAGAATTATGTCCTCTTTCTCATTAACATTGTGATTAATTCCTTACTTGCATCTTTCTAACTCATCCAGTGGATATTATGGAAAGGTTTCTATGCAGACATTAAAAGTCTCCTGAATGGGGAAAAAAAAAAACGGAAATGAGAGTTCCAGAAACTTTGTGAAACTGACCTCTAGTGAGAATCTTTCAGATTTCCACTTTATTAAGAAAATTAGTAGAAAGTAGGGATTTTTGTTGCCTTAAACTTGGCTCACCAGAGTTCTGCCTTCAGTTGCCATGTTCTGTATCATATATGACGGGGAGGTAACTACATTATATAGTTCTTGACTCTTCAGGGTTGAGATTTCACTGTCGAATCATGGTTATCTGGGAGTATCTGCATGTTTTATGAATTTAATTCTTGTCTTTTACAGCTATTATGCAAGAAATCAAGACCTTTACCATGGATTGTTTGCCTCTTAGAAACCTGTTCTCTTTATTAGGTGGTAACAGCTGAAGAATAAAAAGCAATGCCACATAATCTAAAATACTTTTTTAAAATAGCTGTTTAATTATAGGTGATAATATTTCCTCTATCAGTCAGTTTCTGTTCAGACTTATGGAACCTACTACAGAAATGAGTTCAGCAAGAAAACTTTTCTTCTTGAGTGATATAGTGCTATAAATGTTGAAAATGCTGGACTTGGCTGCATTTTCTTTGCTTTCATTTGAAGTGTATCTTAATTTAATTTAGTGGATGCTCCAGTACTGTTCTGTGGTTAAACTCTTAATGCAGACCACAGTTAAGGACTTGGTGTTTATCACTATAAATGCTCCAGCACCACCCTTGCTAATGTATGTGCTGTATTGAGAGCAGAAATTAATCTTACCTATATTTGAGGGAAGAATCCAAGTTTCAGTTGATGACCTCAACTATAGTGTCTTGCAACTCAGGAAGAAAGGTACTCTTTCTTTAAGGAACAGCAATGTCAGTGCTGGTCATTTTGCATCCTTTTACCAGTCTGTATAGGATAGTTCTGTGCAGAAAACCAGGTTATGTTCTAGCTGACTAAAATCCTCGAACACAACTTCAAAATAGCAAAGAATTTTCTTACGGGGTTTCAGGATTAAGTTACATTTACAATTAGCACAGTTCAGAACTTTACTAAATCCAGCTGAGGGATCACTATGATTTAAATGAAAATACTTGTTGCATGAAGCAGTTGTCCCAAATTGAATTCTCTTAGAAAATCAGAAAGCTGTTTGACTCCTTCAAATGCTGAATGTCTTGTTGCTACAAGTTCCTCCATCTGTCACTATAGCTAAGCCTGCTGGACCAACACCACCTGTGAGGACAGGAACATTATATAAGACACCAACAGCTTTTGCAACTCCAGAGTATTATGGTGAGCATATTACAAACAGTTCTGGTTTCTCTTTTTTTTCTTTTTTTTCTTTTTTTTCTTTTTTTTTTTTTTAATTAACATTAGGGTTTCCATTTTTCTTTTGCTTTCCTTCCCTGAACTTTATTGATGGATTATATATTTAATATAAAAAGTATTCTGTCTGGGGTGATTCTGATTTCTTTTATGCCATTTAGTGACTTTTCTGATTTCACTGAGATCTAGCTCCCTTCTCTTACACATCTTGTTAATTGAGAACATGACAAGGCTTGCATCTTCCTAGAAATCCATACATGTTTAGTAGGCTCTCAATACTATTCTGTGGCCATTTAAAGCTGTGCAAAGTCTAGATAAGACACTTCTTTTCCTGGATGTTTCTATTTTCCCAGGACATAAATTCAAAATATTATTTGTCAGTGACTGATAGTGCTCATCATAGATGCAATAGCCTCCTTTATTTGATCAAACTGCCACTATTTAAATAGAAAAAAAATGTAGTAGTCCAATCATAGTGGTCAGTGGGTAATTTGCCCTTTATAAAACTGGCAGTTGATTGCAAATTCAGAGCTAAGTTTTTCAAGGTGACATACAGTAATGGGTTTGGAGGAGGATGTGCTTAGAATTTTTGAGCCCAAATGTGCAGTTCTTGGTATATTGTCATGAATGATGCTGCTTCTAATTTTCCTGGATTTATAGTAGTACTTAAATTCTAGTCTCCTTACAACGATCATGAACTCACTGTGACCCTCAGTGCTCAGTAAAGCAAGCTGTGTGCTAGATTCATTTATAAATGCTTGTTGGGAAGGTATTGTGTTTTATCTGTTGAAGTCCATTGTAGTACTTGCATTCCATTCAGTGTAGTGGCTAATTCATACAACATTGTATCATGAATCCTGACTGCTTTAGCACAATTCTCTTCACCAGTGTATTTGCTTTCAGTTTCCTTCAAATTTTGTGGAAGTTGTACACTCTGAAGACAGAATTTTTTATTTCCTTGTTGTTATTTTTAGAGGAGTTCCTGTGCCAATGTAATAGTTCTATATATCCCTGAACATCAAAAAAGGTCCAAGCTAAACAGCCAGCACAGTGCAAAAAGATCCTTTTTCCATGGGTGACCTTTTCCTTCCCTACCAAAAAATTCAATTAAAGCAACCCAGGACAATGGTCTAAAAAGTATTTTACATACTATATAGTATAGTATGTATACTATATAGTATTATATACTATATAGTATGTATACTATATAGTATATTTACTATATAGTAAAATACTATATAGTATTTTACTATACTATATTGCATGAACTGAATCCAGCAGCAGTCATGAAATCTGTCATTTTGATTATGGCTGTCTGTACTAGCAGGTAGGTACAGGGTTTACACAGCATCACAGAAAAAATGGAGAGACAGATCTGGCAGCAAATGTCTACCATTTATCTATTCTTATAATGATCTAAAATGCCAAAGGAACTGTGAAATGCTGCAGTTCTAACACTGAAACTTTGTATTTATTGCAAATTATAACTGTGTTTTCTACAGTTGATGCAACTGTCTTCAGCTCAAGTCCTACATCAGAAACAGATTCTTCAGGAAAACCAAGGTACCAAGGTAGGAAATTCATAGCTATGGTATTTTTATTTCAGGGAGCGTACAAAGTCTGAGCTATCTTGCATCAAATTATCTTATCTGGTTATTCAAAGGCCAAAATTTTATTTGATTCTGTGTCACTTTAGTGGCAGATGAAAGAGTTGTAGAACAAACCAGCATTTTCTTGACTGAATTTTACTTCTACTTTCTGAACTAAAGTTATTGCTCCTTCTGGTGAAACGAAGTGTATATGATGTCTTTGTATTAGCATACCCCTCAAAAGCTGCAAGTAGAATTATAGTCTCATTTTACTATAGAAGAAATAAAGTTGATTTTTCTGTTTTGTGACAGATTTTAGTTCTTTCAAGCAGTGTGGATCACCTGCTAATACCTTCAAAATGTCATTTCACCATTGGTGCCAGTGGAAATGGGGTGAAGGCAGTGCAGATTCCAGGTCAAACAACAATAAGTAAAATTTTAAAAACAAGCAAAAACCAAAAAACAACAACAAAAACAAAATCCAAACCAAACAAAAAAAAAAAAAATTAGTACGAGCAGCTTAATATTGAATACACGGGGTTTATTCTGAAAGCTTTGTGTTTCACTTGTGCAGACTTTTGCTTGGTGTCCTGGGATGGATGTTGTGCACCAGGTGAAATGGCACTGCCATTTTGTAAAAACACTCTGTTGAATAACAGCTCTTTCCTATTGTTCTTAGCCCCCCACGTCAAGTACATGAAGAAAGATGATGATGTGCCTTGCTCCATCACAAGCTCTCTTGAACATTTTCCTCAAGAAGAAGTTGGTAGCAAGGAAGAACCCACTCGTCCTCCTCAAAATCCTCCAACCAACCTCACGGTGGTGACTGTAGAGGGCTGTCCATCCTTTGTCATATTGGATTGGGAAAAACCAGACAATGACACTGTTACTGGTTGGTTTGATTTCTTTCCTCCGTTGTGTGATAATACAGTATTTCCAACTTAATTTGCTTTCACAGTAGTTTTTTGCCATTTGAAAGTACTTCAGTCCCCAGGGATTAAAGGAGTCCAGTGGTTTGGGGGTTTTTTGGTACTACTATCAGCTCCAGTGCGGATAAGAAAATGCTTCTAGATTATAACAAGATTTACACAACAAGGATCATTGGTGTCAGCGATGACACAAAAAGATACTTAAGAAGTATGACTCCGTATCTTCTCCAATTTTCTGGCTCTTCTCTGTACAGGATCTGGTAAGATCTAGTCAAGAAGTTCCAATAATACAGCAGTATATATAGATGCACACACATGATGTAGGAATCTTTCTTGACCTGAGGATGTTGTTTCACAGTGGGTCAGACACAGCCAAAGCTTACAACCATCTATCTAGTCAGTCAGTAGAACTTTGCCAGCATAACACTTGCAATACCCACTGCAAGAGGGTCAACAAGCCCTCTCTGTTAAAAGAATCTGGGTTTTTTTCATTTCTAAAGGAACGGCTTTATATTGAGGATAAATGCATGTGAGTCATGCAGGACTCAGCACACAGACAGGTAAACATGAAAGATGGCCATTCTTAATTCTTCCATCGTCTTCTCTCTCTCAACACTAGGTGACAAAAATTGAGCATTAAAGTTAGCAAACAACTCAGTTAATGACTCATCAAAATCAATTCTGAATTCAAGAGAAGGCATTGAATCCTGTTTTCTGAAAACAGTGATTGCTTCATATTGGCACCAGTATTACATTACTTGTTTAGACAGGCTTAAACCAATTTTGCTGTCATCTCTTTCTATTTTTGTAGTTTATGCATGTTTTTCCAATCATTTTATTTAGGCATCACATCTTTTTTTAAAATAAATGCACTGTTTCAGATAGAAAGGTGGAAACAGAAAGCGTAATTTGTTGCATCATTTTGTTTTTTGAATGGTTACTTTGCTTAACTTTAGCAATGTACAAGGGATTTCATTGGGTACGTCCAAAACCAAAACATAATGGAAAGGTCTGACAAATAACAACCAAAACAGTGATCACACTCACCTCCTTGTTCTCATAAAAAATTGCAAGTGTCAGGAACAAAGACCATGAGCATTTTGCTCATGCTTTGCTCCATGATGTTGCCACAGAAATGTAGGGCAGGCTGTTGCCTTGTGCACTGAGTAACAAGCAGGCACTGGACAGACTCAGTAGTTCTTGGTGTGTGTCTGTGTGTGCATGCACATATTTGCATGCTCATTCATTTCCTGCATTTTCTTTCCCAACTTGAATGAATTAAAAAGTCCAAATCGTGTATTGACTTCAGGCTGGCAAAAGGCAGTAAGGTTGAATTCCTGTAAGATTGCATACTCATTCGCTATCTGGTTGTATTTAAGAAGCTCAAGTAAGAGATGTTACTTGATCTAATTGTTCTTTACTGTAATTTTCCAGAGTATGAGGTTGTGTCAACTGAAAATGGAGGAAGTGATGGTGAAAAGGAGAAATCAATTATCACTACAAATCAAACCCATTCTACTGTGGAAAACCTAAAACCTGACACAAGGTAGCTAAATAATACAATTTTCTAAGTTAATCCTACTAATTTAGGCTATCCAATATCTGCCACATCAAATGGAAATACCTATGGAAATAAGACCTGATCAATTTTACTCCTGTTTTGATAGAAACAAGTGTATGGTTTGGTTTACCTTTCTTGTAAGTTAACAGATAAAATATATTTGAGGAATCCTTAGGAAATTTCCAAGAGTATTTCTGGTCTGGACAAGCTGCAGAAGTGACCTGTTGTATCAAAAAGACCACCTGTCAAAAATAAGAAAATAACTGTGGAGAGGAAAAACACATTTGTCCTGAATATATTGTTTTCTTTCAGTGTCTTAAAAGAGCTGGCAAATTAAAAATGAGTAAGTGAATTCCAGTTGATGGTGTGCCTCTCATGCAACTAGTTCAAATAAGCATGATCTATCTTCAAAGATCAAATCTCATAAAAAAGTATTCTTCTTTTTATGGTAAAATTCAGAGCAGAGAAGAAAACCCCGTGTCTTTTGTTACATTGTTTACTAATTGCATCAGAAAGTTAATGAGTGACACTTGGGGTTTTTCCTGTAAGACCATCCATTTGGCTTTGGTGAATGGATTTTTTTGTTTTAGATGAACTACACTTTTCTATTATTATCATCCATGAATTGGAAACACAGCACAAAATTCTGCATAAAGCCCATGCTGAGCCTTTATTTTTAGGCAATGTGTGGTGTAATCTGAGGTGCTGGTTCAACCTCTGCTGTTACCAGCAGCTCCTAGGAGAAGGAATGAAAACCTGTAGCGCAAGGTGGAGGGCCAGGGAAGAGAATTCGAAAAACAAAATGCATGGGAAAGCAATGATACCCCAAAAGAGTTTATTTAACATATTTCAAAAGATGGGCTCAGAAGATGGGCTAGAATTGCTGCGTTTTGCTTCAAGAATGCCTGTGTTATTTCCTGAAGACATGTGGCTTGTGAGGGTGAACTGCAGCAATGTTTTTTCTGTCATGTTAAGAGACAATAAGGGTATGTTAGCAATACGTAGCTTGAGCACCAAGCATTGCTTTTCTTGATCAGCTGAAAAGGCTTATAAGAGATGGCAAAACAATGTATTTCTGGAGAAGTGACTAAGAAGGGGAGTAGGTGCTGCTAAAGTTGTCAGGCTGTGCTGTTTGTGTTTTCATTTC
This sequence comes from Promerops cafer, assembly GCA_013398275.1. Taxonomy (NCBI): domain Eukaryota; kingdom Metazoa; phylum Chordata; class Aves; order Passeriformes; family Nectariniidae; genus Promerops; species Promerops cafer. Next base: position 88,143 of record VZSE01004122.1, on the reverse strand, counting down.
AGTTCTATTTGGAAATAATACTGTTGCATCTTTGAAAAGAGCTCTGTGTTATTAAGCAGATTCTTTTTCATTCCACATTCAAACTCTTTATGTCACATATGGTGGCAGAGGTGGAATGGATTTGGTAAGGTGTAGAAAGACATTAAAGCAAAGAAAAACCCTTGCTCCTGGGAGCAGTGTCCACATGAACATAAGAGAAAAGCTTTTTACACTGCTGTTTGTTCCGAATGGAAGCAAGATTGAGACAGGCAGATCCAGCTAGAACCATTGGAAAGCTCATAATGAAGGCAGGAGCTATGCAGAAGCAGATAAGATGGTTTTTAACCTTAATTAGCAACAATTCTGTCAAACCTGTGAGAAGACTTTCAGGTTTTGGTAGGCAAGAGCGAACCAGACACCACGGAGTACAGGTGTCTTTTGAAGTGTGCGTTTTTCACCAGGAGCTAGATAGGAAATCAGGAGTGACTGGTGGAGGCTGACTTAAAATACAAAGGGATAACTTTTCTTGAGGAGTGAGCAGCTACCATTCACCAACCCCAGCCTTAAAAAGGAAAGACAGTGAAAACCTTTCTGGATCCAGAGGGCCATTGCCCAGAATTGAAAGCCTTTGATATAAATTGCAGTGGTGCATGTCCCACAGATCTCACCAGATTTAAGGATGTAAAGTCCTCAGTGTGGCTCTGTTCAATAGAACTCCCATTCCAAGCAAAATGTGAGTTTCCTAATTTTGAGGACACCTTGAGAGCTTTGGCAGAAGCACAAGAAGTTACTGTTACCACTTAAATCCAGGCTTGCTGGCGCACTAAATTCAGGGAAAACAAGAAAGTGGTTAAGACAGCTGGCATCATGTAGACAGTATCTGTTCTGCCAAGAAACATCACATGTCAATAATAAAAGTCTCCTGTCTATCAGGAGCTGCTCATTAGATGAAGGAAATGGACTTATGGATAAAACTGACTGCAAATGGGAGGAAGAGCAACAATTAAACACAGCTCAATATTCATTAATAGAGTCCCTGAAATGTCTAAAAATTCGTCAAGTAATACATTGAGACTGGGAAGGAAACTTTTCCATAACTAGCCCTAAAGGAAAGAGCTGTAGAAGAGGCAGAGCTGGAAAAGAAACTTGGAAGAGAAATAGAAATCCCTCCCGCAAGTGATCAGCATTTGCAAAAGTACCAGCAATGTATGGAAAGAGAGGTGCTCAGTAGCAGAAGGTAAATTAACTGGGAAGAATCTCTTGGCCTGGGAACACTGGAGAAACTGAGAAGCTGAATAGAGACCCTATTTTTTCCAGCTTTCCTGAAGCCCTCAGTGAGGCTTGTGTGAATCCCCTATGCTGATCAGAGGGTTCAGTGAATTCAGAGCTAAAGGCAGTTCAGGACAGATCTAAAGCAGACAGACCTAAACAAAGACTTCCCAAAAAGGCATACAAATGTTTGTGAATCTGTTGCCTCATGGTAACTTGAGGGGTAACTTCATGGGTAAGTTTAAACCAGAAAGACCCTGTAGCAGCAAGCCAGTTCAAGCCTTTAGTTGTGCAGATGTACACTCTTGAGGAGCTGTACCTGGCAGAGATGGTCTGCAGTCACGTTGGCCAAGGTCTAGCGTCCTGTTGAGGTACTTCAGGCAGGATATGGTAGTGCCTGGCCCAGAAGCTAAAGGGTTAACTGCCCACAGCCAGCAGGAGGGAAGCAACACAAACAACTTTTCAGTGTGAAGGGGGCAGAACAAGCAGCAGGGAAAACCGGGGTGCCAGATCATGCTGTTGGTTTGCTTTATTCTTTTGCATTCTTCAAAGAGGTCATACTGCTACACCTCTGGGAAGCTCTGCAGCCAGGCAGACACCCTTCTTCCTTTGAGCTGGCCTTTACACAAGGCAACTTTTAAAGATTAGGACCTAATGGCCAGACCTTAAATATTTCAGGAATTTGGACAGTGTTAGAGAGGCAACAAAGAGACTTTTACAGTCGCTCACCAAAAATTGCATGTGCAACTGCAGCTGTCAGTAAGTACAAACACAGAAGTCAAATGGGATGAGGATTATCATGTAGGATTCTGTGTGTCCATTTAGCTGTCTGAAAAGTGACTCGATCCAGAAAAAAGGCACTGGCTGAAAAAAGTGTTTCAACTTTGAGTACAGTTATCAAGTATTTGGTTTTAGCAGTCTGATACCATGATAATATGGAGATGGAAATAAAAAGGCATTTTCATAGGCATACCACAACTTGTGAAGGTTAATTTTAAACAAATCAAGTTGTATATATTATCGAAGTTTGTTGTCTTTCTTTCTTCAGTATGCCAGCTTTATGCATTCCTGGTGATTTGACTGCAAGTCTGATATTCTGAGATGAAAGAAAAATAGAGATTTGAAAAACTTCTGACTGTGAGGACATAGACCCTTTAAATAAATGTGGGGCGCAGTCAGCTGCTTTCTAATGCAACACATTGTTTGGGGTTTTTTTTCTTAAAAAAAGATTTTAGAGGGTCCTGTACAATGTGATTTCATTGGAATGCTGAGATCCATATGTTTTTTGCCCAAGGAAAGACATAACATATCCGTGCCATTTTCCAGCAGTAAGGTATGCCTCACAGGTGACAACCATACATTAATTTAAAGGACTTTTCCTTATAGGACAAATATTTTATCCTCTTTTTCGCCTAGAGAATTGCCAAATATGGTGATTGCAGGATTTCAAATCTTAGACGATTTCTGATCGTTTAAATAACACAGAAAGTTCAAATCTTAGTATCCATTATGTGGTTGGCCAGAGTTCTTGAAGTTGGTACTCTTGCTGGCAGTAAGCTACTTAATGGCTTCAGTATAGAATTCTGTTTAATTTCATCAGATTTGCTTCTGATTGTAACCTTTACCTGAAATATCTCAAAGCATGTGGTGCAGCTATGCTATGTGAGCTAGATAATGATATATATCTTCCTTATACAGATGGTTAATTGGATATAACTGGTGCCTGAAGAAAAATTCCTCTTGTTTTATGAATGTCTTCATGCTTATGTTAATGAATGCTTAAATGCTTCTCTTATAGATGTGCTTCTGTGATAGAAGATTCACATATACAGAGTGTTGATTATGACTTTGTACTGTAGTTAGCTTTTGTTACCCTTTATATTATTTCCAAGAACTTTAGAGCAGGTCCAGGTCACGTTTCACTCAGCCCCCTGTTCAGTATCACACTAAAGCACACACCAAAATTTCTGCCGTTTTTGCCATCTTTATTCTTCTGTTAGTGAAATGATTCTAACAACCAAATTCCATTTATTCTTCTTTCTCCTAGTTAGTCTGAACAGCGTAGTGAGCTACTCAGTTTTTATTCTGCTGTTCAAACAGTGAGTATCTGTCACTACTGCACTTGATGAACCCTGAGCTCAAGGCAGCTAAGTCAGCTCTGTCATGAAAAGGGCCTGGATCAGGTCACCTTCATAGGTGCCTTACAACACATATTATTGTAAGACTGGACCTTAGGGACAGTTTCTGGTCTTGTAGATCCCAGTTTCCTCCAGTTTCTTTAATGCAGGCCAAGGTGGTTTAGTGTGTTAATGCAAATGTCATTTCTATCTTAGAAAAGAAAAATGAGAGAAACAAATGCTAGTATGAGCTAGTATGAACAAACAATTTTTCGTCCTACATATGGAAATTCTGTGATTCTTATAGTGAGAAATGCAGTGTTTATTCCTCTTGGAAAAGAGTCAAACTGCAAGACTGATCGTTTTGGTCAAAGTAGTTACAGTCTAACTTCCAAGCAACCTTTTGAGGAATGAGACCTGCAATTTTCCATCTAAGTTGACATACAGGTCTCCTGTTTCTGAGTTTCCTTAAAAGGCTGCTCACATTGGAACTCCCAATGGGACTACCACTGGCGTACCCAGGACTCTGCTCTTTCCTTGTTTTACATTAAAACTTCACTTCATAAGAAAGCATTGCAGTAACTTCTCCTGTGTTAATAGTCAAGCAAGGTCTCCCATATGTGAGTCAAGATAAGGTTATTATCCACAATTTTCAGTATTTTTGTCCTTGAGCTGCTCCTTTGCAATAAGCATTGAGAGGTCTGAGAGAGTAATGGGCTTACTGTGGTTTTTGTTGTCTTAATTCCATCTCTTGTGTAGTAATAATGGTGTTCCTCTGCATATTCTCCTTGGAAAAAAATTGGTTTCACTGACCTGTAGTTTTTTCAGGGACTTTCCTAGCCTAAAATATTAAATGCAGATGTTGTTTGGGTTTTTTTTCCAATGAGATTTTTTGTTATTTCTGGTGGTTTCGCTGCCAAAATATGTAGTTCTTACTTCTGTATCCCTTCCCTATCTTGGAACCCTTTTTATTTAGTCAGTGTACATGTCCACTTTCATTCTGGTGGGTTTTTTTGAGGGCAGTGAAGCCCATAGCACAGACCATAGTGTCCAGGAAGTTCTACAGCCCAAATTTCTATACAAGCCTTCAAAAAAGAGCCTGAAGACTGCTGAAAACTGTTCTCATGCATATTCGTGATGGCAGAAATTGGAAGGTAGTAAAGAAAAATATTAAGACTTGTTCCAAATAGCTCTGGGGAATTTGAGTAGCCATTGGAGGATGTGTCTCACCTACTCTACTGGTGTAGAAAAAGAGTATTAATAAGAAACAAAAAGCCTGTGATGCTTACATTCCACAGTTTTGTATAACTTCCCATTAGACACTGATCTGCTTCCCCATTAATTATTTTGGTGATTTTAAATATACTCTTCTCCTTTTTAGAAATGTTTTGAGTGGTTTCTGTTGGATTTTTAGGTCCCAAGCTGTTATCACCTTTATCTAATACTGTTTTGTATTGTAGTTAGCACCCAAATGTTCTAATCACATACAAGGAAAAACCCAAGAAAACCTCTAAAAATGCAGAGAGTTTAGCTTTTGTTAACAGCAAGGGTCAAGCGATAGAAACTGCAAAGAAAGCATCAATGCAGCAAAATTCAGAAAGTGGCAGAAAAATGCTGGAGGTTTCTTTTGTTTTATTAAAAAACTAACAGATATTGTACTAAATTGCTGTTGATATCAGGGTTCATGGATAAGCATTTCCTATTTCTCTTAGCCCTTCTTCCAACTTTGTTAGGAGAAAGATTCCTCAAACAAGCATAGCAGTTCACGCGCTCTCTCTTTCTCTCTCTCTCTCTCTCTTTCTCTCTCTTTCTCTCTCTCTTTCTCTCTCTCTTTCTCTCTCTCTTTCTCTCTCTCTTTCTCTCTCTCTTTCTCTCTCTCTCTCTCTTTCTCTCTCTCTCTTTCTCTCTCTCTCTCTCTCTCTCTCTTTCTCTCTCTTTCCTGGTCACACTGCCATCCAAGCACACTCTGCAGTGACAGAGGAGCTCTGTGCACAGAGCCCTGTGCAATAGACCTGAAGTCCCAGGACTGTACTCAGCTGCTCCAGTTCTCCTATTATGGTGAAAATCTCTCTTCACCTACTTTCAGTTCTGCAATCTTCAATCTTCTCCTTTTGCATGATTTGAAAAATGCAGGAGCAGCTGCATTTGCCAGAGTTCCATGTGGTATAGTGATTTCCTGTGGTGGAAAAATACACTCCAAGTAGTAATTACTGTAAGTCAAGTCTGTTTAATCTGCACAACGACTTTCACTGTCTTACACAGCTCAGGAAGATTTGGAAGACCTGGTCTCCAGCAGTCTGTAGGATAGCAGTCTTATAGATGTTAAAGGTGTGATGCATTAGATTGCTGCTTACATAGGATAGCAGAGTTTTTGGTATATTAAGCAGGCAGATATAAAGATGGAATATAGACTTCAGTTTCTCATTAGATAAGCCTAACTAAGCAGCAGAAGGGGATAACCATTCTATAGCTTTCCTATTCCCCTTTATTAATTTTGCCATACATTCTTCTTGAAACTCTAAGCATTTTTTTGCCCTCTTTTGTTTCTATACGAGTGCATAACAGTGCAGATGGTACCCTTTTTTCACCATTTTAATTATATTTTTCAGATCTTTCACCTGGCACACAAAAAGGAAGACTTTAGATTGTCTTCTATTTAAACAGCCACAGCATAGCTTTAAAATTACAGTAAACTATGTCATATTGTGATCCCAGTCTGACATTTCCTTTCTCTCCCTTTCAATTTTCTGTCAACTAGCTAATTCTCTTCATCTCCAAAAGTGCTTGTTTGTTATTTTTGTACTGTGGAAGCCCCTGGTATTGTTTTAGGATTGAAACTGGCAGAGGAAAGGAGCCCTGTGATGCTTGTGAAAACACATACCACAGAACCGTAGAATTGCATGTATTTAGTTTCTAAAATTTCCTTTTAACATTATTAATAAGAGGCTTCCCTAATTGACTGAGCTAAACTTTGGACATTTCTTTATTATTTTCCTTTTCTCCAATTTTCTTTTTATGTTTACATAAGCTGAAATCTCTATCTGTAGATTTCAGTTTTTTATTTAAATTTTGCCCTAATTTTCCAAGCTGGTGGTTTGGTCTTTTGCAGAGAACCTAGTGATCTCTAAACCACAATTTGAAAAACAGTGCTTGGAAAATAACCTTCAGTTCTTGTTTTGTCTTTTTGGAATTAGAGAATTGATGAGTCCAAGTTCATAGACTAAAGATTTTTGGGAACAGGAATAATTCCTATGATTCCTAAGAATGTTGTCTAGTGCAGCCCAAAGTAGGGCATATCAGCTATTGAGAGCAATATATTTGTTCAAAAATCAGCAAAATACAAACAAAGGGACAAAAACAGATTATTATCACCAATGAGATCGGACTACTAACTGCCCATAAAGCAATAGAATATTCCATCTTGATGATCACAATTACAGTAATAGCTTTAGATAAGGTGTTCCTCCTGTGAAGGAAGCAGGAAAACATTTTTGCAGTCTTTTATCTCTAGGTGTGGATTAATTTCTACATTTTAAAAAATGTATCATCTAGCTACTACTTTGAGACCCCCACACATATTAGGAAATCTTTGTTTATGCTTCAGTGATTCTTCAAAAAGAATCTCCGACTACTTTGCTACAGTTCTCTATGTTATGACCTTTCCTACCAGATAAGAATACTTCTTAACCAAAAAAGTTAGTGTACCACATGGCCAATGTGAATACTAACTACTCAGGTCCTATTTTTAAAAGCATGCCTTTGTTTAAGCAATTTGAATTTGATAATGAAGATTTATAAATTCCCTAAATTGATTATTTATTTAATGTCCCCCTCCTGCCATGGGGTAAAATGGGTAGTTCCAAATGCACTTTCGGCATGTTTAAATAAATGTCAAGATTTCTCCAAATAGGCTTTTTTAAGCTCAAAACAAGCCTATGTTTCTCTTAACAATATCCATGAATTTCCACAATGTATCTGTTCAGCATACCAGTCTATATAAGTATTTCCCTCAAAAAGAAAAGAAAACCCTGGAAATAAAGGCAACTGCTTAAGTAAGCAATTTTAAAGTTAAATATTGTCTTAGAAGTACAGTGGATGGAAAACAGTTGCTTGGTACTGCATGAATACTCCACTGAGGTTAATTAGCTCAGGTTTTGCAGGAGCCAAGGAGGAATGAGAGGTAATCCAAAGTTTGGATTGAATTATTCTTCTGGGGAATTCCAAATGGAGTTTATGAATTTCCAACTGTGCAGAGTGTGGTATGGGGGTTTTCTTTCTTTAGAAAATTGCTGTTTGGAAACAATTCCAGCAATACATTACAATGCTATGTTACAGTCACAAGCTACCAAAATTACCATTGGTAAATAATCCTTCTTGAGTCAAGAGCTGAATGTTTAGTTGGCCACTTCTGGGACTCCCATTTTTTCTGTGTTTAGAGCAAAAGTGCCTCTAATTTGGGCCCCGTTTTCCAGGCCTACAGTCCCTTTGACTCATGTCCTGTGATGATTCCCTGTCACTGATGAAGAGAGGCTCTGTGTTAGGAGAGATTCACCATCCGTGTACTCAGAGCATGGGAGATGTCCTTCTGCACGTGGCACTCCCACTGTTAATCCAGTGAGATGTGGGGGAGGCTTAAGAAGAGGAGGCTGGTTTGGATTTTTTTCTTCAGTCGTGTTGTTTTCACAGCATTGTGTTTGGTTCCCAACACAGTAATGAAAAGGAATCATGAGATAACTACAGCACAGGCTGGTGTTGTGCCACATCAGTGAAAGCACATGCAAAAGAGAGTCTGCACAGTGTCTTGTCATTGCTTTATATACTTATTATTAACATACATTCAAGCAATTGGACCTTTGCCTTGGCTGAGCTCCTGTCCTGGCAGACTTGCCCTGTGTTTTGCTACTGGTCCTGTCTGTCACTGTGGGTGGGCCTGACAGGCATTGAGTTGGAGGTTTGTGTTCTTAAAAAAGCAAAAAGTACAAATAAATAGCAATGTCCTTTACTCAGTCTCTGCTTATCAGGTTGCTTCAGACCTCATCTGAACTTGCTTCCTTTGCCAGAACTGAAACTGCTGTGTGAGAGGAGACAGACAAGTCAGTGGTGAATTAAATCAAATATTAATAGTATGTGTGCAAGGAATTATTAAAAGGACTGGTTAATTTTGTGTTCAGTTCTCAGGTCTTACACAGTTAGGACAAAAAATGTCTCAGTGGTTTTGTGGTAAGGAATTGGGCTTGTTTGTTCTTCTCCAGAAGGGGAGTAGCACCAATGTGTGTGCTGCTTGCTTGCTCCAGACTACTCAAGAATGCTTAGTTTGCAAAATTTTCATCTCTTCTATTTTATTCCCCAGTTATGAATTCCACGTGAAACCTAGGAACCCCCTTGGTGAAGGTCCAAGTAGCAATGTTGTGGCATTCAGTACTGAATCAGGTAAGAACTTCCAAAGATCAGACCATCATTTACAGTGGCTTTAGTATCCATGTTTGTGGGATGCATGAAAGGCTCTCTCACTCCATTTTGTGCATTCAGTCTTGCTCTTTACTGTCTCTCCTGACTGGCTTTTCACCACTGTGCCTGGAAAGTCAGCCTGGGATCAGAACTGTGTTGTGTGAGGATGTAAGATGGACAGACTGCAAGGAAAAAAAAAACAGAGGAACACGAAGGGTTTGTCTGGTATTCATTGTGAAGAAAATTACCTCATCCTTAGAGAGGGCTCAGTCATTTAAGATTTATATTCCTGACCTTTTTGCATCTATCCAACTCATTAACAGCTTCTGGCTGGGGAACATTAGGGGTTCTTTTGGGCTGGAGTGTTCATAGGTGCTTTTGCTACCTGTTCAATAAGGCTGCCGTAAATAGTGACGTTGTTTGGCTGAAATCAGGATTGAGAAAGAGCTGTTGTGAAAAGTCAGTGTCCCAGTAGGTCCCCTTCCATCCTGTTTACTCTCCAGTGAAACTGTTAAAGAGGTGTATAACAGCCTGTTTTGGCCATTGGTGGGTCCCCAAGTGGTCTCTGACTCAGAGGTGAGAATCAGAGCACTTTTGCTTTCCCTATTCTTGTTCCCCTCAAGGTTTACTACAGCTGACTTGTTGACTTTAGGCAAGCAAGATACCATCTTTTGTGCAGAAGTGTTTATTGCTTGGTAGTACTGAAAGACCACATAAAACACAAAATGGATTTAGCCTTTTTAAAAGGACTTTCTCAATCTGTGTTTTGAGCCAGGTGTAATAATTTAATGGTCTACACCTAGTGCTGTCACTGATGGATGAGAGTATTGGCCGAGTAGAGGATTACTCAGGGAGGAGTGCAGACTATGCCACACATATTTAAAAACTCTGAATACACTCTTTGTAATCCTAGATTGTTAAAAGTGAAAAAAAAATGTTTGCTCCAAGTGCAGTTTTCATGAATGACAAGGCTTATGTTCTGTCTCCTATTTAGTTTGGACAAATTAAGCATCCAGTTTTCTTAATTGCACACATCTATTTCTCACATTTGGGCTTTCAAAGCCAAGTTTTTTGTGGCAAGTATTACAGATGTGCCCTTTTTATTATTTAGGTTTTGAAATTGAAATTTTAATAATTCGCAGTACAATTGGGTTTTGCTGGTTACAGGTTTAAACTCTTGTTTTTACTAGAACTCTGCTTTCCTGGTGTTGTCCCATAAGTAAAATTATTAAAAGCTCATTGATACTGGAGTTTCACATAAGAAATATATTTCTTCTAATTTAATTTAATACAAAAGTTAACTTTGCTTCCAAAACTCTTTCTGTTTCACAAATTACAGCTTACGTCAGCTGTAAAAAATCACTTACCAATGCTTTTCCATCGAATTATTGGAAACGTTCATTTTACAGTGTCTGATTGAATGTTTGTTTTCTTCCCCCAGCGGACCCAAGAGTGAGTGAGCCAATTTCAAGTAAGTAATGAGATAGCAGAATTTTATGAGGAGGGTGGCTCTGCTGCACCAGCTGGATGAGTTACAGAATCAAACAGCACTCACACACAATTTCACTCCTTCCACCCATGCCCCTGCTAAGGAATTCATGTGAGGCTGTTTGTTTACCTGAGCATAAGGCAATCAACGTGATGTGGAGCTCCCATGGCAGCTGGGATGGCTGCAAACCAATGTACACAAATGAGCCAAGGACAGCCTCATATTTTCTCAACCTTGTCATTAAAGCAAAGAAAGCTCTGCAAAATGAATAAGCCACTCCACACTTTTTAAGTGAGTTAACAGAGCACATCTCGGAGGATTCTATTTATCTGCCTTTGTGTTTTAGGAAAATTTTCTGCTTCAGAAGGCTTGATCTAGCTCTACTTTAGGCCCCTTACAAGACTCTTGCTGTCCTTGATGGAAGGTGGACTGATCTTTTGAAGAACTGAGATCATTCAAGCAAATTGGGCTGCTTTTTATATTTGTAATAGACATCATTTTCACTTTGACAAACACTGTGGCACCATTTTTTCTCCACATAATTAATGGCACTTCATTTTTATATGTATTTTTGTTAGGTCGCAGTTTGCTGCAAGTTGATTGTCTTGGCTTGAATGCACTGAAGAATGGTGACTGTATCACGCACTCAGTAAATGAGAGTTTTTCCAATACAAACACTGTCCCCCCAAAAAGGTGCTAGAATGAACCTATTCCAAACCTGCACCAGAGGACAGCAGGAGGAGTTCACAGCATCAATTGTATCTGCATACTTTGGTGCTTCCCTGAAATACTTCTCATGTTCAAAATGCAGGTGTCATGGTACATTCAGCTTCATCAGGGTTTCTAATTCTAGTTATTCAAATGTATTTGCTGAGTGTCATTTTGTATGCAGCATCATACTTCAGCCTCTTTTTTCCTCTCCTGCAGTGGGGAAAGATGCTATCTGGACTGAAATCCCATTCAATTCAGACACATATTCAGAATGCAAAGGCAAGCAATACGTAAAGAGGACCTGGTATAAGAAGTTTGTAGGTGTGCAGCTATGCAATTCTTTGAGATACAAGATATACCTCAGTGATTCACTTACAGGTAAGAAACATTCAAATCAGTGCTGTCCACGTTATACATCCCTGAAAGATATTATGGTTCCTGAAATAAGACGTTTAACAAGATGAGCTCTGCTGAAGTGTGATCAGATTTGTTTCATTTAGTCCACAGATTAATCATAAACAGTAATCTGCTTGTGCTCAGTAACCACTGATATGTTTGATACTGAGCTTTCAGACTCCAGAGGAACCTCTCTGTGGTGATCATCTGATCACCATCAGTACCTGTTCATATACTGGGGATCACACAGAAAACTGATAAAGATCAGAGTGAATAGCATATATTGTAAAATGGCCAAATTTGTGTTTAAAGGGTAGCCTGGAAAAATTATTAATTAGAGGATCAGGACCTCATTTTACACCTGTCATTCCCATTCCTTTTGGTAAACATCTGGTTACTTCATTACTGGGAGGCTTATAAATACATGACTTTAACTCTAGTCAACAGGCTTTACTCACCTGCTTTGACATTTTTGTTTTGTTTTCACATTCCCCATTTTTACTTACGATCTTTTTTCCCCACGTTTTTGTTTTCCTCATACTACATTTTATTACTAAGGGAAAATTCCTGGCCTTACATTCTCAAGTTTTGTTTGGTGTTTTAAGGCCAATTGAGTGTGATGTGTTTAAGACCTGAATCAGGTGACACATGCTGGGGAAACAGCCCCTGAGAAGTGTTTTTCAGTTAGTTGATAGGAGATCTTTGTGTCTCATGTAGCTTGTGCAAGCTATATCTGCTACATTAAGAAATATGTTAACTTCTTATAAAGTATCCCAAGCTCCTGGCTCTCCTCTGTGTGAGGTCTGTTATCACAGACAGCTCTGTGACAACGGCATTAGCATGGCATCTGAGCACAAAGATGTGTGGGAAATGCCTTTGGAGTGCAAGTCAGGCAAGTGTGTTCAACACATTGCACTGAATTAGCTAGGAGTGACTGTAGCTGGGAGAATCCACTTTCATAACCTAAAGTTGCCCCATCTCTGAGCTCAGCACCTCACGGGAGCAGGGCTCTGGGCTCCATGGAAAGAATATGGAAGGAAAACAGCAGGGGAGTGTAGGGCAGCCCACCTTGCCATAATTTTAAGCTTCCTTGCCTTGCATCCGGCTCTGTTATCTGATGAGCAGACAAGGAAGGAAACCCTTGTCATTAATAGTAAGTACAATACTTCATATGTAAATAATATCTTAGCAATTATGTGAATAAGAGAATGTTTTGAACAGATGTATCATTCATTCAATCGTTGCTGTACTAACCAGCTGTGATCAAATGACAAGCACTGGCAATGAGGCTGGTCCCAAAACCAGCCAGCAGCGGAAATAGCAGTGCTAATCTAGCAGGACTAGACTTCAGCCCTAAATCAAGAGAATTAACGCTGCAGTGAAAGCTACTCCAATCTGAAAAGAAAAGTTTAATATCAGGAGCCCATTTTCCTATTTTCATTAGATTGTTTTTGTTCTTGCTGGAAGGGTGGTGGTTTAACCTCACTGGAAAAAGATGAGGTAGACACACTGTATTCATTGTACTTGCTAAGCCTGGTTCTCGCACTTGAATTGTTACAACCAATGCTGAGCAGTTGTCACAATATTTAAAAGAAGTGAAATATTTATGTGGACGGAAAGCTGCTTTTCCCCCATTTGCTAAGTGAGGCCTCTGTGTGCGAGTGAGAAGTTTTCCCGTTCGAAGCCAAGCTCTGTTCTGATGTGTTTCACGGTCACCTCACCTCGCCGTGCCCCCGAGGCCAGCGGAAGTGTCCCTGCAAGCACCAGCCAGCTGGACCGTGTGTGCCGGCACTGCAGGGCTGCACTGAGCTCTGAATTCCACTGGACACTGAAAAATCTCCCAAAGCTTTGCTGTTGAAGCAGTGCAATTGCCTCGAAACTTGGGTGCATTGTTCAAATGCTGTTGTATAAGGCAGGCAACAACTGTATCTTTGCATGCTGTTTTTTAGCATTAATTTATTCTTCTAGTGCTGTGGAATTTATAATGTGTGAAACAAAGTTTGTGTAGATTGTAAGGCCACCCACAAGGGGACACCGGGGGAAAAATTTACTTTGTGCTAGAATTGCGATCCCCAAAACAGAAAACCAGTTATTTGTTATCTAAATGGTTTTAAGTTGTGTTCTTTTATTATGGAAATAATTGGGCAGTAAGAATGTAATAGTCACTGAGAATGGTGCTAATTTATGAAGACCAATTGTTTGAGTTATGCATAGGTTATGCTGTGGGCCAGAAGAGTATGTGTGTATCTGCAAGTTACTGTTCTGGTGCTAGCCATTAAAATATCTCACTTATTCTCTCTCTTATGGAGAAAAACTGATCTCTGTTACACACGCCAGGACTGTTCCATAAACCAGCATCTACTGCTGACCTCATTTAACAGTCCTCCAGAGCAGTCACTGTAGGCATTCCAGAAAAGCAGGCCATCTAAAAATAAGTATTTATTGAGGGAAGGAAAAAAATAAATTCTATGTGTGACCTTCAACAGCTGTGGAAAAAAAAAAAAAAAAAAAGCTTTTTTGGGCAGCCTGAATGTTCTTAATTTCAGAGCAAAAAATTGCTGAGAGGAACTCCCTCTGACCAGTTCTCCTATGGAAAAAAACATGTTTGCAGCCAAAGCTAGATAGCAATAAATAATTTTGTAAAGCTAGAGAAGAACCACATGCACAGAGGCCATCAACTGGAGGTGAGAAATTTTGGCAAAGTATTGCTCAGATCACAAAAATGTTGGAGTTTATTGGTAGGCTGCTCTTTTATTAATTGCTCTTCGGGAGCAGTATTATAACCCACCCCACCACCTCTCAAATGGCCAGACCAGCATGGACTCAGGGCTCCAGGACACCCGGTATCTAATGAGTAACTGGACTTTCTGCCTAGCTTATACCTGCGTCCTGAGCCTTTTTCTAAATGCTCTCACTTTTCCTTTCAACATCTCGACCAAAGGTTGAACATACTGAGAACGAAGTGCTGTGAAAGATTAGAAAGAACAGTAAGTTTATCTACAAAGGTTTCCATCCCAGGTTTGGGAAGAGAACGTAGCATGCTCTCCTCTATCTTCTGAACTGAATTTTACTAATGTCTTGCAAATCAAATTAGGGAGTAAGAACATCTGTCAAAGTTCCTTCACTGCGCCTGTTAACAGGATAAGCACAGCCTATAACATCAGCACATGTTACATGGGACACTCGAGACCTTGATTTCTACTCAGTTACAGTCAAGTGTCCTGTTAAGCAATCCTGCAAGTAAATACATGGGCACACTCCATGCTCTGGATAAGTACTTAGTATCCGAGGTCACCTATATTGTAAGGGCATATACGTTTTTACAACAGGCACACACATGTTGTAAAAATATGATGATTTATAAAACAGGCCTTGGCCCTGTTAGGGGGTGGTTTATAAAAGCATCTCTGAAGGTACTGGGGGCTTCTTGACCGGGAACCAGACCTGTCTTCCATTCAAATCACTACCAAAACTCGCTTTTTTGATGATGTTCTTGGTAGTAACAAAATTTCCCTTACTGTATGAAATGTAAGGAGAGGGAAAAATTACGTCCAGGCATAGATTTTGGCCAGGAGTGGGGCACTTTTGCCTTAGCCATGAGCACTTGGAGCCTGCACGTCATGTTCAAATTACAGCTACAGGTCCTGAGAGGAAAAGAATCATAGCGTTCACCTTGGCTTCCCCACAGAGGAAAGAGCACAGCCCATTGCCTCTGGTGGGTTTTGGAAATAGCCATCACTAACTCTGCTGCTTCTCTGCTTTCAGGAAAATTTTATAACATAGGAGACCAGAGGGGCCATGGAGAAGATCACTGCCAATTTGTAGACTCATTCTTAGATGGAAGGACAGGACAGCAAGAAGATCTACCAGTCAAAGATGGTAATTCCCAAAACCTGTCTCTGTAGCAAACCTTGGCAATTCCTTTGTTTCTTTTTTCTGCCAGTGGATTCAATGCCCAATTCTGGGGTGGGCGATGAGAGGAGCTGCCAGCTTTGCAGGCAGAAGAGGGTCAAGAAGTTTTTGACAGTGAATGATGACTTATTAAGATAGTTATAATTTGGGTTCTGTTAGGTAGCAAACAGCCTCTCTCCTGTTTAAAATAGCCCAACAAATTATTCACGGTTGGCACTATATACTTAAACCCAACCACAAATTTGAGTTTGCAGAGAGGCATTAAGTGGTGTGTTCAAACTAGCAAGGTTGATTTAAAGCACAGTAAATAATCAGTTGGGCATTAAATACCTTGTTTGGTACTAATGAGAAACTGAAAAATTATGGCTGGAAAATATAATTCATGCTGCAGTAATTCTGTGTGTACTGATAGCAAAAGGGTGCCCAAAATTCCAGTCTGGTCTAAGTGGACATGGGACTGGATGTGCTAAACACAGCTGTGACCTGCCTGGCTATTTTTCACCCATTGCTGAGGTTGAGGTATAAGAAATTAGAACTTCTGTCAGCTGAACTCCTGCCTTGCTGCTTGGCAGCAGTACGAGGGTGAGGTGCTCTGTTCCTTGTGGGGTAAGAGCGCAGGCTGTACTGGTATGTGCACGCGTGCTGAGCGTGTCACGGAACATTTTGGTGAGGAAAACAGCAAAATGGTTTTCAGTACAATATCAGCGTGTTGACCAAACCTTTCTGTGCTTCATTTACAAAACACCCCACAGGAGTCCAGAAACGCGTTGAGGTAGGTGTGGGAGATGAATGTTAAATCCTTAAGTCTTTCACAAGTTTTTCCAAAAAACAAAGCAGTTGAACGGTCTGAAGGGTGTTTATGTGTTTTGCGAGATTCTTCTAAAGAGGTTTTTGCTTTTCCCTTCCCAGTCAGTGCTGCCCATTTGAAAAGATATTTTGCATAAGAATACAATTTGCATTGCCAAGACAGCAAACTCCTCAGTCGTACCAGATTCACACTTTTAAAAATATTTGAATATTTTAAAAAAACTTTTACTGAACAACCTTGCTACCTCAGTTTAAAAGACACTTAAAACCAATTTGATTTCAGCAACTGGATTTGAGTGAATTCATAAGCTATGCTCATTTTTAGGCCAAAATAAACAACAAAACAAGCAAACAGAAGACTTCTCCTTTTCAGTAGCTTGTAGCTTCTAGCAAATGAAGTGAACAGAGGAAAGAACAGAACAACAGACCAATTGTTCTGGCTGCAGCAGGTTGATTTCTGAATTAACTACGTGTATTTGACCTGAAGTGCTGTGAGAAAATCACAGCTGATGCTGTCTCTCAGCTGCAGAATAGCATTTTGTGTGTCTGTGTGTGTGTGTGTGTGTCTGTGTCTGTGTCTGTGTGTGTCTGTGTGTCTGTCCACATGCCTGCTCCAGCCACACATACATTCCTTATGGTCAGGTTGGATGGAGCCCCAATTCCTCCACTTTAATTTGTAACCTAATGTTAATTGTTTTAATGGGAAGCAAGTGTGTTGTCAAAGGTAACAGAGTGAAAGCAGGAGGATGATTTTTTATTTAAGGATGGGGAGATGCTGTGAACTTTCCCCAGTGGCCGGGTTTTACTGAGGTTCACTGCAGTGTCAAGGCTGCACAGTGTCACTGCAGCCTATTTGTCACTGTCACTTTGCAACGCAGAGCAGCCTCCTGTTCCAAGAGCCCAGCACAGCCAGAAGGGGGACAGAGGGGACACAGGCTGTGCCCAGCCAGCACCACTCATGGCAGGGTGCTGGGATCTCCAGGGGAGACGGGCTTCACCTCTGCACCACCATTCCAAGCACTTTTGCTTTGAGTTGGGTGGGCAAATTGCAGAGTGCTGGTGGATTTAGGGGCAGCAAACAGCTCTGCTTGTGGCACGTGGGTTAACGGCTTGGTGACTACTTTATCCACTCACTGAATTGTTAGTTACAGACTTCTCAGGGAACCAAAGCACGGCACTGTCCTGAGAGCTTCATGCAAACAGAACTCTGTTCTCTGTTCCAGGGTTTTTCAGGGCAGTTCGTCAGGAACCTGTCAAATTTGGGAAAATAGGCGGGGAGACTCAGATTAACTACGTCCGCTGGTACGAGTGTGGCACATCGATACCTGGCAAGTGGTAGATGCCACGTGAAGTCTGTGCAAAGGCCCAGCCCGTGCCCCCCGCCCAACTGCCCAGCGCAGGCTGCAGGAAGGCAACGCTTACGGTGCGCCCGGCACTTCGGTGTTGGCCGACGTGCGAGGCTTATACAAGTCTAATGCCAATACTGCATTAATTGTGTAATAGTGTAGGCTGCTTACTGTAGTTATCCAGTGTTACAGATTTGTTTTTAGAATTAAAAAAAAACACAGGCTAGGGACATGTTGTAGGATAATGTATAGGGAAGCTGGCTCCCTATTCTTGAGGTATGGTTTATATGGTATTTTAAAAGATACAGTGTGTATATTATTTATCACGATGTTGTAATAAATGTTTAAGGCACAGATATGCCAGAGTTGGTCATGGAATGCAACGTGCGTTAGTTTTTAAATATTCACTGGTCCTCTAATGCAAGTGCCATAAGCTACCCATCCTAATCCATCTGTAACATCTCCCAGTCATAAATTATAGAAAAGATCCTATAATTTTTAATATCTTGCAGCCAGTAAACTTGAAGCACTTTCTCCTTACACGTGCAAACAGTTTATGCTCCTGCCAAAATGCCAAGGTAGGTTGCAGTATGTGCAGCTTTAAATGATCAAGTTCAGTGTGGTTTTCTTCCATGTTTGTTTTCAAATGTTTCAGCCCCAGCCAAAGCCATGTTCAGCCTGTTACTCAGGAGTCAGAGCTGCTGCCCATGAGCTTGGTGGTGGCTGGCAGGGAGGGTTGGTGTTCTCTAATTGAAGTGGACAGGTACATATGAAATGTATGAAAAAACAGGAATGAAAAAACAAAGCTGGCCTCCACGGCTGGGCTTTTTCAGGAAAATGGAGTTTTCAGAGCCTGACACTTACTGGTTCAAAAGCCAAATGTATGTACTGTGCAAGGGCACTTGGAAAGACAAATGAAAGAGGGAAAAGAATAAACTACTTACAACAGCATGATCACGTTTATTTTATTTAAAGAGGAAAATTCTGGTTTAAAACATTTTTCATTGGGGACAAAGGGGAAATACTGATAACTGAACTTTAAAACTGCTTTACAGTTATTTTGATTAAAACCTCTCCCAAAGCTATTTGTTGTACTGCTTGAACATTTATGAACTAAATAAAGAGATGTAGGTTTTTTAAAGGTGTTATTCATTACCTTACTAATGTATTGAAGAAATATGAACAGGAACACCCAGATCTATATAGTAGTCATTTATAGAAAATACCTTATAAAGTACATTGCAGGTACACTGTACTCCTAATAAAATATTTTTTAATCAAGTGTTTTTTTCAAGTGTTTTACTTGAAAACAACTGTTAGTTTCTGTGGTAAATGCTGTTATTCAGAACAAACTGCTTGCTTGCTGGAAACAAGCCCCTGTTAAATGGTGTGATGAACATGGGGATGTGTTAGGTCCGAGAGCAGAAATGGGAGGAGGTACAGCCACAGCTTACTGGGTAGCTGTGGGCACAGCACTATTTAAGGATGCTGAAGGTAGGAATATTTTCACTCGACTTCCTAATTTGTCTTTAGGAGAGCTCAAGCAGCTTACTCTAGCTCATTTTTTCATTCCCCACTTAGTTTTATATATTTCTAGAATCTGCAAAATGGAGACTATTAACTGGGAGAATGTTTTGCCCTCTGCCGTAATGTGTTCTATCGACTTCATTACAGCCCTTGATCTGCTTTTTCTTGGCTCAAAATTGAGGTACTAGGATTGCACTCCCAAGTTCTTCTGAGTGGCAAAGAACCTGTGGAAAGTTGGGGTTTTTTTAAGAGTTCTTTTTTAAAGATACACATTTGGTTTAAATTTTCAAGTAATAAATGAATTCTCTCCCACACCTTGTTAAAGCAATATTGGTAAGAGGCTTTAAGATTTTATGGATTGGTTCCTAACCATTTGGTAAAAGGGTCACTTGATAATTGACACCAGACAAGCACAAACCCACTCCCTGCAGTGAATCCTCTGTGAAAGCCCTCTACAGTCCCAGCACTTCTCCATTTACACACCCAGAAATCTGCCTCTCCTCCTACCACCCCCAGCACCGCTGCTCTTTACCACGAAGTCTTTGCACCCAGCATGCACAATGATCTTTGCACAGTTGTCTTGTTCAGTATTACCTAACTTCTAAAATCAAGATCAGGCATTTAATAGATTCAGGGTTTTTATTAGTTTTTCCATGTGAACATTACAATTTATAATACATCATATCTAGTTCGACCTCCAGAATGAATCTAATTTAGTATATCATGGTATTAGTAAAAACAAGCCTGATAAGTGGGCTAAACTTCCAACTAGTATCTTCATATCCTTCAGACAAGGCAAGCTAGAATGTCAATCACTTTACAGACATTTAAGTAGTGTTTTCCAAAAACCACCCAGCCCCAAAATAAACTAGGAAGCGAAGACAATTTAAAGCAGGAAAGATTTGGTCACTTCCCTCCCCCCAACAGAATTTAATTAACAGCTATAGTTTTGCCTCATTACAGTTTTGGAATCTCAATTAAAAATCCTGGAGTCTGTCGGGATGGAATCGCACGTTGTCAGTCGCTGTCTTCAGCGGCACCTCCTTAGCGGTAGCCGGGCCCGGGCTGGGTGTAGCCCTGCGGCCCGAAGGGGGGACGGCTGCGGGCGTAGGGGTTGGGCCCGCTGGGCGGGGGGGTCATGGTGCTGCCGGGCGGGGGGGTGAAGCCGGGCCGCGGCTGGAAGGTGCCCGGCGCCGCCTGGGAGCCGCTGTAGGCGGCGGGCTGGGAGGCCTGCGTGGTGTAGGGCTGCGGGGGAAAGCTGCCCGCCGGGTACTGCGGCGGCTGCTGCGCTGGCAGCTGCTGCGCCTGCCCCGGGAAGGCGGCGGCCGGGGCCGGGGCAGCCGCCTGGCTGTAGGCCGGGAACTGCTGGGCTTGCTGCGACGGGGGTTGCTGCTGGCTGTAGCCCGCTGGAAAGGCAGAGAGCAAGGTGGGGTGAGACACACTAAAGAACCGTGGATGCCTGTAGAAAGACCTTTTGTTCCTAATGTTCACAGTGACAAACGCAAAACGATGCAGGAAGCACAGAAAAGGCAAACCAAGCGTGAACTGCGAGTTTTCCTGCCTTTCACATAAGCGCACGGCCGGGGTTTTGGTGCACACCGTGGCAGCACAGCACACTGACAACAGTTACTATAAAACAGTTTTCCTGTGACTGACAAGAAATAAAGGAAAAAAAAGACAAGTAGTCTTTTCCTTAATATCACACAAAAAAATAAAGTCTTCATTGGCAAATGAGGCAGAATTCAACCCTTTTCCCAAATAAAACCTCCAAATTAAACTGTCTTAACAATACTCTCAGGGTTTTATGTAAGTCATACCTTTGGTTAAATCATAGGTGTTTTCAGTTCTTTAGCGTTAAATATGGTTGGGTGGAACAGAACACTTTAGCACAAAACTTCCATTTATACATGTCCCAAATTTGATTTTTCTGTATAAAACTAGCTTCCAAAGGGAATTTCTCTTCTTGAAAATTTTAGAACAGAACTAAGTCCTTTCATAAAGAAATAGCTACTTTTATCCATCATGAAACACACCTGCAGCTACTTGCAATGAAACCTCTCCAGTGACTGGAATCCTGTCAGCATTAAACACCAGACACACAAATTATTAAAAGTGCACAGCCCTAAATGGAAAGAGTAATGGTAAGAATGCACTGCAGTAAACTCACCTTGAAACTGCGATCAAAATTTACTCATGAGACAAACCTCTGAAGGGTCCATTTTTACACCCATGTATAAACAGCCACTGGTGCCTAGCAGACCTACAAGAGTGGGAAGGGATCCCACTCTTGGGAAGACATGGGTTTGAAAGGAGACAATACTCATGAGAGCTAAAGCAACACGAACAAAAAGATCCTACGACTCAACATCTACAAAGGCTGCTGTCAATAGGTCCTCAAAAAAACCTCTGTTTCTGAAGACTAATTGTGAACTAAGTTATGACAAACAGAGGTGCCCCAATAAGTTTCTGGTAGCATTTCATTCATACTTGACAATGATGTTAATTGGAAAGCAAAACTCACATTGCACTACAGCTTTCACAGGAACATCAGTAAAATAATGGATTAGACGATGGTAGGATATGTCTAGAAAGCAGACTGGAATTCCTTTGTTTCCCTGCTCAGTTTTTAAGCCTAGAGTGTCAGACAGACCCTTCTACTTCCAACAGGCTTGCTACTTCTGAAATTATACCTCACTACATCTGTCTCTGTATTCTAATTACAAATGTGAGGGGGACAAATCTGCAGAGAACAAGATACCATTTAGACACTCAAACCAACGAGCTCTCACACAGTGCACAGGAACAAAGTCTGCGGCACAAACCTTTAGTCCAAGTATTCTAGGGTTCTTATCCAAGCTAAGCAGAGAATTTCTTCGTGAGCTCTGCAAATCATCTCATCTATATAAAAATTTATGCACTCCCACTGTGCACTAAGAAAAAGTCACACTGGCTCTGAGTCACTTAATGGGAGTCTCTTAAGTTTAAGGAGGATTTTTTAAAACAAGGAATGATAAATGCTTTGTACCATTTTCTGAAATTATTAAGCAAAATGCTATTTGTTACAGAATCTACTCTTACAGGTTCATCCCTAAACCCCATCTGCATTATCATATACTATGCATTCCTAGATGCCAGCTGCTTCTAAAGGAACTGAAAGTTCTGAGGTCAAGTTTATTTTGGATACACACCAAAGCCAGCTTTTTATATTTCACTGCACATACTGGACATAAACCTCTAGTGCACTAAAATATTCTTCTCTTAAAAGTCTACTGGCACCTTTACTTAAGGTAAAGCAAAATCAAAAACTAAAAAAGGAAAACTATCACTTGAAAGTTTCTCTGGGATTCACAGTATGTGTAATAGCCAAGGATTTACTGAATGACAACTACAGTGTTTACACCAGTAAATTATGGATATGGAGATCATTCTAGACACAAGAAATAGGGGCCATCTTTAGATACCTTTGATACTTGAGGAAGCTAAATTGGGATGTTTAGTCACTTACTTGCCAGAATCCCATGACTGCAGAATATTATCCTGAAGGCTGCTCACCCTTCAGATGATTCATTTTGCCTGCTTTTCTAACAAGGCATTCTGCTGATTAGCAATGACGTCTGCCTTTGGTCACAATCAAGTAGGACCAAACTTTGACTATATATTAACAACATAAACAGCTATAGTGCTCTCTTCCTGGCAATTTCTGAATTGTGCCAGTTCCCATAGGGAACATAGGCATCTGGGCAGCTCAGCACCCTGACCTGCCCCACAGGGTCAGGAACTGAAGCTGACAGGGTCAGGCACTGCAGGAGAGGTCCTGCAGCTGAGCTGCTGTTGCAGAGCTGCTTACCTGGGTACTGCACGCCGTACTGCTGCTGGGGCTGAGCCTGCGGCTGCTGAGCAGGGTAACCAGGCTGCTGGTACTGCTGATACATCTGACCTAGGGATTAAAAATGCATTTCATTGAAGCCCAGCACCCTGGTGCATTACAGCGAACTATACCCTGACAGTTCAACATCACAGAAACAAACCCAATGACATCAAAGTACAGATTTTAGCTTCTGAAACATATTGTTCTGCCTAAATGAAGTTTATCTAAAGACTTACGTGAGGCTTACTATTGAACATTTTCAGAGGCTGCCAGAAGCTATGCACCTTAATTAGCACTACTCTAGTGGGTAACAAGCCAGGAATCTTTAAACATCTTCATAGCTGCTCCAGAACTTACACTGTATATTAAAGTACTTCAAAAGTTAAACATGTCCTCAGATTCTCTGTTTAGATTAGGTTTTTAAGACTATTTCTGCAACCAAGTACTGTAAGCAGAGTGGTACATTATTTATGCTGACCACATTTTCCAGATAAGTCATCCATCTCTTAGCATCGCCAAGTTTTCTTAAGAGACCCAGCGGTATACACCCAAAGCAAAAATAAAACCATACATTCTTAAGTTTGGTAGTCCAAGTCAATGCTTATTTTTCCTACATTCACTGTTTTCAATTTCTTGGCCAGAAGAGGCAGAATATTTGTTTAGACAACCTATGGGTCCTGTTGAGGCTTTATGCTTCTGCTGTTTTTCAATCTAGTAAGTCACAGTCAAAGAACAAAATCAATTATCTGCCAAAACTAAAGCTTAGCTGAACTAAAGCAGACATGGAAACTTTACTATTATTAAGTGTTACTGTACTATTATTCATTCTGCAAAGACCAGCAGACTGTATAAATAGACTGTAAACTCTATCTTCAGAGCTGCAGAGAGACAAAAGTAACTCGACTTGCTCCAAGTCCTCCAAGACAGACCCCTGTCCACACTGATTTAAAGTAACTCCTTATTTCTTCTTTTATCTGCATTATTTGCAGCTGAAAGGAACAGTATTTTATATTCACACTAAGGTGTTTAGAATACTTTATATTGATGCGGTCACTTAAAATATTGTTTGGTGTGCAATTATTGTGTGATGATGAGAGTGCAAAACACAAGGCTTGAAGAGAATTTAAGCCTGTTAGCTTGATAATTAAGAATTAGAAACTCAGAAAGTTCTCCTTCTGAAACTCATTTGACATGGGGAAGTTCTGGGAGAATAACCAGCAGGCTGTCTACCTTGGGATAATTCCCTACAGGCTAACAGAGAGACCACACTGGCACCTGCTGGAAATCCCAGGTAAAGGGACAGCAAAGAAACAGCACGGCATTTTACCAAAGTTTCTAAGAAGGCTTGCTGTCTTCTCCAGGGCTGAGGAATAAGTGAGGAACAGAGAGGTGTTCCAGTGCCATTTAAGAAAACATTCTTAATTTACAGCCATGAATACAGGCAGGGATCCTATGGGTCCTCAGACATGGAGTCTTTTCTCTCTCTGGATTTTTATTCTGAAAACTAGATGAGCTACAGCATTGGTGTCTGGTTTTGTACTTAGCAGTGCTTATTGCAGTGAAGGGTCTGCCAGCATTTACCATTGTTCCTGTGCACTGAAAAAAGACTTTTAGTCTGATTCAGAATATAGACCATTTACATATATTCACACAATATTATTTTCCCTAGAAGATCATGAAGTGCTTATGGGATTGAGATGTCACAGCAAAGACTAAAAAACGCATCCACATCTGTATATAATTGCTTCTTGAGTGTGTTCAGGACTGAATTTAGTGGTAGAAAAGCACAGGCCACAAGACACAGCACTGTACTAGAACATCTTTTTTGGATTGATTTCATTCAAATTAGTGAATGCTGAAAACTTCTCACAGGAGGCAGCCCTTCACTAGTATCAGCACACAGAAGTGAGGTGACTTGATATTCACACGTAACAACCTCAAAACCAATCATAATCATCACATCATTTACTGGCAGAGAAAGCCATTAATAAATAAACCCTGATACACCAGAATGACTGACACATGACTGGCATCACCAGTTTACTTATATCTTCAAAATACTGGGAAAGTGTGTGGGGGAAGCAGAGCTTGGGGGGTTTTGGGTTTTTTATGAAGTGACCTAATAATTTCAAACTAGTTTCAAAACTAGTTTCTAACAGAACCTGCTGTTCACCAACAGTGTCATTGATGTGAGTCCATCCTCTTGAAAACCCAACAATCAAAACCTGTCCAAAGTTCTGGCTGGGTTATGGCTCTGTGGGCACAGCACAAGCCCCCAGATTACCACTGGACCGAGGCTGTATCAAACTTCAGCAAAGCATAGGAAACTCCTCCATGTTTTAAAGAAAAGTCTTTGAACACCAGACTAAAATTGATAATTGCACTTACATTACCCAGCTTTGGTGAGAGACTGCTGTTTACCACATACATACAATGCACAGCATAAGCAATGTATTTCTAATTTCTAATGAATGCACAGCATAAGCAATGTATTTCTAATTTCTAATGAACAAAGACAAAAGTTACTTCTGCTCTCTTCCCAAAGACTGAACCACAGGGTGAAGAAAATATAATCAATAATGAAAAGATTGCAGTAGCAATAATAAAAACTACATAAAACTACAGATCAAACCCTTTATAATTAGTACTGTTGCACTATACTTCCCTTGACCCAAGTTTAGAAAAAAGCACTACATCTACTCTGATACATGAGCCTAGATAACATCTTCCCCAAGTAAGATGAGTTTTACTGAAATAAATACTTTTCCCCTTCTCTGGTGTTAGCAGCCATACAGGATTCCAAGCTAGTGTTGCTAGTGCTTTTTTTAAGCATTTCACTTCCTTGCTTCAGTTCCAGTTCAACAGCAACACTTAAAACTTCTTTACCTTACTGTATTAAACTACAGTAAAAAAACTAAACTCATAAAATGCAAGTACAGTAGCTGAGAATATGGTTTCTGAACATTAAATTTTCTGGCTGCCAACAGAAGAACTTGGAGCCCTTTTTTGCAAAACTAACTTATATGTAAACACCAAACTGCTCTATCTTTAAGCTACAAAGATATCTCTTGCTGTTATAACACTTGACTAATAAGCAAGAAAAGGCTGAAAGCAGCAAAAGAAGTGTTTCATAAGCCTCACTGCAACCAACAGTATTCATACCTCTTTAAATAGTATAACTACCAGCTGTTCAAATGCTCTGCTCGATCAAAATATTACTTATTCCCTTCAGGCAAGGCAATCCAAGTGACTGTGACCACAATCCAATACTGTGACCACCATCTCACACGTGTCTGAGCATCACATAAGTAAAGCAAGCATCAGGGGGCTCTCACTTGTGCCTACACCAGCACAGAAACAATTTTATATTATTCTTCATATGGAGGAAGAAGTAACAAAGCAGGTTATTTCACAGCCAGTTTAATCCAGAAGTGTGCAGGTCTGAAGGCTCAGTGCACTTAGAAAATAGCAACAGAAGAAATGATGCCCAAATGTAGGAAACCTCAGAATAGGTAAATTGTGAAAAGTTAAATAGCATTTTTAAGAGCATAGGGAAAAGAAATCTGAATACCAGAGTTAAGACCTTAAACTTTAAAGGAGAGCCAGCTGAGCTCTCAAGAGTTATAAGGAACTGCCATACATTTAAGATGGTTACAGGGTTTAACTTGACAAGCACAGAACCATACACAAAAAGGAAGCAATGAAATACTAGCTTCAGTCTGTTAGATAGAAATGATGAGTAAACAGTTTTAATACATGGTAGACAAGTCCACAAACTGTTAGTTGAGTGAAAGCTCGACACAATACACAGTGCATGGCACGGGCACAGATGCAAGCAGAAAACAGTACCATTAAAATTCTCTCGTGTTACACCACCCGCCTTTTCAAACAGAACCACTGCTCCACCTGCTGTTTCTGTATCGACCAGCACGGGCAGCAAGGACAGAAGCTCTTCAGCCCACTTTGGGTCTGCTAATTCAAGGCAGAATCAGACACCATTCTTCACATCCTGGACAGCAGAAAAGCACACTGCTTACCTTCCACCTGCCCCGTCTGTGGCTGTGTGCTGGGGTAGGGTGGCTGCTGTGCCTGAACCCCGGGGGGATGGGCTGCAGAAGAGGAGGAAGCGATGCTGTCCGGTGTTCCTGATCGCTCCTCTGCAGGGGCACTGGGTGGTCCTAGAGGAGGCAAGAACAAAATACAGCATATGAAATGAATACCAAGTTGAAATTTAAAAATTCTAATACAAGATCCCTCCCTTGCAATGTTTTTAACATTTTCTCCATTTCAGATTTACATGTGTGTCATACCCAAGCTAAAACTAAGTGTATATTTGCACACCTAAACTTTCATTTTAAAACACTACGGGGGCAGGGGGGGAGAGGGCAGATTTTTCACCTATCTCTAGGTCACTCAGATTTCACTATTTTGAGGATTGACTCATTTGTGAGGTAAAACCCTTCATGACAGCATATTTTTTCAACAGCTTCAAGTGTTAACCTTGCACACACACACACACACTGAAGAGTTGCCACGTTTGGACACAACATGCACTTACCTGTTTTTTCTTATCTGGAGGAAAGGCAAAAGGTTGCATGGAACTATCCAAATGGATTAGCGTCTTACTGTGAAACACATGGACCAGGCCACAAAATGTTTTACTTAAAGTCAAATAGCACATGAACAGAAAATCTCCAAAGAGGTGTTAAAATCAGACTCCCAGACAGGATATGGCAGGCTTCAGTCTAAAAGCAATTGTCTGCTCTGCTAATTCTGAAAATATTCCAGCTGACACCCAAAGACAGCATGGAAACTGGGAATTCAGATTTTCTCTACTTTAGTAAGAAGTTCTGAAACACACGTGAACAAATATAATATACTACAATTTAATGCAAAATATTTTGTTAGAAACAAGGGAGCTTAAATCTGGATCTTTTCAACTGTATGAATGCTAAGAGACACTACTTTCAAATACATGCTTTAAGTTAAGCACAAGTACTAGAACTGCTGTCAATTCATTTGCAATTTTAAGATAGTTATATTTACACAATATAAATATCCATCCAACAAGCCTCTAATTGTGTTTTCATGTTAACCTTATTAGGGGAAAGTTAATTAAATCTGCCTACTACTTGATTTGCATTTATATACATAACTGCGGGATTACAGCTTTAGAAATGGGATTTCTTATCCTATTCTGCTTAAATGGTCCTCTGTGGAGTTCTTTGTACATTCAAAGAATGGTCAAGTCATTTTACTCTCTCAGAAGAATTATGGAGACACAAATACTGAAATATCACTAATCAAAACATTAACTGACACTGACAAAACCACTCATTCAAAAATTAACTCAAATTTTCTGCCAGTTGTGCTTCACTTGCTATTGCTTACTTGTTCAGATAGCCCACTGCAAGTTTTCAAGTACCATCTGGTTTGTGAAAGCACCATGCTGTGACAGAACCTAAAATGTGCCATGGAGGAAGAGATCACACAATAGGCCTGGTCCACAAACCAGTACTTCATACAGAAGTGAACCACTGTCTGTGGGCACAACTTTAGATCCTGCACAGTCACACTCACACAATAGTGCAGATCTATTCCTTTTACTCCACATTTTTGCCATGGCAGCCTTACTGGAGGAACGAGCTCCAGCTCCTACTGGTTTACTCATCTGTATCATTACTTCACACATCATATAAAACTCACTTGCTCAGGAGTTGAGAATACACGACAAATCCTCTTAACTAACAGCAGTTTCATTTTCATGTTTCAATGAAGCATTAAACCTTGCCAGGCCCACACAGGTTTTGTGCAAAATCACTTCCCTAAGTTCTGCATCACACTCCTTATCACATTCTACATTGCTTTTCTAGGTTCAGTTATCCTGTCTTAAGTTGACAGAATTCAGTTTAGTATAGTAAATTTTCATATGCTTAGCATTCTATTACTAGGGCCAACAGTCCTCCAGCTCTTCAAAAATAAATATAATTCAGACCAGTATGTTATTCCTTTCTGTTAACAGTGAAAAAGTTGATTCTATTTACTTCTAAAATGAAACAGAGAAAAGGTGGGATCATACAACACATTCTGAATGACCCAAACAGCAGAAGCACAAGACAAGAACATGAACTGCAGGATCAAACCTTAAAGCAGAGCAGTGAGTTCTTCTATCACTGGCAGATACCAATTAAGTTAGTCCACACAATAGCTTTAAGTAATGCAAATTAAAAAAAATTGAAGCCATTTTGTACTCCAAGCTAAAACACAATGCTAAAATCAACGCCACCATTTCAATATTTTGTATACAAAAGTCAGCACACAGATACAACACCTTAACATAGCAAGTTTTAGAATTCTGAAAAGACATAGTGAACACAGAACAGAGCTTAATACATCCAACATACAAATGCTTTGTTACAAATCAAAACTGGAGTCATTGATTATGAAGAGGTTTAGCTTTCCTTTTCACTAGCCACATCCTTACCTGACACCTGATCATCTGTCAAGCCAAAGGCTGACATGACATTCTTGCTGATTTCATCCTGGTTCTTTAGCGGATCGAATGCAGACATGCTCGCTGCTATAACTTGAGTGGATGGCTTAACATTAGCGTCAGCAGCAGCAGGCTTTTCGTCCCTACCATCTACAGCATCTACAAAGCAAAACGCCCAGTTACCAGCTCTCCAGAACTGAAACACCAGCACACACACACACTGCACCACAGCAACCGCAACACCGCACAGTTGGGGGGCTTCACAAATTGAACTGTTAAAATGTGCATGTCAGGATAAGAGTGAAGAATCACTGATGTATCTGAAACTGGGATGGATCACAAGGCTTAGGTTTCTTTCACAGTTACTTAAAGATACACTAACACTGTGGACTATCAATACCATATATCATGTTCTGAAATTCAAAGGCACAAAGCTCCTGCTTCAAACAAATGAATTGCCCACAAAGAATTCAAAATTAGGAAAACATACAGGGTAGCTCCAACTTATTATGGTGTTTTATCAGCTGCAGTTTCTGGTTTGTACTCTATCTTTCTCCACTAATTTTTCCTAAGCTGGCAGGTGAAGTTGAGATCTTTGCAAATATACACCTAACTGAATTGCTCAGAAAGGCCTTACCTAATAGTGCTACATTTTCTGTTAAAAGCAAACAACAGATAGATACAGACTGGCTAGTTTTGTTTACACTCTTACATCATCACTTTAACCTCCTTCCAAATACTTTGTAACCAGAATCCACGGTATTCCACTAAAATTACTAATTGCATATACTGTAGGAACAGGGCTGGGATTTTTTTAAGCAACAAAAGCAGTAAAATTTCAAAATGCAAATACAAAAGCAACATTCCCTAAAAGGCAGGCTGATGTTCTTGGTTCACCTCTTTACTCAGAGCACTGCACTTCATGACTTTGTCTTATTATTTCCTGTGTCCAGCTAACCTAAACTCTGTAGTTAAGCACACAGGGATACAATATTTGCAGTACAACTGCCCTAAGCTAGGAGATCAATACCTCAAAACTGCGAGAATAAGACTTTCTTTCCCATTTTTGCCCTCCCCCAAAAATCCTTTCCCACCCCTACCTGCACCCTTGTGCTGCTTACCCTGAGACAGCTCTGATGCTGGTCTGAGCGCAAAATGTGTGGATTCAATTTCCTAACCTGGCAAAAAAAGTGGATATAATTTTTGCTGAATTCACTTCTTACTGTTTTAGTGAATCAAACTTGTTTAGCAACACAAGATAAGCACCAGAGCTAGCCCAAAGTAAGCAGAGGGACTACTCAACTGCGAGCAAGAACTCTTCAGCAAAACGAACTATTTATTTGGCTAAAAGCCCTCTCAAGACATTGCTGGGGTTTACAGGTGTTAGTTACAGTGTTTTTGTACATTGCAACAAAACCTTGGATTCTGAAGTTTCATTCCTAAGTTAGTTCAGGGCTTTACTCCAAATACGTCGAACAAAAATTCTGTCTCTGAAATAATTAAAGCATTAAAAATTAAGTACTGGGCCATCAAGCAACAATTAAGAATGATCCATGTTTCACTTTGTTAAACAGCGCACCACTCTGCAAATCAAAGCAAACAAATCTTTGCCAGGCTGCCTACCACTCTCAGGCAGATTAGTGGAAAGCCCTGGTTCCGCTGGTGGTTCTAAACAGTCCAGTAAACGATTGACTTTATTGCGAAGCTCTATCAGCTCTCGGCGCAGGTACTTCACCTGGTTAGATTCTAGGGGTCTTGGTTGTCCATTCACTGCAAAACAGCAATCAGATAAACTCAACACTATAGTAACATCCAGTTTTGACATCCAGTTTAAGATAACCAAAAAATTTCCAACTTTTACTTGCTTGTAGCATTATCATCCTTTGTCGAGTTTAAAGTGACAAAGTTAAGTCCACACAGACTGAACTCATGCTAGTTACTGTTCCTTTAATATAATCTCAGTTCAGCAAAAGCTACAGTATCAAAGCAAAGTCCACAGTAAGTGTCTGCATTGTTTACTCATTTCCCTGAATATACCCTGAATGATGCAGTGGTAGAACTAACACAGCACACATCACACTGCTGCAATTCATGAATAAGGTCAGTGTTCAAGTTAAAGGCTTGGAACTACATGCTAAGTTAGTTTGAAAACAAAGAACTTTTACACAAAGGCTAAAGGATAAGCATTAAGATTTATTCAGCTCCAAGCAACTAACACTAGTTTAGAGCAGTGTACCACTGCGAGGTGAGAGTCAGCTTCAAATTCTCATGCACCTGTGAAGAAAACCCCACAAATGCTAGAGTGGAAGCAAACATGGAAAAGAGCACTAAGGAAGAAAGAATCAGTGATCACGTATATATGCACGCATGCCAAATACTTTGAGCAAATATAAAAAACAGTGGTTTCCGTTTCCATTAAGTTTAGAAGTCTCATGAAAAACATCAAGAGAAAACAGGTATTATGTATTAACTCAGCAGTTCCAACTTACTGACTGCATTTCCTTCACCTTCTGAGGTGACAAATTAAAAGCATTTTGTACCTCTCGGTGAAGTCCACAGCCTGAATTTTAGTAAATATTATTTAAAAGAAATGGAAAAATACAGTCTTCTATACTTACCAAACAATGTCAGCTTAAGTATCCTACTGCATTGAATTGCAAAGGAGAGATCTGAGCTATCAAAAATTGTTATAAGATCACCATCTGAAAAGAACAAGAAAAAGTTACATTAAAGTCATAGCCTATGACTACTGAGCTTCACATCAGGACAGAAGTGTTCCTTCATTACTCAAAAATAACTTTCCCTATCTGATTGTGAGGTCACTGGAAAAAACGTTTATTATTTTACTGCAAGAATCAGTGTGCAGAGAAATCGTGCACACAAGGTAAGACAGAAGCATGACTGCCTCCAAAAGAGAGTCTTCTGGCTCTTGAAGTTCCATATAGCTCATCATTCTTTTATGTTTACGTACAGGATGAAATACTAGAGCTAAGAGTTCACCAAGTTCAACACCAGGAAGAATGATGCTACCAGTTAAAAGTGAAATGCCTAGGCCAAGTGGCTCCAGAACCGTGCTGTACATGAACAGACAGGAGTCAGATAAATGGCACAAGCCAAACCCAGTTCAATTTTTAAAAACCAAAATAAAATTTCAAATGTCTAGAACACTTCCTCAGGTTATATTCAGAACATGAGTTGCAAGACTATTACCATTCCCTTGCTGAAAAGCAAAGTTTATGTGTAGAAGTGAATAGAAAGATCCCTCTCAGCTTTAATGCACAAATAAGTATGAAGACATGAAGATGCCAAAGTAGTCAGAAGAAAACTTCTCTCAAACAGGAATTTGACACAAAGTCACAACCCTTAGGCATAGATTTCTTCCACGTCACATGTCAGAGGATCCTAATGAATTTGCACATTGCCATCTGTCACAGGAACTATATTAGAACTGGATGGGATCATTTATTCTTAAGATACAAAGGGCTATGCACAAAGCACTGATCACCTTTAATCATATTAACCCCCAAAAAAGATACCAAGTTCCCACTAAGTCTGGTCTCTCATGATTTTTAAGTTGAGTCAAGGAAAGCTATATTAACATCTTTGCTTACTCAACAAAATCACAACTAAAATAAGACTATTGTCTCTGGCAGGACAGATTTTCTGGTGTGTAACATAGTCAACAGGTTATTCATAGCTTAAATGAACCCAAGCTAAGCTGTGCAAAGGAAAGAGTGTGAGCACATTATCAGGAAAACGTGTACTGGCAGAAGGGATAGGAGGAACACTTCCAGTCTGAGCAGTGACTGGGAACTGAGGTGAAACACCATCTAATGAAGTTTCACCTTGAAAAGCAACAGTGTTTAGATTAGTGCCACACACCTTGGAACAAAGCCAACTCTAGTCTGCCCAGGCCCCTCCACAAAATACTGTAGCAAGGGAGCTCTGTGGACAGACACAGGAACATGTTTTCCATTACAGATTACTGCCTAAAAATTCTGAGCGTATTTAAATTCCTTACACACTGGTAACAAGGGCAAATTGTTAAAATTTTCAAATAAATTAATGCTTCAGTATGAATAGTCATAAAACTCACAATATCAAGCCATAAACAGCTCAGAATTTGAAGAATGACATATTATAGTTTTGTCATCCCTGACAACAAGTAACACCTCTGCAATGGAAGGCTTTCTTAAGTAAGTACCATTAATAACACCTCATAGTGCCTGTTAGTCTTCAAACAAGGTGCTTTCTAACAAAATTAAGTTACACTTAATTAAAAAAATAAAGTGATGGCATACAAAATAATTTTCAAGTTTTTCTGAAAGAAATTCTGTTGGCCTCCTAAGATTTTTTTTATGTCCTGTTTTCACTTTCACAATCTCAAAAGATATCTGTTGATAGCAGTATCAGTCATGGATTCTCTGAGTAGAGACTGGAAAGTCTCCAGAAATGAGGGCTCCAAACCCCACCAGGCAGCCTGCTCCAGTGACACACTGCCCTCCTGGTCCAAACTCACGCTCAACCTCTCAAACTGCAGTTTCTGGCTGCTGCCATCTGGTGCTACCACTAATTGCTCACATTCCATGGTCTTCGCAACTCTCTTGCCATTGGCTCTGCCCTCAGCCCCCTCTGCAGCACAGTGAATAAGCCCAGCTCCCTCCAGTGCTCCCTGAAAGCCACCTGCACAAAGCCCCTCCCTATCCTCACCACACCCTGCTAGGCCCCTCTGCAGCTTTTCCAAGTCTTTTTGTCCTGGAGCACACACAATAAAAGAGGGCACAGACATGCAGCCTCACTGGTGCCACCTTGCCAGTGCCAGGAAGAGGAGGATCAGTGTCCCTCTTTGCCATTATGACCCGTATCAGGACTTGGACAATCAAACTTTATCAAAGTTAAACAGATTTTTTTTTTTCTTTGCCAGTAAAAGGGGGTGTGATGAGGTGTGTGCTCCCTCCAACTCAAACACTTTCTACAGCTTTTCAGTAACCTTTCCTAAATGCTGATACCAAAATCCACTGGCGTCTTAACACAAAGCCAGCCCTTCTATTCCTTATTATGATGCTAACAAAATAAATGATAATTACTTCTCTTAGCAATCCATAACATTGGCAAACCATCCTTTGATGCTCTTCTGTCACACCAGCCAACACTCAGATTCACTGCCTGAACAAAGATGCATGTTCTAAACAGTCTATCCTGCACAGTGAAATGAAAATGCCCATCAATACACATGGCTCACATGGATTAATGTCACCCCAAAAGAACTGGGATCATTCCATCTTAATTCTCCCTCACCTATTTTAACCTTTAGGTTGAAGGCATTAAGAATAATGAATAAATTTTCTATTTTAAATTGTTAGCAGAAAAAAAAAACAGCTGAGAAGCACCAAGTACAGAATCTTGTTAGATGCATAAAGTCAGTTCTATGATTCCTATTGACAGCCATCAAATTATTATCCAAGTAGAGGACATGCTAGGATTCATAAGGTATATGTCAAGCCATAGGAATGTCTGACAAGTATATTAGATTCAGCAAAAAAAAATTTCATCTTAAGGAATGCCAATGAAGCTTAATTCCTGTTACCATGACATAGACAGAATTACACAATGTTAATTATTTTCTGTTGGGAAATGAAACAGACTTTCCTTTATTTTCCCTTCTAATCTTGTTATTTTAAGAACTTATCTTTCTCATTTTTACAAGGGACACAGCTTCCCCTCTCTACAATTTCCCAAGTATCACATTCTCTGCTATGCCAATTATAATTTTTTTCTTTCTGTGAGCCAGTGACCCCCCTAACTAACCACTGGATTGCAAGGTATTTTAGCATTAATGCTGCATCACCATGATGTATTTCAACCTTCATGACATTAGAAATCTGCCTCATTCCTTCGCCCTGCCAGCTGTTTCCTCATCTACTAAGCTTCATTATCTTCTAGACTTACCCACCCTTATATTTCTCATTTAGTCCAATTTTGAAAAAACAAAAACAAAACACAAAACCCTACACACACTACATCAAAATGTAGTTTTCCTTCACTCTGGTAAATTTACCAAAGGCTGAGAGATTACTGACTAGCACAGCAGCTTGAATACATGCAGTATGAGTGAACAACCATCTATTACAAGGTAATGAAGAACAAAAGCAAAAAGGCCATCCCACATTACACCCTGTGTTTTAAATTCAAGCATAACTTAAAATAAAGTGCCTGTTACTGGCTCTGTAGGGCCTTTTAGCATGTGTAACTCAGTAACATGGTGTGCTTAAGATGCAATTTTACTCTTTGATTCATACAAATTCACTGCTGACAGTCCTCATTAGTTTGTTTGCGGTTGGGGGTTTTTTAGCTGACATTGGGGTTTCTGTGTTCAAGAACTTCAAATAGGACACAAAAATTGTTTCACATCTAGCAGAGCAATTTCCTTAGCTCAGGGGTTTGAAAGCTTGAATATAAAACTTGACTTCATAAAGCAGCATTCAACCTGAGGCTTCTTTTCTCTCATAATTAATAAAAGCACCACATAACCTAAATATAATGTAGGAATATGGGAATATGGAGGGGTAGATGAAGCATTCTTTGAACACTCAAAGACTGTGCACATGAATTTGGATAAGACACAGATGGAGGTTGTGGAAGTAGTGGACATCATTAGACCAGTTTAAGGTATCTCCTTGTAACAGATCCAGACAAGCATTCCTGCAGGTCTCCGGGGATAAATAACAAAACAGAAATAGCTAAAATGTATATACTCCAATGCATCTAATGACTGAAATAGATTTAAAGAAGAACTTAGCTTAGTTGAAATGAAGTTAAGGATATAACAGCTCTAATATGACAAGCAAACTGAAGCCTTGTTAACCTTTTTCTTATCACTTGCAACTACCTCTGATATTAAGAACATTTATTTGTTTATAGTAGTGATGATCAGCTAGCATAACATACACTGAAATCACAGTGGAACAGATGTACATTCTGTGTGGTGGGTTAACCCTGGCTGGATGCCAGGTGCCCACCAAAGCCACTCCATTACTCCCCTCCACAAGTGGCCAGGGCAGAGAACATACAGTGAAAGGACAAGATATGAGATAAGAACAGGGAGAGATCACAAATCAATTCCTGTCATGGGCAAAACAGACTCAACTGGGGAAATTAACTGAATTTATTACCAGTCAAAATCAGAAAAGGATAATTCACCTTTCAACCCCTCCTTGCTTTCCAGCTCTATCTCCTCCTCCCCCAGTAGTGCAGGGGCACATGGAATGAAGGTTACGGTTTCTGCCACTTCTCAGGCAGAGGCGTCCTTCCCCTGCTCCAGCCTGGGGTCCCTACCATGGCAGAGTCCTCCACAAACTTCTCCAATGTGAGCGCATCCCATTGGCAACAGTTCTTCAGGAACTGCTCCAACGTGGATCACTTTTCCATTGGGTGCAGTCCTTCAAGAACAGCCTGCTCCAGCATGGGTCCCCCACAGGGTCATAAGTCCTACCAGGAAACCTGCTTGAGCATGGGCTCCTCTCTCCATGGGTCCTGCAAGGAACGTGTTTCAGCACAGGCCTCCCACGGGGTCACAGCCTCTTCTCAGGCATCCAGTTGCTCTGGTGTAAGGCTCCTCCACAGGCTGCACTTCCATGCAGGCTGGTCTCTGCACTTCCATGGACCTCCATAAGCTGCAGGGGCACATTCTACCTCCCCATGGTCAGCACCGTGGGCTGCAGGGGAAT
Source organism: Promerops cafer (assembly GCA_013398275.1). Lineage (NCBI taxonomy): Eukaryota > Metazoa > Chordata > Aves > Passeriformes > Nectariniidae > Promerops > Promerops cafer. Next base: position 51,054 of record VZSE01004122.1, on the reverse strand, counting down.
CTCTGCTCTGCTGCCAGGAGCACCTCCTGCCCCTCCTTCTCCACTGACCTTGGTGTCCACAGTGCTGTTGCTCTCACACGCTCTCACATATTCTTGCTCCTCTCTTCTCTGGCCAAAACTACACCTGTGCCAAAACTTTTTTTTTTCCTTTTTAAACATGTTACCACAGCAGCATTACCACTATCTCGACTGATTTAGCCTTGGCCAGCAGCACATCTGTCCTGGAGCTGCCTGGCTTTGGCCTCCCCTGTAACCCTCCCACTACCAAAACCTGGCTATGCAAACCAAATACAACTCCGAGACAAAGAAAACTAAAGTAAAAGCAGGAAGTCTCTAGACTGTGAAGGACAACCAAAGAACAAAATTGTAATTACTGTCTCATCATACACCATTATCTTATTTTGAATAAAACAGAGTAGTATACATCAAAAACCCCAGAAGACCATACTTAAAGCACAGGTAAGAATGCAAAAAAACCAAAGTAACTCAAAGATTTAATCTAATGAAAAAGCATCCAGACTCCTTTCACCTTTCTCATTTCAGAAAGAAAAAAAAAAGTGATAAGAGGGAAAACAAAACCAACACAAATCCACTGAGTTCCCTCTCACCAGAGATCAAGACCCAAAATACTGGTCAAGACCCAAGACCTACACTACTTACAATTTTGATAAGCAGCATCTCAAAAGCTTCATGAACCTCAAAAACTTGGCTCAGGGTTATTCAAAGTGAAATTTTACTGCTTAAATATATGAACAAAAGTTGACATTTTAGGCAGCACAGGCAGCACTAAAGTTTCCTAGGGCTATTAAGAGAAATGAACCTGAATGCTTCAGTGACGTGGCACTTTTTACTGTGTAACAGCATAATCTGATGATGAGACTTCAGATTTTATCACTTCATTCCGAGTTTCATTTTATGACCACCATCCCCTCTGTCCCATATTAAGTAACTTATCCATGCCCCACTGACATTCAAAGAGAAAAGCCCTCCAATCACAACTTTCTGTCTCTATGTATCTCAGGGCTCTTCATTCTGTGGAAGTCCTTAAGGTTATGTTTGTTTTAACACTAATGATAAATATTTTCTTTGGAACAACCAATGTGCAACAGATTCAAATGGTCCCAGAGAGGAAAGATAACTTTTAATGTGTATTTCAAGTTAAAATTATTTTTCTAATCCTTACTGATGGAGAAAAACAATCAAGTATTACTACCACATAAATCAAGTTTTCCGTTTTATAAGAACTTGTGTTAAGTCATACATGTTTATTCTCTTTTCACCTTCAAACCCACAGAAAACTCAAAAAAATGGTTAAATGAGTGAACAGAAGAGAAACCTGCAATCAACTTCTTGCAACAGCAAAAAGTAAACTTTCAGAGAGAAAAAATTAAGGAAGTATTTCAGAAAAAAAATGGAGGAAATACTGTTAAGAGAGCATAACCAGAGATAACAAGAGATACAGTCTGATTAAAAAGATTTCACAAGAAATGACTTGAATTTGCGCGTGACATTGGACAATTCTAAAAGGTGAATTTCAAAGTTTCTATCCATAGATAAACCGTATCAGAGCAACAGTAGCCAATTAAACGTCAACAGTAGTAATTAAACCTTACCTTCATCTTTATATTTTATTGTGACTTCATCATTGCTCAGAAGTTTTCCTCTAAAAACTCTTTGCATCATTAGCACCAATTCATCATAGGTGATATCTTCATTATGAATAGGGATTCTCCTAATATCTTCCCCAAGCTGAGCTTTGATGATCAGCTTCCCACTTAAGTCCAGCTGCCCATTCATGGTGGATTCCTTATCGCCTGCAGACCTGTTAGCAGCAAAACATTAAGAACATTTCAGAAAACTGAAGTGTTACTTATTTTAATCTATCTGATGACAGTTCTGAAGCTTTACATTATCACCTTATTCGATTATTTTACATGTCTCCCTATTATGAAAAAGAACAAATGGCTCTTTTTTTCATTTAAGAAAAGACTGCCAGAACAAATAACTTACCTCAAAGATTTCAGGCTGTAAGGTGGCCTTACTAAGGCAATCAAGCTGAATCATGTTTTATTTTCTGAACAAATAAGTGCAGAGCTAAACATTGGTTTTATCACATGGATGATCAGAACTCACTGAGGATTCCTCTCCGGAAAGCAAGATACACAATTTTTTAGTTTTTAAAAATTTTTATTGGGATATTTTAACCAAGATTTTAGACTTTCAAAGCAGCTCAATAGAGCACACATTAGCTACTCATTGGGCTCAACACACGGTCAGAACAGTCTGTTGCTCTCAGTGTTTTAAGAGGTGAACAACTGCTCCAACTGAATACGAAGCACAACAAAGCCATCTTGTGTCCTAGCAGCACACTCCATATACTTCTGTTATATCTTTAATATTTTATGTAAGAAAATTAAAAAATTATCACGTTGTATTAAGCATCTCTCATTTAAAAACACAAAGGCTTTACATTTAAAAATCTGAAACTACAGCGAAGTTACTCAAAAGAGGAGAAAGAGATCCCACAAAAAGAGATCCGGGTAGTTAGTCAAATGTCCCCTCCTATTTTCACTGCTCTGGACAGGACCAAAACAATAAACCTGGAGGGAAGAGCAACTAAAGAAGCAGTTATCTTAACATTTGAAGTACAAGTACTGGAGATCCTAAAACATAGGCAGCCCATATCCAAATCAGGATTTCTGAAGCCACATGCAGGCAAGTAGGTTGCTCATTCTTTTGTGCAAGAACTCTCAGAGATATCCAGCAATTCTTCCTTTACCTTTAAGGATGTTGTAACACAGTGCCGTATGAGAAAAATGAACTTTGCTATAATCAGTCTATTTTTAAAGTACTGCACTGAAAATTCTCTCCTACCAGAAACAAGACACTCAGCTAAAGCCTTTAATACATTCCTTGATGCACCTGTATACATTTAACTCTACTGTTTCAGTGACAGTATTTTGCATTAAAAAGATGCAGTATAATACTATCTTTAGATTGCAATTAAATTTTGGGGGCTGGGGGGGGAGGTGGTGGTAATTAATATAAAGCAAAGATTTCAGGCAAAGCCCTTTGTTTGGCCCAAAAAGATACAAGCAATTATTGAACAAAACTCACTCTCCTCATCACACATAAGACGAGGTGGATAGTTAGGTGGATACAGCCTAACTGCAAGGAAAAGGGACCTGCAATTAACACAGCCATGCTGCTGCTGAGGCACTGTGATGAAACTGTGAGGTTTATAGTATTGTTAATGCTCACTAATGCATTATTCAGGTTTTACAACACTGTGACTGCAGGCACATCAACCCAGCCTAATTAAGTTTAAATTAGATTTAAAAGCATAGGTTTTGCACAAGTTGGTTGGTTGTTGGGATTTTTTTTTAATTTAAGCATTAAAACATAAAATATTACAACCCACAGGTTTCCTTTCATCTCCTTTCCAAAAATATACATTTATCATTACCTTGTCTGCCTTAGTGATGCTGGATTATTGGACAGCTTTCCCACCTCACTTCAGGATAGAGTTAGGATTAGCCGCCATGCACTATCCGTGTCAGAGAACAGTAAGCTGCATCAGAAAATAAACATATTTACAGTCACACTTCCCTAGAATGACACAATTCACATCAATCTTTCACTTTAGAACATCTTAGTGAATATACCCAATTTAAAAAGCCCTTGCTTTATCCATAATGTAACAATCAGATTTACACTTTTGAGTATTGTAGAATTTGCATTCATCTAAAACACATCTTGAACAAGACTTTTAATTTCATAGTAGCAGATTTTTTTTTTTTTCATTTTCTAATGGCATGTAGGAATTCCTAACAATAATGTATTCCTTTCCAGGACAGTCTCCAAGAGATGATTTAGCATACAGAACAGTCCAATAGGGAACACACCTGGCTCCTCCCTCTGACCCCATGGGTGTACCCTGCTGACAACTCCTCTCTTTCACATGTACAGCCAATCTCAAAAATCCATAATCTGATTTTTAGATGATTCACTGCTAACCAGAGAAAAAAAAAGTAGGTTCCCCTTTATCCACATAAAGCTGAGCTTCCTCGCTCTCCTCTTTCAACTCAACTGGAAGTAAACTGGAACATACAGGATGAAGGCAGAGAACAAGCAAACCCCAGAGAAGACACAAAGCCACTCTCTGGTTCTTAGAGGCTGGCAGCTGCTCCCCTCATCCTGGGTAAGAAATGCTCCCCTTTAAAAAGGGTTGTGCCTGCTCCTGACAGTGACAGACCGTTGTGACACACTAAGCAGGGGAACAGGAAGAGACTGCTTTTCTGATGCCTCACTCATGTTTTATGAAATGAGTAAGGCATTAAGATAGTGCCCCTTTCACCCCAGACCTGCTACAGCTCCAGGTAAGTTTACTGCACGGGACAAATACAGGATACAGATAATGCATCCTAACAGTGGCTGAACCAAAGAGTTCATTTAGCTAGCCCCTCACATTGTTTAAGCATTAGAGCTGGGCACTGGTTTTGCTTCCTCAGCATTACAATACATGCTACTCAGAAACTGTTACCAGTTAAGAACTGAACCTCATCTGTAAGTCCTAAACATACACATTTTGGTGGACACAGCTGAACTCCGGTGGCCTTTCAACAGATTGAACCTATCGTTCATATCTTTGTGCAAGGAAAGGAGCTACTGTAATGCCTTACTTACCAGCATTACTCAGAGAAACCTGCTGTCCATCAACGACTATGAAAAGGTAGCAGGAGAATATTTAAATGCACTTTTTTTGGTCTAGCTGTTCTCCGTTCTGCTTGAAGGTGCCGAGATTTAAAGACACAGATTTTAAACACTGCAGCTGCTTGTAACTGTTACAGAAAACTATGTGAAATGTTCAAATTACTGAATTACACAGCACTAAAGCTTTTTCCCCTCACTGTGACACAGCTGACTGGATGACTCCATTGACAGAGTTTTACAGAGAACACATCCAGAATGCACACTAATGAGGTTTTTAACAAAATCAGTGTGTGTCTGCTTTCCTGGGGCGGGAAGGAATCAACCAACCAAAAAACATTTATGTCTCCATCTTTCAGACCACAGATTGCTTTCCATAAGAAACACACTGACATCTTTCTAACCTTCCTGGTGTACCACTTGCATTTTGCAGGTACAGACTTTTCCTCCCCTCCCAGCTCCCTTTCTATTCACATCATGCACTAATCTAGGTGGTGCATGTGGACAGGGATTGCCCAATCTAGGCCAGTCACTTCAGAACCCCCTCTAAAACCAGCATCTCATCACCACGTTGTATTTCACTACCCTTTTTGCACAGCAGCAGAGAAAAACAGCTTTGCCCAGGCAAGGGAAGGACAGACACTCCTGCTTCAATTTTTCCTGTCAAAACAGGGTTAAGGATCAGGGTGAAGCCCACAGAAACACGAGCAAGCAGGACTGCCTCCCAAACGCCACTCGAGAGAGAGCCATGAGTTTTCCCAAGACAGGTGGGGGGGTGACGCGAAGGAGCAGAAAGGAGAAGAGCTCTTTCTGTTTTCTCCAGTTCCCATACTGGCAGGCCCGGCCCAAAGGGGAACAGAAGTCACAGCCAATCCCTGCCTGGCAATGAGGAGCCGGCAGCTCCTGTGGCTCCCAAAGGAAAGCGGCTGGGTGACCCAGGGAATACCCGGCCGTGCGGAAGCAGGGATCCCGGGATCTCCTGCTGCCCCGGGCCCAGGAGGCCGCGGGCGCTTTCCGCCTCCCTCAGACGCAGCCAGGGGGACGCGAGGGGTCTCCCGGCCCCTCCGCCAGGGGCCGCGTCGCCCCTGGCACCGGGGAACGATGTGGGGGGGGAGGAGGGGGCGGTCGGCTCACCCCAAACCCAAAGCTGCCCTTCTCTCCCTCCTTCCCACCGCTTCCACACGCGGCCGCCCCCGGGAGCAGCCCTGACTCTCTTACTCTGGCTTCTCCGCCGTCCCGCCGGTGCAGCCCCCCCGTCAAGCCCCGCGCGAGCCCCGGCACGGCCGCAGCCGCCACCGCCCGTACGTGGCAGGGCAGAGAGAAGGGGCCGGACCGAGGCCGGGCCTGCGCGAGCCGCGCGCGTGCGCGCT
>VZSE01004122.1:954-44951 GCA_013398275.1 Promerops cafer | reverse complement strand
CTGACCCAGCGAGGTCGCGCTCTGACAGAGGGCTTCTTTCGAAATACGGGCCTTGGCCTTCCTCGGCTGGCGGTGCCCAGAGAAAAAAGTGGCCGTAAAATTCGCCTGTACTTGTTAGACACCCACACACAGGAGCCATTCATCCTTGAATGGTCACATCCAGACATTCATTGCTATCGTACCCGCACACACCCTCACACGCTCTCACGCTCCCCTGTCTTGCATTCAGAGCTTGTCCCCCTAAGAGAGAAAAAATATGAATCTGCAGCTAATTTCCTGAGTTTTGTCAATGGAGGGGGGAATGGATTCCTAAGGGTGCCTCTCCCAGAGCTACTGGAACTGGACCTCGTGTTACTCTGGGGTAGTTTCTGGGATTTCTGCTGCCCGTTTTCATTTAGCAGTGAGGCCGCGCTGTGCAGGTGCTTACGAGAGGTGTCTATGCAGAGCTACCTAAAGCACAACTGTGCTTAGTTATTTCCTGGTGTTAAAGATGCCTCTGAAAAGACACTTTTTCCTTTAATATCTTAAAAAGCAAAGCTTCTAAATAGTGTTTTCTGCCGGGACAGGAAAAATGTAAGAATTGTTTAATTTTTGTAGTACTTGTCCTTGATGAGAGCTCTGTCCCTGCCTAGAAGAGGGTCCAGCTAGCAGTAAGCAGATTGAAAATGGAGGTGAGAATTTGAAATGGAAGTGAGAAAAGATAAACACCATACCAAATTTAATTCTAAACATTTCAAGGAGGAAGAGGACCATGGTTTAGGAGGCTTCTTTGCTAAATGTTATGAATTATTTAGAAAATATTTGGGTATTTTCAATGAAATAAATCTTTGCTTTAAAAATACAGGAAAGATCTGGAAAACTGGACGTTTCCATCCGTTATTCTTTCTGCCACTTGTATTGCATACCTTTGTACTGATGATTCAGTCCTTCTCCAATCCATTTCTTTATCAAAGCAGTGTTTCCAAAGTGTTAACAAGAAACTTTGTGATCCCTAAAGCCCACATCACAACCAATACCAAAGTTCTCTACACTATGAAGATAAATATATTCCACGTGTAGATAAGAGCTGAACTATTGTTCCTGTAACAATTTAGCATATAACCTGAAAAAGATCATTTTAGTTTGTTCCATTTCTGAAATTAGGATTTCCTAGATGAAAGGAAAAAAGGCATGAAATGTATAATGGGGGGGGCGGGACGGTGCTTTATGCTGATAATGTTTTATATTATGCAAGATGTTCAGTGTTGGCAATAACAGTGTTTTATTCACATCTGAAATACTTAGAGACAGGATGCTTAATTAGTAAAAAGAAGTTAACACTTCCAATTTCATACTTCAAATTCTTCTTGAGTTTTTTCCTTGTTTTTTGGGATAATAGGGGAACAATATTTTTTATTAGTTTTTTTAAAAGAGCTGTTCAACATTAAATGGGACGTTTTTTAGAGAGTACTTTTGTTTGTGGGGAAAAAATATCAATGATTAGAAAATATTATCACTCATTTAAGGAGTCATCCTCACAGTGCCTAGCAGTGTTTTACAACACAATCAAGTATCATCCTTCCTAAACCACACAAATTTCTAAAGGAAAACTTCTGAAGGAAGTTGGAGGAATTGACAAAAGCAAGCATTATACATTGGATTTACATGTAAAAAATGGATGCCCACAGGTACATGAACTTCCTATCCAAAAAAAAAAAAGTATGAACTACCTGTCCTAAATAACTTTTCATGACCTTCTCTGCTTTTTCTGGAGCAGTAGTGATGAACTTCAGCCTTGCTTCTGATGTGACTGCTCTCTTTAGAGGTTTATCAATGCTACGGTACACTTAATTTCTGCCTCATAAGACAGCATGGGTTCCTAAGACATGGAAGACTTTTCAGGACTGATGAAACACTTGTATGAAGACACTCAGAAAATCTCATGTGTAATGCACAGTGTATTTATAACTGCTGTTTGTTGATATACCTTTTTGTTTCTAATTAAATTGAATTTTTACTTATGAAAGGCAGAGGAGAGCTGCAGTGCATTGGCCATGTCCAGTGGGCCTGGAATATAAAAAGGGCATAAAGAGAGCAACTTCTGTGTGTCCTGGAGTATAAAACTGTCGTTAGCTCAGGTCCTTGCAAAGACCTTGGAATACAAGTAGCACCAAGAGGCTCTGGTGCTGCCTGGCTGGTTTGCAGTCACATTGTCCTGCCAGCACGTGGTCCTGCTCCTGGCTCCTCGTGGTCTCAGCTTATGATCTATTTCCAGCTACCTGCAGCTGAAGAAGTGTGTCCATTCAAGGTACCTGTGAGAGCTGCATGAAACAAACCATGAACAATGCAGGATTGTATTTCACATATTTGCAGGTTTCTAGTTCCAGTTACGGAAGGTGGACAAGGAAATATTGTCTGAAAAAGTCTGGATTGATCTGAAAGTTTCCTGTGAATGTTTTTCAGGCTGTGATTTTGAAAAACCTTATGTTTTTTAATGCAGATAGAGTGGTACCTGGAAAACAGGAACACTTTGGAAACTTTTTTCTTGAACAGTAGTGTTCTGACGGTGAACAGAATACAAATCTGGAGTCCCTGTAGAGGAAATGAAAGTGTGGACTAAATATTTTGCTGTTAAAACCAGAAAAGATTTAGTCAATGTGACTTGATTCAAAAAACAACTATAAAATGATTTTTGGTAACTGCTAACAATGACATCAATAAGTTGAAATGAAAGAAATACTTTCAATAGGAAAACGATTCTGTGTAGATGATTCCCAACTATAGATGCCTCATTTGCACATTGTAATGGATTAATTAGCATGTGTCAGGAGCCTGTCTCAGGATCATATTATTACTGTCATCTGGATAGGATGAAGATAAGACCTGGCTGAGGATGCCATAAGCATTAAATGTTGTGTGCCATATCAGTCAGATTCATACAAAGGGAATAAAAACTTTAACATTTTTTTACTAGTTTTCTAAATTCTCATTTCAAGGATTAAACAGGAGAATCCTGAGTCAAAAAAAAAAAAAAGGCTTATGTTTTTAAATAAATGGATCTCTATTTCCTGCTCATGATTTCAGTTTTAAATCCTGGGAATAATCTGTCCATCAGTGTGGTATGATCACCTCAGGACTTTTTGCACAGAGTTTGCAGATCTGATTGTCACTGGTGTACAGGCACTCAGTTTTCAGTAGATCAAACTGATACTAACTTAATGCTTGGGGATGGGTGGATTTTCCCATATTACCAGTTAGCTGTTTTACAGAAAATAGCCAGGGGCGTAATAATGAAGAATCCATTACTCCAAGTACTTCATATGCCTTATATGAAGGGATGCATTTATAGGAATACAAGGCCAAGAATCCAGCAGGGCTGTGGGGGAAAAGAAGAAGCAGACACTTTCCTGAAGGCTTTTTTTCAGTATCACTGTGAAAGGCCTCAAGCCATGAAGCTCTTGTTACTTCCCTGGGACTCTTTCCAACAACTATTGCAGAGGAGCTTTTTCCTGCTATTCTTTCTGAAAATAATTTTAAATATGATTTGGTGTAAGAGAAGCCATCCAGACAGAACAGTCTTTTCAGTGCTGACCTTGAAATAAAATCCCATCTTGATTTGTACAAGGGGAAGAGTTTTATGTGTTACAGACCAGCATCCATTTCTGAAAAAAAAAAAAATCTGAATCCCTATAACTGCTTTCCAACAAGTTCCCACCCTATATCAAGCTGTAGAACAAATAAGTCTGATTTTTGTTTTTAAATCTCAATTATTAGTCTCATAATTGCTAAATATTATACCTGGGTAGCCTTCGAAATGCAAAACAGAAAGCTGAAAGCAAGACTTGTTTTTTCATTACTTATTAACATGAGGTAGCCAATCATTCAGGTGATCCCAAGCACTACCACTATAGAGATAGTGGTAATGATATTTTTCATTAATGAATCCTTTTTATTCCTACAAGTGCACGTGCAAAAAGTTATTAAATCTTTCTCTATACCATTTAATATCTGAGTTTTAAACTTTTTATTTATTCAGGGCTATATTGCAAAAAGGTATTATTAAGGTGAGTTGAGAAGATACACTATTGCCAAGGTACATAGTAAGCCTGATAGCCTGCTTTGGTGTGTGGGCGCTCCAGTGAATACCTATGCCAAAAACACAGGGCAAATAGGAATATAGTTATTATGACCAGATTTTAAGTACATGTGAGGTATGTATATTTCAGTAAATTAATTAATACGTTAAATGTAGGTAGTGAAATGTACTTATGCACTTAAGTGAAAGGGTGGAGTATCAGTTAGACTGAGGGTGTCCACAGTTTGCATTTCAATTCACAGAGGACTGCACAGTCTTGCAGAAGAACTCAAGGCAGATGTAGGTCCAGTACCCTAGATCCTTAGTAAGGAGAAAATGTGTTTCCTTATAGTGAATATCTAGGCTGAGTGAATAGTTTTATTTCTTGTGAGTACTTAGAAGTACAAAATAGTGTACCAACAATACATCTAGAATTGTATTAATAATAAGCCATCACAAAAGGCATAGGATAGCAAGTGTTGTAATAATATGTGGACTTAAAATTCTTCCTGTCAGTAGTTTAGAGCTTTTCCTTCTCTGTCAGTAGCTGCAAGTGTTGTTGCAACTACTATGGCAGGGATTCCTAATTAATAAAAGAGACATTAGCAATTTATTTTTTGGTGGCACAGGAATACCTCCCTTCCACACAAATAGCTTCTTGTCTCCAAAATTCCATAGATTTTAAGATCTATGTTTCACCTACCTTCTACTAAGTTAAAGGGGTTTTCTGTAGCCTAGACAAAAGGGAGAACTGAGGGTTGTGAGCACTATTTTTCTGAGGACAGCTCATGTCCATGACTTGCTGATTTTTGCCATCAAAGAGCTTCAACAGAGCTATCTGAGCCAACACCAGTGGTGAAAGAGCAAGCTCCCTCCTGGGCTGTAGTGGGCTCCCTTATCACAACTCTGCAACCCTACCTTCTGGTCAGCAGTGAGAAACTAATTTAGGAACATTTTGTATCGAACACCATTACATTTCATACCAGATTTATGCAGAGTGTAACTTTTGCCCTGCAAGAAGCTTGGCTGTCAGGTTTGCCTCCTCAATCCCTTTGCTTCTCTTCTTGTCTTCTGCATCTCCTGCCTACCAGTTCACACTAGGCAGCACATCTCATGGGGAGGAACCTCCTGCAAAACTTTTTATCCTGGTAATAAACATGCTCCTTAAAGTCTGTTCCTTCTTCATCCCTAATAGAGACCTTCCAGATTGCCATGCACTGACTGTGCTCTCAAGAGATCCAAAAGCAGTGAGTCAGAATCATGCTGGTTTGGATTGGGTGTATCTTGTCACAGGACACAGAGGAGAACATAAGGCTGTGCTGTCATTCAAATACGTATGGAGGGAGCCCAGTGCCATGTAGCCAGGCAGTGTTTGCTGAACTTTTTCTGGCTTGTGTGTGCAGTCCAGATTCTAAATGTTTCCGAGGAATTGCCTCTGCAAATGCAAGACATAATAATGGAACAATAAGGATTGAAAACTGCTTGGTGGGTGCCATCAGAAACAATACAACACAAAAGCTGAATACACAACATGGAAAAGACTGGTGTCCCTGTACACAGTATTAGTAGAGTTTCTTGAGACAGGCTGAGATTTTCACTTTATCTTGTCAGCATCTGTCTGAATTTTTCCATTCTCTGTGTAGTTTCCTTTCAGATTGCTGTGGTGCTGCTAAGTGCTGTACTGACTTTAAAATGTGTTGTTTGCTTATTAATAAATAATATATAACAAACAGTATCAGGCATTCATTGCTTTTGGATGTATTCAAGGTTCTGGCTGGGTATCTCTAAATCAGGAATTTAAGTCCACATATTCAGTCACCATAACTGAAAGATCTTTTACTTAATTGTCAAAAGCAGATTGTTGAATACTTGATTACTGTGAAAATTTCTCCTGCACCAAACAGGCCTGTGCTGCTGTGCCAGTGACCAGGCTATCAGTTTCAGTGTTTTATCAGGTCAATAAAAACAAGCTCAAGTTGTACTAGTGATGTCAGCAGCAACAGGAGATGATTAAATCATGTGGCACTAACCCAGAGACACCGATTCTAACTGCTCTCTGCTGATCTCCTATCTTTACAACTCTCCCTGGATGTAGTCTGTACTGTAAAAGTTTCCATATGGACAACTTTAAATCTTACCCCATCCGATTACTGACATGGTTACGAGGAAATGTCCAGGCGGCAGCTTCGTGGCTCGGAGCAGCAGTAAGCACAGCAGTGCAGAGCTGAGTGCTGACCACAGACATGTAACCAACAAGAAATCGTGCAGTAGGATGGCCACAGCTGTGCAGCAGGAGTCTGCGGGAGGATCCACCGTGTCAGAGGTGAGTAAGGTGGTACTGGCGGCATCGTAAGGAAGGTATTGCTGGTAGCATCTGGTGGTGTCGTTGCTGCACTTCCTGGAAGTTTGGTTTTCAATTCCAGAGATGAAGATGATGTTAAAAATGAGCATAGAAAAGCAAAGACTCACTAATACCCACTTTACAGAAAAGTTTTGAGTTTTCTTATTGGTAGAAATATGTTTAGGAGAAAAAAAAAGAAGAGAAAAATGAGAAAAATTGTCAAATATTTTCTCATTTTCATTTATACTTAAAGCAAGCTAGAGAGGAGAAACTTTAACACAGACAGAAACCAAAACAATAACTTGTTTTCAGAATTACACTAATATTACTCTCAGACAGCTTAACAAATCCATCAGTTTTGTCTGACTTTGACTAGAACAGAGAATATCCAGCACCTTTTAGGACCAAGCCTTGACTGACAGCAGTTTGGGATGCATTTTATTTTTTCCCCTCTGCTCTTTTTGGAATCCTTTTCTTCAGTGTTATGAAGTGAGGTAGCATAAAACAAGTATTTCTAACCATTCTCCAAAGTGCAAGAGAATAATAAACCTCCACTTCCAAATTTTGTTTAACTCTGAATCACGGAATAGCAGAATCAATTAGGTTGGAAAAGACCTCCAAGATCATTGAGTCTGACCTATGTCAACTAGACCCTGGCACTGAGTGCCATGTTCTGTCTTTCCTTAAACACCTCCAGGGATAGTGACTCCACCACCTCCCTTGGCATTATATATAGTATATGTATGCATATATATAAATGTGATAATAAAATATATGTGTGTATATATATATGTGTGTGTGTATATATATATATATGTATAACATTATCATAAATAAATGCATTTAAAAGACAGAGGCCGGAAGCTCCTACAGTCTTAAAAATATGAACCTTGATGGAATTACTCCAAATCTGCATTTGTGCAAGCAGGATGAGAAACATGCATTAATCTATTACAACTACAGCTCTGCTGGCATGACTTTGCTCATTGTTCAGAGGGGAATCACAGGACAACATTAATCACAGGCATGTCCATCAAGAAAATTTGCTGCAATTGTGTTTGTATTAAGTAATTCACAATAAAACAGTGGCACAAGCAGCTACTGCCTAGAAAAAAAGATAACTGTTATGGTAATACCAGGGTATGGGGGGAGGTCACGCTGCTGGTGGAGCACTGTGACACATTTTTACTGCCTAGTATCGAGATAGTGAACTGAAAAGCTCAATGTGTACCACAGACCCGTGTAGTGATAATACCACTCTGGGTCTGTGTTGGCAGTGCCTGGCCAGGGTAGTAACAGAGGTGTCAGCTAGTCCCAAGCCACGCTATGTGATTTAGCTATTTTTGAAAATATTATTTGCTAATCAATAATATTGCAATATGTTCTAAACTGGTTGCTTTTAATTGTTTTCCTCAAACTACATAGAGAACAAAATATTGTAACTTAGTGTAAAATACTTGCAGTTTAACGTCTTCCCTCCTACCTAGTGAGTATTTGAAACAAAATGGTAATAATCAGAGCAGCCATGGATAATCCAACACCAATATAAGAAATATAATCCAAAGACTTTGCTTATTTATACTCTATCTGACATGCCTAGAAAACCAATTGTATCACTTATATGAGATGAGAAGAGATAAATTTCTTTTTAAAGTTTCTGTTTCTGGTTGCACATAGAAACCAGAATGTTTTAGTAAAGTTATGATTATTGCTAGCCACTGCCAGAATTTTTAGATCCCACAGAATTATTCTGGACCTCAAAACTAGAGAAGCTTGTGAAAAACACCAAAAAGAGATTTAACGATACCAATCAAATATTCATCAAAGTAGCAGATTAAATTATTCATAGTAAAATGCAAGGTGACACAGACTTTACAAAGCAGCTTTTAACTTCTCATACTGGTGAGCATTCTGAATTTTGACTTCTTGGTCTAGGGTAAGATATTACCAATAATCATAAATGGAAACCAGTCTATATTTGTATAATGACAATACAGCAGCAAGTAAACGTAAATGTATTCAGTGAAACAGAAAATGCTGTTGCATTTGCATAAAGAGATGGGAATCTTATTTAGAATATAGTCACCTTGTGCAAAAAGGACATGCATAACATAAGGGGAAATACAGAAACAAGTAAATAGTACTAATATGGAAATGCTGTTCTGTGAAGACAGTAAAAATGAACTCTGAAATGCTAGCACGCTGAAATTAGTGACCACAGATATGTGATTTTATCCAGGGTGTGTTTTGTTTAGAGAAGCTGAAATAAATACAGAAAGAATAACAGACATCAGAACCAGGCAGTCATTCCTAAATAGTAAAAGAGGGCAATGTATAAAACTTCATGGTTGAATGCTTAATATTTACAGAGCAAGTGCTTTTATAAACATACAAGCAAAGGGAGCAGTTAATGCTAAATCCTCTGAGTTATTTACCCAGCATAATGCAGTGCTACAGCTAGCCCAGATTCCAGGCAACTCTGCTGTTCACCTGGGGACACTTCAGCCTTTAGACAAACCCTCATTTCACCACCAGCTGCAGCAATGGAGGTACAGAGCTGGAGGCTACAACAGCTGAGGAAGGGGAATGAATTAGGCCAGCCCTTCCCTGCTATGGAGCTGCACAAGGAGGTGGGCACAGCCACAGCTGGTGTCAGAGGAAGCCAGGACTTGCCAATACATTTGTCCATTCAGCAGCTTGGGCACAACTTGCCCAATTTGCCAGATCTGCCACAGGGCAGAAACAAGTACATGGGGACACTTTAAACTCCTGTGCGTTCTAGCTTGAGTGCACCTATGCCCTTTTATTGCCATGCTGGTCTTTGAGTTAGAAACAACCAACCAACCAAAAAAATGAAACAACCCCAGACTCTTCCCATTCAAGAAAGGACAATGCCCTACCATCAGAGCAGCAAAATTAGTGGTGTGATTACACCTGCATCGTTTACAGTGTAATCCCAAAAGACACAAGCATGAGTACACAGCTGCAGTTCAGATGTGTCATACTAGGGATTGGGATTGCAAGGAGAAAAAGTGGCTACAGAAACATAGAGATAGGCACCAGCAAACAGTGTGAACTGACAGTGATTTGATTTTGAAAGGGGAGCTGATGGCTACTAAGCGATGTATGGGTTTCCAGCAAACCTTATGAATGATATCAATAACAGCATAATTTGGCATTTTAAACTTACTTTATGTGCCTTTCTCAGTCAAGACTGCCAGTGAAATTACCAATTCCTGTGAATTATTCAGGTGGTTAGGATTCAGGCTCCCACTGACATTAAGCAGCTGCCAGTTGAATTACGTGTATGCCAAACAACAGCTTTCAGGTTTTGGTAGCACTGTTACTGCCAGCCACAGCTGAATCCACACAGGAACAAACAATGATAAATGGAGTGACCCCTCCCTCCCCTCCTGCAGCACAGTGGGGCTCGTGCACTCACACATCAAATGACATGCAGTAATTTTCAAACATACTTCTCCGGGGTACAGCAGTTAGAACTACTTTTAACGAGCAACAGGCAGCTTGGAGTGCAAATAGGAAGTGAGCACAACCATTTAGTATTACGTAGTTCAATTAAAAATTATGAATAAAAATAGGAGTAAAGAAGTTTGTTTCAGTAATTTCCTTAAAAATGACATGTTTCCTGGACCACTTAGCTGTATGGTTCCAAGGTGATGATTACTCATCTGTCATATGTATGTGTTTGAGCTTAAAAACTTTGTTAAATATTGTAAGAAGACACCAACTACTATTTTCTGGAGAAACCATGCCAAATGTGAATACATATTATCTAAAAATTCAGGGGGTCTGGTAAATGGATACTCACATAAGAGCATTGTCAGCAAGCAAGCAGTAACATCTGGAATCAGTTCCTGGTAGAAGTCAAAGCACATAATGGTTTTATCTGGAAGTAGGAGTTAAAAAATAGCATGAAAAATGAATATTCCCCACATTAATATGTGTATTGGGCTATGCCAAACATGGTGACTTTTTCTTGTTTTCCAAAATTTTAGTAGTCTTCTGGAGAGAAAGACTGTCCTCCATAGACCTGGTTTTTTCATTCTTGATATAGGACTAATGCACCCTAAGATAAATCCACTCTGGTATTCCTATAACATTTTATGCAATACCCTTTTGCTGACAAATGTCCTAGTTTAGCAGCACAGAGTCAGCAATATCAGCTGTTACATACAGAAGTTGAAGAACATTCTCTATGCCACTTGATCTAAACACCCTTCACTTTTGTCACTGTAAATCCCAAAAACTCTGCCAATTGCTTGTTAACAAAATCAAAGCAAAAAAAAACCCAACCCCTCTCTGCTGGAGTCTCTTTGCCTAAGTCATGAAGAGTCTAGTAGGGCCAGGGCAGCCTCTGGCTCAAACTGGCCGTGGTGTTTCTTACCTTGGGACTGAAGGCTATTTCAACACTACTCACTACTCCACCATTAGTGTTGCCAGAGATGACTCATTTTTGTCTGCATCAAACTGTGGAGACTCTGATAAACCCTGGACTGGAAAAATTTGTCCTTTTGGTACAGAACAAATCCAACTCTGCCACTGTCTGATGAACCTTTGCAAGGCGAAGAGAAAAGTAGGTCTAGATAGCAGATATCACAGAAGCTGGTGCTTTTGGAGAAGCCTGCACTATGCTCATGCACACATTCAGCATTTACAGATTTTTGTTTAGATTTTTTTTTAGAATCCATATAAGTAGTCAAGAACACCTGCTCTTCCTATGAATGTCAAGAGACATCTTCAATTTTTGCAGAGATGGAACGTGAAAATCATTATTACCCTTCTTTTAATATCATTTCTGGGGGAAAATACTCTTAAATGAGGAAAATAACATCCTAAATCCTAATATATGCACACAGTCCACAAGGCCAGACTTTTAATAACACTAAATAAGAAACAGTCACACCAGGGACATTTACTGTTAGTCCAAAGTCAGAAGATAAGAGACTGCCTGGCTTTTTGCCTTCAGATCCCACTTTTTTACTGGTTTGTTGGGGGGGTTTTTTGCACACTTCTACCAAATTAGAGTTCATCTATGTGATTTAAATCACTCATCTTAATTGTAGCTTAACTGAGGAAGCAAAATCCTGGATTACTTAATAGACTTTGTTGTTGATGTTATGCTTTTGACTTAAGATCAAGAGCAACTGGTTTTCTCTCTCTCTTATCTGATCAGCAGGTGAGACTAATGTACCTGTATATCTACAAAATATCACAGATGTGCTCTTAATATTGAAGAAAGCTGTTGGGACTTTTTTTAAGACAAACTGTGCATTCAATAGCTATCTGTCTTGAGGGGAGAGTTATGTTATACTGGCATAATGATAAAGGCTTTAATTACATAATCACACTGTTTTTCCACAGTATTGTTGTCTGAAACAGTGAACAGAAATGACAGCGACCAGTTAATGAGTTATTATTCATTGACTTTTATTGTCAGTGCTAGGTATGTGAGGTTACTTGGTTTAGCTCTTCACATCTTTTTCTAACCCTGGTGAGAGGACTGAATTATTCATTTCCCTGTGGGCTTGTATTCAAATGATGTTCACCATTATGATGTCTAAGTGCTCTACTAACTTCACCTTTGTTATGCTGTGGTGATGTCTCAGTGTTACTGATACTACACTGAGAGACTGAGGACAAGTCTGCGGGTTTCAGGTGCCCAGTGTGAAACTCTTGTGATGTCAGAGAAATGCACATATTTGAAGCTCAGCTCTCTCACACCCACAAGCTTCTGAAGCAATTGATGCAGAAGAGCTATAATCTTTTTTTTTTTTTTTCTTTTTCTCCTAGTCAGTACTAATTTATCCTCCAAGCACTGCAGAATGTAAGTAATGGACATCTGAAAAAATCCCAAATGAGTAATCCAACTTGCAGGTGTTAGGATGTGGATGTCCTGGCTGACACCTGACAGTAATAATAATTTTATTTGAAATGGTTGATATCTTCAGATTTTAGGCAAAGTAAGTATGTACTTGTTCTTGATCTCAATACTTATAGAGTCATAGTCAAAGATTCAACACACCCTCAATTTTAGAAAACAGAACAACTGAAAAAGTCCCAAACACCAAAAGCATTCCAGCCATTACATGTACATGTGCATTCTTCTATAAATAAGATTATACAGCTCATTTGACGTTTGAATTTCTTGTACCAGGCATCAGCATGCATTAAAAACCAGCCAGCTAAGGGTTTTTTTCCCCAAAGGAGATTTTCTGTGAATATTAAAAATTCATTAAAAATTTTCCCAGCTGCAGTTTTCAAAAGAAGAAAGGACTTACTGTTACTTAAAATGTTGAACAGTATCTGAACTTCAGTACTGAAGTCACCAATAAGCCCAGGAACATTTTCCTGTATTTCTGGTTTTGTTGACTGATACTTTCCCAGCACTGTATCTGCAACAATTAGCAGTGTGTGAGTTAGGATTTATGGTTCATACTGCTGTTCATTCTGTCTAGGTAAATCCAACAACATTCAGGACTTACTTCTCTGTGCCAAACACAGAATCATAGAGGAGCTAAGTTTCAGTGAAGCAGACTGGACTGCAACATTGGGCTGTGAGATGTTACCAGTGAAAGAAAATTCCTCCATTGCTTTTGTGAGGCTGCTCAAAAATAATGAGTGGGATAAGTTATCATTATTTGTTGTTGTACAGCTACAGGTTCAGTTTCTGAGCTTCCTCTCTGATTTGGTTCTCCAGTGGGAGGTGCTACTCATTTCCTATCCTCATCTTTTCTCTGAAGCAGAAGAATCCAGCAATGTTTATATTGGTGTAAATTGGGAATTACACATTGGAGTTGAATGCCAGAAATATTTTGACTTGTTCATGAACTGCTTTCATCCTGAACCAGAAGGGGAAATGCTGTTGACTTACATCTAAAGAAAATGGCAAAAGCTCAAGTTACCTGGCTGTAGCATTGACAAGATTATTGTGGATGAATTCTGTTGGCTGGCATCCAAGAGTTGACTCACTGTAGCCATTACTGCCACAGATGCCTGAGACAAGCAGAAAAAAAGGGAATATTCAATTGCAATTGAATAAATCACCCCATGTGCTACACACTGAATGGGCAAAGTACGAACACTTAACAAGCATTGCCTGAAAGTACACAACAGAGTAAAAAAGTAAAGGAAGCCATTCAAGAGAGCACAAACTTTGTGCCAATGGGTTCATAAAGCCACACTTCTGTTAATTTAGTTCGTAAAGATTAAATTTTTAACTCAAACATTAAATGATGCTCATATTAAAATTTGAGATATACATCTAAACAGCTGGTAAGTTTACTCTCAGCTCTGAGAACAGACCCAACAGTGATTCCACAAGTATGTGCTCGAGGACACTTAAATATCTCTGCTAAATGACAAAATATTTGTTTGTAGCATTATGTAAGTTAAGAGAAAGAACAGAGTCTTTTCTGTTGGGGGGGGGGGNGGGGGGGGGGGGGGGGGCAGAAATGATATCTCAAATATTAAGCCTTACAAGTCTTATTTTAGTCCTAATAAGACTCACCTGAAAGTCTTCTGAAACATTTGGCTTTTTTGTAATCTGCACTGCGATGTTTGCAGCAGCAATGACATTCTGTCTGGTCAGTCAGTCTGGCATGGAGCTGAGGATTTGAGTGTTACTTGCAATAACTGAAACCATCCTGAAACACTTTCAGCCTGTGAGGAAAATGTCATTAAACAGAAACAAAAAGAGAAAAGGAAAAAGAGTCACCATCTCATAACATTCTCATACAAAATAAAAATATACAAGTAATAAAAAATAAAAATATACAAGTAATTGGCACTCTAAAATGTTTATGTTAATATCAGGTACGTGGTGTTTGCAAATTCTCCCTAGAGATTGTTTTCATGAATTCTTGGAATATCTTAGGTCGGAAGGGAGCCCTGGAGGTCCCCTAGCCCAACAGGAGCTGAAACCAGGCTGCTCAGGGAATCACTTTGAATATCCACAACCTCCCTCGGAAAACTGCTCATGTTTGAACAGTGTTAAGGGGAAAAATATTCTCTTATCTAAATGGAATTTCCCATATTGCCACTTAACCCTGTGGGCACTCATCCTAAAACTGCACACCTTGAAGAACAGCCTGGCCCCATTGCTCTCCACATCTTGCCATGAAGTAGCAGCAGGACCTCTCCTTTGTCTTGAGGTCACTGAGTTCTGAGTCGATAAACTTCTCTGCACCTTTTATTGTTCCTTAAATAACCACAACAGGAGTTTTTGAAAGGCCATCAAAGGAACTTAAGAAATGTCCTCTGGAACAATCATGCCTCTTGACACAGGGCTTATAACCTTCACTGAGGACATTATTCTCACTTCAGTACATTATACAGAGTGTCAGCTTGGAATAAATGTAAAAAGAAAAAAAAACAATAGAATATTCTGCTGCTGGAGGTAATAATAAGAATTGCTATAAGCGCTGGTTGGATCCACTTTGAGTTAGTTAGCACTTAATGGAGATTAAATGTCTGTAGCATCTTAAAAGTCTAAACACAAAACAAATTTGAGGCATCTAGCTAAACCTTCATATGATATATGAAGGTATAGCTAGATAACAATAAGAGACAGAAAATCTACCAGTCATCCGGTCAAGTCATCTGTTTCTTATTCCTGTCAATGAATAACTCTACTGAATTGCTTCAATAACTGTTCTCAAATTATTTATGTTGGGAAGCTACCAAAATCAAGATTAATTCTATTATGCAGCTTTGAAGCATTGATAAAGCTTGGAATGGTAGGTAAGAAAAGTGAATATGTTGCATAGGGAGGAAGGAAATTTGCGTTTATAATTACTGGAGATGATATTATTTGACTTGAAGACACCTGCATATGCATGATGGACCAAAAGTACATCATGTGTTCACTGTTCTTGCTTCTGACTTCTAGTATGACCTTGGATTCAAAGTAAATATTTCTATTTAGAAGTAATCAAATCCTTTTAAACCTGGGCTCTGGATCACTAGCATGAACACCTCCTGCTCCCATTCCCCAGCTCCCCAAGTGGCCCTCAGCTCACTAGATGGCAGCCTGACATCACAGCTCCCAGCAAACCCACACTTTACTGACGGCAGCAGAAAAACCATGTGTCACACCTTACTGGCACTAGAAATAGCTACTTAAAATACTATATATTGCACTGAACCATTTAGTGAAGGTTATGTACTGGAAGAGTGTGACACTGAGCTCAAGGGTTTCTCAGGAAAGGATCCAAGCATCTGAAGCATTGGGTTGAAGGTACAGTAGTCAAGAAAAATGCGTGAGGAAAGCTTATTTAACAGGACTGTACCTGGTGTATTTTTTTTCAGTTTTCTTTTTTTTCTTTTTCATTTGGGACTAGTGATAAGGAAATGAAGCAGCAGAAGGGAAGCAGTCACTGTAATGTGCTTAGTCATGTTCAGTTCTCCATGTTTTGCTGATACAGCAGGGCTAAGCCTTAGAGCTAGACTTAGGGGTTATGGATTTTATGGATTTTATACATACAAGAGAGTTTGAATTTGGATTCTTGATGGACAGAAATGTTGACAGAATGGAAAGGCTTCACTCTTAATCCTTCTGACCATGTTGGTGTCAGTATCACCCTCCCACGTCCAGATCCCTCCCACGTTCTCACTGATTTGGTACCCTGGGTCAGCATCACCTCCTCTCAGAGGCATTTGCTGTGAACTAGGAACCTGACTGAGGAAATTGCAGGCCAGTTAAGAAATATGAATTGGGATGCTGTGTTCAGGCAAACCCAAGCAAAATAAAATGATCATCAGTGGAAATTCAGGCCATCTACAAAGCAGACACCTGCCAAGAATGCCACTGGAAAAGGCTTTGGTCATTTATTTTGCTTTCTGCAAACTTTTGAGGAATATGAGATGTATCTCCTTCCCCAGTTTTCTATTCCCACACCTCACTTTTTTTTTCCCCAGGACAATGGAGAATCTCAGAAACTGTTTAAGTAGTAATTTAAGATTACCTGTGATGCTAAGGAGTACAGATTTTCATTGCAATTCAGAATTTGGGGAGGCTTTAAAGTAGGAATTTTCCTTTCTGTGGAGCACATCCAGATTTCTATTGAAGCATTACCTGTAATTTTGTAAAAGCAGAAAGATATACATTTAGTATAGATATTCTCACACATGACCTCACTGGGAGTTAAAACTGTTCTGTGGGTGTGACACCCTATTCAGTGTTATTTTCTGTTTGCTTGTAAAATTTTGTCTTTCAGTCTGACAAGCAACCATCAATTATTTAACTATTTATTGTTCTTTTTAGAACATGTGGTTTACATTCATGTACACAGTCCTGTCAGAGGGGCTGACAATCTTTATGTCAAAGTCTGACAGGCTTTAGTTATGTTAGAGCTGCAGAAACACGTCTTTTAATTGGGAGGCACTGGCATCAGCACGGAGCTGTCAGAAAGACCTTTTACCATGTCCTGAAGAACAGTTTGTATGTCATGAAAGAAATGCAAAAGACATGTGGAGCAGCCATGCCACACTTATTCCACTACAAGGTCTCTGAAAGCTGCGACAGTTCCTGGAACTGCAGTTGATGGAAAGCATCCTGAATCCTAATGCTAAATAGTAGCTTATAAACATTGTTTTTCTATTAAAAGGGCTGTTGAGGACCATGAACCTGTCTCCTCCCAGCCCCAGACAGGCATGGATCCATCTCAGCATGTATACCTGAAATTCTCTGCATTTGGGGTAGAAAGCTTTGCAGAAAAGTTTGTGCTCCTGCTGCCTGAGCTACAGAGTTCTGGCTTCAAACACAGACCTCTCATCTGGTCTAATAATCCAACATCCTTCACAAACCTTACATTTACTTTTGGGAAATGGGAGCAAAAGGAAAGAAACACATACTATTCACAGTATCAGGTGCACATTCCTTTTTGGAGTGGCCATATTTACCCACTATAATCTGTTCAAAAGTAAGGTTTTTATATTGCTTTCAGAAATGTTCACTGTCTCAGTACTGCAGTCAAAAAATTAACTGCACAGAAAGAAAAAAATAATATATTTCCAGATGAAATATTTTTAGCATAAGGATCAGTTTTCAAAAATGAAATAGTATTGAGACAATAGAAGTTCATTAAATCTTTTGCCCTAAATGAAATAAAAGCAGTTAGGTAAATCTTGTCTAAACCCAAGCTTCTAAGCTGCCGCAAGTGATATTTTTGAAGTCAGTGAAGTCTTAAAAGCCCATACTTTTTGCCATCTCTTCTATTTTCACTGATTTAGTCCTAGAAAATTTGTAAAATATTATAAAGCCTCATCTTTGGTGTCTTAATACCCAGGCAAAAATCAGACTTGGTAACCTAATGCCACAGAATACAGCAGGGGGCAAAAGAGACAGTTTTGAACAATTAATGGGGAACAGTCCTTTGGTGACTCAAAACCATGATAGGTCAGATTTGGCTTTTGGCGCAGGAAGTTTCTGCCCTGCTGTCTGCTGGACTGGGACAGGCTGACCAGCCCAGACCCCACAGCTGGTACTGGCTACATCTAAAGGCAGCATGGTGAGCCCAGTGAACCCTGGCCTGACCCAAAAGAGCAGCCTATTGTATTCTCACATACCTTACTGCTATAACTTAACACAAATTCACCTCACAAAGCTGCAAACACTTGGAAAAAATATTGCAGCACACAGGCAGAAAATTTTTGCTTTATCTTATGACTTGCAACATCCTGGTTTTGCTAACTTTTGCTAATTCAGACCACATTTCAGCTGACTATGTCCCATTAGCAGGACTGACTCAAAGAATATTTATGGTCAGGGTCCTGAGGGGGCTTAGGAAACCTGGAATGTTGTCTGTGTCTGGCACAGGCTTTCATGTCAAGTTACTTAACTTTCTGTGGATCTTTTTTTCTACAGGGTCTCAGTTTCCCATTATACAATGACACTTTCCTGCTACACAGATTATTACGAACAAATAAGGATGCATGATGCTGCAAAGATGAGCCTTACAGCACCATACCTGAGCCTTGCTTGCCAAAAGGTGGTTAGCAGGACAAGGTGTCTCAAAAATCTGGTGGTAGGAACACTTGGAGGGCATAACAAGGCAAAACAGAGGCTCCACAACCTCACTAGGAGATGTGCTGCAGTGACATGATACCTTTCTAAATCCAAGCATTTCTCTTCATGCTCAATCTCAATGTCTTAAACTGCAGTTTATGACTGCCGTGTCTTGCTTTAACCCCTGGTGTTACTGAGAAGGTTTGGGTTTGATGGTCTTTGCAACTTCCTCTCAGCTGGAGGCTGCTGTTAGCCCTGCCCTCAGTCTCCTCTTCAGCACAGTGAACAAGTTCAGCTCTTTCCCATGCTTCCTGCAGGCCACCTGTCCAAAGCCCCTCATTGACCTCACTGCATCCTACTGAACCCTCTCCAGCTTCCCTAAGTCTGGTTAACCTGGCTTGCAGGTGGCAAAACTAAGCTTGGGTTTCCAGTGGTGCCTCACCAGGACCAGGAAGGGCAGGGTAGAAATGTCCATCAACCTGTCTCCCTCCACATAACACAGCTGCTCTTCCACCTTGTTTGCAGAGAACCACACACTGTTGGCTCATACTGAACTTGGCACCTACTGTCATTCCCAGGTAGTTTCCAGCAGGCCTGCTCCTCAGCCAGCAAGTTCCTGCTCTGTACTCATGTCCCTGGCACGGAGATCGGCGCTTACTCCTGTTGGACACCGTGAGGTTTCTGTTGGAATGATCTTCAGGTTTCCCAAGTTCTTCTGCATCGAAGCTCTGCCATTCACTGTGTCAGCCATGCCTCTGCCCCGCTCCAGGTTCAGTATTGTGGGCACACTTGCTGAGAGCTCCTGCTGTGTCATGGTCCAGGTCATGGATGAAGACACTGAACGATTCTGCCCTATTATTGACCAGCAAGTGGCTCTGCTTTACAATATCCTGATCAAGCCACCGATCGCTACCCCTCGAGCTTGGCTGTTGAGGTAATTTTCAGCCCAGTGAGTTGTTCATTCACCCAACCCATGTGTAGTCACCTACCAAACAAGAATGCTGAGGGACTTGGTGTTGAAGGCATCTACAAATCAAAGTGTATTACATCTTGTTACTCTTCTGTTGTCTACATACAGTTATTTCATATGGCAGACAGTCAGATTGGTCCTACATGTAAATCCATGCTGTTCCTGATGATCTTCTGGTCTCTCATATGCATGGAGATATCCAAGGGGATATGTTCCAAAATGCTTCTAGGACCTGAGGTAAGCCTGACTGGCTTATGGTTCCCCCAGATCTCCTTCTTGCCTTTCTTAAAGGTGAACATAATATAAACCTTTTTCCAGTTCTCTGTGGCCTCTCTTCATCACCACAGATGTCAGGAGTCCCACAGGGGCATCAGCCACATCTTTCAGTTGTCCTGAATGAATCCTCTGTAGAGCCATGGATTTGAATACCTTTGTGATGATCCTGCCTTCCCTCTGAGGGATGAAAGCTGAGAATAAGTTGCTATGAACATATATGCATTCATACAAGCTTTATTTTTTTTTCTTTCTAGTTATTCAAGCCTTGATCTGAAAGTGGTTTAGTATTGTTTATATGCTTATACTACTTGCTTTCAGACTTAGAAAAGAGATTCCATCTGAAATAAAATTTTCCCAGTGATGCAAATCTCAAATTATTCCAAATATTTTAATGTCATTAGGATCACTCCAGATTAAAACAAAATAAAACAAAACAAAATAAAAACAAAACAAAACAAAAAAAGACCCAAACAGAAAAACCGCAAGAAGAAAACCAGGCTCTTTGTCATGATTTGTGAAAGAAAATAACCATGACATAATGTAGGAAAGCAATGAATTATGAGCCAAGTGGAAATTTTTTCATCATTGTTGGAACAAAAGTAATTGGGTTACAAAAGTCGTCTATGCTGTATGCCATGCTCTCTTTTCCTGGCAATAAACTGGATCACCTCCTCCATTATCCCAGCACCTGACTGCCCTTTCTTCCAGCCTCCTCAAGACCTTTAGCACTGTGATCCCATGCTCTTCATGTTCCATCACATCTCAGCCCCTCTCACCTCTTAGATCCATCTTTATATTTTCAGTATATAAAATACACATCTCCATTTTGTTAGCTGGTGAAGAGGAGACAAATGTCACGGGTAGTTTATGCATCTTAGTGACTGGTCTGGATTGACTGGCCATGTGGCCTCAGCCTCTTCACTGATGGCATGTCTCCTTTCCTTTTCCTCTTTGAGATATTTATAGGGTTGGTCTTCTATATCCATCTAGTGATATATGCAAAACTCCGAAGATTTTGAGACCTTTAAGATGTGTAACCACCTAGTAAATTTAGTTGAAACTGGTCAGCAAGTTAAAGAAGGTGCCAAGAAATTGGAACAACAGACAGATGGACAGTATAAATCTTCCTTGGGAAAACAGAATAAAATTGAGGATTTGTAATTTCAGTAATGTTTGTTATGATTTCAAGTTAATTATGTCTGTCCAAACATTCTTACCTCATGTATTTTAACAACTATAGCTATTAAAATCTATTCTTTAAGGCAATTCACAGCAAATCAAATGCAGAACACTAGAGCGGTGAACAAAGGAAATTACAGAATCATCATAATGCTTTGTTTCCAGTGCTGAAATCCCAGCCATGATTATTTTATTTAAGCCAACTTCTCTGAAACATTTTGCCCAAATGTTCCAATCAGTCAGGAACTCATCCAATCTATCATTGTCTGTTGGGTGTGCTGCCCATCCTGTTGTAAGGGAAATAACATGGAACACCTGACTAGCAGTCCTCACCAAGCATATTTTCCTGGGTACGCTGCAGATATTTTGACATCCTTCTGACCAAATGTGTCACATCATTTGACAAAAACCCAACTGACACGTGATGGTATATTTGTGTGTCATACTGGCCACACTGTGGGCTGCTGGCCTGGGAAAAAAGGAGCTGGGGATTTCACCAGCTCTGGAGATCCTGCAGCTCCGTGAGCTGGCAGCCTCCCAGCACATGGCAGTGCAGAGATGCCATGCTGTGGCAGAGGGTGCTGAAATGGGAGTCAACCAGAACAGTGCTATTCCAGGTGTAGGAAATTTGACTCATCCAAGACGAGTGCCAGTGACAGCGGGAGCTGAAGGCAGGCATTGTCCTGCAGGGTGCTGAGGTGGATGGTGTCCTCAAATACAGGGCAAATCCAGACACGGCAACACTGGTCACTGAGACCTGAATCAGATTTTCAAGTCACTGTGATCTTCCAATAGGGGAATTCAAACAATGGCCAAATTGGCAAGAAACAGGCCACACATTGTCGAAACCTGTAATGTCTTCCCCAGATGTGGTATTCCTTTGAGGTGAGTGAAAAATACAGCCTCACCAAGCAAGAAGAGCCATGGAACTGCTTACAGATCTGACCCTGCTGAGCAGATCTCAGCAGCAGGAAAGGTCAGGGATCTCCCAAAGTGGAGGTGTTCCCGGAAACTGTGCCAGCTGCCTATCCTGACCAGCTTGTACTGATCCTATATGACAGAGAGATCCCACCCACTCCTCTGGGCACACGCGGGCTCTACCACAGAGGTTCCACAGGTTCTGTAGTGCCTGTGCAAATAAAGAATCAAGATATATCTATATATCTATCTTCATCAATGGGTATGTAAAATAATGTATTTAATAATTAATTTATTAAATGTATTAAATAATCTATTTAATTTGATGAAGGAAAGAAAGAAACATGATATTTTTGAAGCCTCATCTAAAAATATATATATGACCCATTATCTCACCTATATACTCGGTCACTTGCCCCTAAAACCAATGGCATGAATGTGGGGTCAAAGCTTCCAAACATGAATTTGCATTCCCAAAACAATGTAGGTGGAAACAGTTTTGTGCAGATCCTGAATGAGCAGGAATGTGGCCCTCCAGTCTACCAAAAGCTCAAGCTGTTAAGTCCATGGAACACCCAAATTACTTCTGCAGAAATTCAAAGGACCAAGAATGCAAAACAAAACCACAGATTTCCAGTGCTGAAGGGCCTGGAACAATAATAAGGACATGGATAGTCACACATCCAAGAATCAGAGAAGGATGCTGTGATTTAAGACAGGTATTATAGGATAAAACAGGAAAACCCCATGCCCCAACATCAGCCATAGCCTCTATACCCACTTCAGGACAGGTGACAATTTTTATTCTGTCTTTTGGCAGAAATAGTGGGTTTTCTTTGAAATTGTCATTGAACTGGCTGTCACAGATTCGGGAAACAAAAAGGCACAGTCTAAGCAATAGCAGAGAAATTGCAGATCTTAGAAATTTCTGAATATATTATGGTATTTCCTGTGTATTCCTGAGCAAGCTCTGAAAACCTTACGGTTGTTTTAAAAAGAGACTGGCAAATCTTGAATGGCTAAAGGGGTATTCTGCTGCAGAAATGGCAACAGGGAAGGGGTGGGTGGACCTTAGTCTTAGAAAGAAGGATCCAAGAGCTAGGGGATCTCCACAGAGCAAGGTTTCCTCACAGTCAATCTCACCAGGTCCCTAAGTGAAGGATGGAGCTGGAATCCTTTCCAATGAGGGTCACAGTGTAAATTGGACACCTATGCACTGGGTGTATGGTTTCAAATAATGCAGAAAACTGGATTTGAGGACTGCCATTTGATCTGACATTTTAATGCCTGTGTTTTCAGACACTGACAAACAGAGCAAAGCCAGAACATTCAAAAGTAAACAGCACTGCCAGGAACACGTGTCATTGTATATTTCTGATGTTCTCACTGAACTAAAGAGATTGCTTAACTTCTTACTTTTTAATGGGATTCATATAACTGGAAGATTATTGCAAACTATAAGGACTGTGCCACGTGGCAGGGGTAATTCTGTTCTTGGCACTCTTTGCTCAGCTTTTGCTCATGTTATTGCTATTTAGCAGTTGTGTTTCAGGCTGTCTCAGCTCCACTGCAGCCAGATGTCTCTGATGATAGTGGAATAACATCTAAGTGTAGCTAGGTAATGTCTGTCCTAGCCATCAGCTTTTCAAAACACATCGTCTCTCCATTGGAAATCTTACAGGAAGGAAAGGAAATCTCCTCCAGCAATTGAGATTTGTGTGGCCCAGATTTGTGCAGCCCTAAGCAGCTGTGGAGAACCTCTGGATCTGTGGCAGCTGGGTGTCCCATCCTGCCATTGTTGCTCCACTGCCCAGCAGCACTGTCTCACCAGCCGGCCACCCAGTGTGGCTCATGGGGCCGTGTGGCAGAGGAGTGACCCTGGGGCTCAGCCACCTGCTCTGGACTGGGAGCCTGGGAACCCCCAGGACACTGGGGAACCTGCAGCACAGCTCCAAGCCTCTGCCTTGCTTGGTGAGCACGAACATGAAGCAGCCAGGCCAGGCAGGACTGCTGGGTCATCTGGCACCAAGGATCCCACAGCCAGGGAGGGAGCAGGGCTGCCTGGACCCTGGGCTGCCTGCGGAGGAGCAGCGTCTGCCACAGCCTCAGGTGGGAGCAGAGCTGGAGCTGCTTCTGCAGCCGGCTGGGGCAGTGTTGGTCAAGGTCTGCAAAGGAGCGCAAGGAAAGAGAAAGGTGAAAAGGAAGACTGGGCTGACATTCCTTTGGAAGCAGGAAAGCAGAAAAGCAGGCAGCTGTGGGGTAAAAAGTTCAGCATTTACCCCTGGAGGTGCAGACAGAGCTGCCATGAAGCCCATGCAGCAAAGGGGAGGTGACAGCAAAGGGCATCAGCCTTACCTTTGCATTCCCCAAAAGAGTTCCTCTGTAACAACGTGATGCTTGCAGGACCTGTTAATGCCAAGCAAAACTGTGCCTCTATTTAGAGCTTCCTGGGAACTTTTCTTAGCCTACTGTTCAAGGTCTCATGAAGCTTTTTTTGGTTCAAAGGGAAATCTGTCTTTCACAAATGCAAATTCCTGAGCTGACTGATGCAGTCACACCCACTACACATGCGGTAACTCACCACAGGCTTAAAATCATGGGGTTCTTCTGGTTTTATTTTAAGATTCAGTAAACATCTTCTTTATCTTTGTCTTTTAAGTTTTGCAGACATTAATCATGTCAAGAATCCCACTGATTTTTGACTGTATATATTTCTAAACTAAAACTATTTGATTCTTACATAATACCAGGTCACCATGAACTGCTGAGGGTGTTTTAATCAAGCATCATGGGAACTGTTCAATACTTGTGATTGAAGTCTGAATAAAGAAGAAACCACCAATACGCACAGCAAGCAATGCACCAGATGGGCATGGAGGTATTTCCCATCCCTGAAGTAGCTGCAGTTTAAATGCCTTCCTTAGCAGCCTGTTTGCCTGCAGCTGTGTTAGGCACAAGCAGGGGTATCCCTGTGCTGCACTGAGACAACTCCCATCTCATCTGGGTTTGGCTCCATCAAGTTAAAGAAAGGTCTGAGCAAATACTGATATTACCAAATTAAATAATCACTGTTTACTTTTGTGTCCTTTCTTGGGCTCGGGTATGTTCAATCCCTACAAACATCTGATAAATTTCTTGAAGTAAATGTAACCTAATGAATCCTCATATAAACTTTTCTTCAGGCTTCTTGGTCTTAAATCATGTCTGACTCTTGGACAAGCAGCCAGGATTACTTGATTCTTTCAAAGAATTTTGAATGTAGCTCCGTGCATGGTTTTGTGTCACTTCAATAGAGTGAGTATTTTGCTGAGAGGAAACACTGACCAGCTTTCTGCTCCAAGTTTGCACACAGAAATGTTTTACAAGAGTACATTGACCTGATTTTCAGATATAGAAAATGCAAGTCTCTGATATGCTTTCAATAAATATTTCTGCAATGCAAGTTGCAATGAAAACATGAACAGGTACTATATGCATGCAAACATACAAGCATCTGCAAAGTAAATATTTCCTTTTAAAAATACAATTTACTAGACTATTTAGAGGTTTATTTTTCTCTTGTGAAAAAGAAATCAAATTTCTACCAAAAGGGTGAGAAAATGTCAAGATGTTTCTCAAAGTTATATCAAAGGAGTCATGAGCAGTGTACACATGTTCCAATGAAAACACTCCAGAGATTGCTTGTCATCCTATTCTGTTTTACAGCAGCATACAAAGTTTGGAGTACTTATTTAAACATTGTTGTAAGAAGAAAAATATTTCCTCCTGAGAAGCGTGCAACATGGATGTAATAATGTTTGTCAGCAGTCATGCTTAAATATTTAAGGAAAGGAAAAAGAACCCAAAGAGTTCAAAAGGGGTAGAATAATTTCTTACCTGCATTGAACCTGAGCAGCTGCCAAATACACAGCACCCAAAGGGTCACAGTCACTACACAACAGGTGACTCCAACCAAAATTCTGTCCCAGTGGAGTGGAGGCATGTTGTAGTGCAGGCTGTCTGCAACGCTATAAAATGGTTATTATACAAATCATACTCTTGTCATAAACCATTAACTATTTGTCTACTGATAAAACTTTAACCTTTTCTGTTCCAAAAAAAAGAGTTTTGGCACATGTGTGTTTATTACCTCTTGGGGACTGACTCTGGTCCTCAATATAGATCTGCACATACCTGGGGGAGGTGGTGCTGGCTGGCACAGGGTGAAAGTCAATACAGTCAAAGTGAAGAAGGAAATAGAGTTATTTTAAGAATGAGTAGGAATAAACACGTCTTTCTTGTCATCAACATTCAGTGGATTAATTCCCATTGTGTAAGTAGGGACAGTACCTTGTTTTTATGTGGTGTTTTTCGCTAGTGAGGAAAGGAGATTTGTTTGGCTTTTTTAAATACCAAAGCAATTTAAAAAACAGGACTCAACAAGCTGATGTGATATGCCAAGGATGTACAGAAATGCAGTCAAAAAAAAGGCTTCTGGTCTCTTGGGATGTGGCACAATGGTCTAGCCATTAGATACTACTGATACTGCTACTACTGCAGACTATGATTCCTTAAACATCTTACAGATTATGATGTTTTTTCCTCTTATCAAGAATAAAGATGAGCAATATAAGATATGTATTTATTATGTTAATATAATTGGTGGCAATCTGCAAGGTACTCATAATGATACTTATATTCAAAATATTCATACTGAAAATAAAAAATATCTCATGTCAGGTGACCAAGACACTGTATAGAAGAAAACTCCTCAGGACATAGGAAAGACTATGGAAATGCTGAAGTAATTAGGCTTACTTTTACAAAATTGTTAATGTGCTTCTTTAGATAACCAAATGCCTTAATAGTCTGCTCACAGGGGTGCTAGTTAAAGACGGGCTGTGCCACCTCACCAGGGACAGCCTGGTACAAACCTTTAGGAGGGACAGGGCTGCACGCTGTCCCTCTGCGCTCAGCTCTGTCCAGTCAGGGGATGTCTGCCTGCCTGTCTGTGGTAACCCTGTTGTTACAAGCACGTTTCTTGTCCTGGATCTTTCCTCTCTCCCCGTTATTCTCATTAGCATGGGAGCAGGGAAGAGAAAACATGCTCAGTGCTGGGATCAGCACAGAGACACGAGGAGGGCGCAGGGGCCGTGGCACTCGGGTGATGGGTCAGAGTCTGAGGGGGCGAGGAAGCAGCGCCCGGGGGCCAGCGGAGCCCCTTCACTGGGAGGCTGCGTCAGAGAGGGGCACACACGGGGCTCTGGGCGGGAGAGCCGAGTGGGGAGGCCCAGCTCGAGGGCCGGCCCCAGGCTGCCTCCAATGCCCGGCTGTGCCGTGGGCCCGGAAGGGTTGGCGGGGCTGGCCAGGCAAGCCCTGGGAGCCTGAAGGCCGCACGGCCCAGCTCTGCCACTGCTGCCAATCTGTGAACAGCGGCAGTGCTCAGCTGGACAGAAACGTCTCCTCCTCATCCTGCTCACAGAGAATGCTTGGGAGCCTTGAAATGTTAATTACTTTACAGCCTCCTGCCCTAAGCAGTTACTTGTTTGCTTTTCTTCTGTTTAAAGGGGTAAGAATGTAAAACTGGATCTGAGACACACAGGAAGATGCTCATTCCTGAGCAGGACTCTTACAGGCAAAACAGAACCAAGTGTAATTTGGGTCTTGTAGATGGGGAGACTGAGGCACAGAACAGTTCAGTGACATTAAGTTAAGCTCCACCCAGCTTTGTTAAGCTAAGTCTGAGTATATTATTACTGTGGTATATTAAAAGCATACCCAGCTTCTGAATCACAGGTCTGAGTCCTTTGCTAATAGAAATGCTGGTAGATGGTTGCAGATATTTTTAAATGACAAAATAGGAAAGGAATCGTAATTCATTCTCATGGTTACTTACACTGCCCTTCCTATTCAATGGAAAGAGCATCCCTGCTTCTTTCCTTTACATGACTAATATCATCATGGATATCTTTGACCAGAATGTTGAGTTCAGATATACAAAATCCTTAGAGTCCAAAACTTCGGGTTGCAAGCCCAGCTTTGCAAATGGAAGATAGTTTGTCAACTGGGAAGTTGCAGTAGGATTGTGAGCAAAACTGATTGTGAATTTCTAACTTCACATGAATACCTTATATAAAATACAGAGAAAAAAAATACTTAAGGCACCAGATGGCAAAACCAACACGAGTGAATGAACACCTCTTAAAGGATAGTATACTTTTATTTATGAAAATATTAAACCATGTTTATATGATAGACTAATCAAGCTGAAAGGGAACCTTAACACTTGCAAATTTGTATCTGGGATGCAGCTGCAGGGAGATAAAATCGCTCTTGAGTGACTGGATATGTTTCTTCTGCTTTCCTCCATTTCTTTTAAGCCTTAATTAGAGCCAGATGTTTCTTATTTCCTTTCTTTTTTGTTTTCAAGCGTGCACAAAGTGTGGTGCCAGCAGTAAACACCATCTTTGACTTTTTTTTAATGTGTCAACTGCATGTGAGTCAGAGTCACAAACCAGTAAAATTCCAGCGAAGCTGTGCAAGCTTTCACTCCTACTGTTATTCCCACTGGAAGAGGGAGATTGGCATTGCTGTTTCCTGCAGCTCAGGAGTCATAAAAATCCCACCATGTGTCTGAGAACCTTGCCCCTGGTAAATAGCACGGGAGGCAGGAGGCTGGAATGCTGTATACCATGAACACAGCTGCCCCTCCCATGCTCTTCAGAGTGCTGGGAGTGATTTCTTGTTGCTTAATTGCTGTTCAGCTGTAGGGATCTGCAGCCTGTTTTCCATTTCTTCCTTCTCCTTCTCAGGGAGGCAGGGGCTCGTAACCACGGCATGTAGGCAAAACCATTTCTGCTCCAATTTCATGCCTTTATTGTGCCCTTACATTGACCTCTTAGCTGCCGTCTCTGGCAGAGTGTTTTGTCAGTAAATGGCAGAAGTCTGTAGGTCAGAACTTCCTTTCTAAAGTAAATTGCTAAGCAGTATTGCTGTACTGTTTATAATTATGGTTTTCATCTACTTTTCTAAGTGTATTTTCATTCTAAGAAGTGTGTCAAATATAGAAATCCATGAACTGCAACAGCTACCTAGCAAAGAGATAGAAATTAGTGTTCAAATAAAGTCATCTGAGGACAAGTTATTCTTTATTTGACAAATATTAAGCTTTTGACTCCCACATATTTTGAGCAAGCACATATTGTACCTAGAATAGATTTTAAGGACAAATTTTCCGGCAGGTTTCCAGTTGTCTTTCTCCCTTTTAACAGATGTGCTCTTTGTTGCTTAGTCCTTGGGAGTCAGGCTCCCTTCCACTACTGCACATGCTGCTAAAGGCCTTTTTGGACAAAAAACTATTCTATTTTCTTTTACCAACTTCTGTACCAGCAACTCCTACCCCAACTGCTGTAGTTTGGAGGAACTGAAACGTTTTGGGGGAGGGCATTAACGTACCTGATCCACTGAAGTTTTTTAGTGCCTAAATTTTAAGGATGAGTGAACCTGGATGATTCAAATTCCTTGCTGTCATAGTTGCTCTTCGTTCATGCTATGTTTAGTTACCAGGGGAAAAAGTATTTGTTTACAGAATATAGAACAAACATCACAGTTTCTAATGACAAGGTAGTACTGACCTTTCTTGAATTAAAGTGCAAGTTGTTCAAATATCTGGATGTGTTATGAGAGTAACCTGTTTATCCCACCCCATCCTGTCCCATAAATGGTAATATTTTTTTCCCCTGAAAACATGACAGACATCTTACACGAATAAATCAATTTTATTTAAATAAAATTACAGGTGAATTTTGTCTAGTAAAAACTACCATATAGTCTTTCAAAGGCACCAATATTTAAAAATAACTTAAATTTTCTTGAGAGCAGCTTCCTTTTTCTGAGTGGTGTTTGTAAACTTGTCAGACTTCCCTCCCCTCATTCAACTGAGGCAATGCCTGCTGCTTGTGAAATGATGAAGGCTGTACCTTTTTCATTGTAATAGGTGCCCTACTGTTCCTGGCTGTCTCTTTTGAACAAAGGAGAATGGGTCAGGTGTCCCATGTAGCAAAACCCCACTCTAAAATAGGGTGTTTCTGTCCTTTGTGACATCATAAATTTGTCAGGCACAAACCCCAGCTATGACAGTCACTTTCCATGTACTGTAAGTATTAAAAATTAAATTCAAAAGACTACTGTTTCTTTGAGACTTCAGGATCTGTTTTTCCTTGCATTTCTCCAAGCTTGATAATGCAATGCCACGTTTTCTAATGTGAGGAGAGAGCCTTTTGCACAAAGCCTTCCCTGCAGTTCTGTCACAGAATGCATCAGCCTCCAGTTAGGGCTTTTTTAGAGGCATCTTTGCCAAGCATGGTTGCATCAAATCCAGCAGACGTGTGCTGGGCTTATTTGTCCAGTTCTGTAATCATTTACAGGAGATTCACAGCAGGGACACAGAGGGAGGTGCAGGTGATACCTCTCAGCAGGCCAAACTCTGCTCAGTTTTTTCTCCAAAGAAAAGACCCAGCTCTACAGCCACTGCTGGATGTGGGTAAGGACAGAGCCAGAGCCCCCAGGCTCCTCCCCACAGGAGGAACGGTGTCAGGCAGCCACTCTCTGGCCAATGAGTTCAAGTACTGTCACTTTTTGCTTCTGTCAAAGCAGGGAATTCTTTTTTCGAAAGGAGATTTTGCATGTGCTCAGCTCACCCATGAGGTTCACTTCATCAACTGGTTTTGGCTTATTGTGACAGACTTTTGTGATTATCCCCAAGTTCTCTTTGATGCACAACCATCGTCTTCTCTGCCCAGC
Source organism: Promerops cafer (assembly GCA_013398275.1). NCBI lineage: Eukaryota > Metazoa > Chordata > Aves > Passeriformes > Nectariniidae > Promerops > Promerops cafer. The sequence goes on along the minus strand of VZSE01004122.1, from coordinate 14,407 downwards.
ACTACAGAAGCTTTGTAGCTCAACCATTCTAACAGGAAAAAGAATCTGCCCTTTAAAAAAAAAATCCCCACAATTTAGAGACAACACTGATGTGGTGCAATGAAGGTAAGACCCTAACAGGGATACATTTGGCAAATGTATCTCTGCTGCAATTAACAGGCAAGCTCCTCAGGGAAGCCATGGATCTTCCTTCTACAGAAAATCTGATTTTAATGGAACTGCAGTAATCAAACTCAAGTCCTAGATTTGCAGAGTGGAGTAAATACAATTATTTCAGAGTTTGTAGTAAGACCACTGTAAAGCTGAGACACAGAGCTACAAATATACCATACCAATACCTATCTTACAAGAATGTCCCGAGACAGGCTTTAATAAAATTTGCCAAAATCTCCAAGAGCCTTCAGAGAAAGGCATTGAAAAAGAGCCAACAATTGCTAAGAAAAACAGGGATCTTTGGCTAGCAATGTGCAGTTTCCTCCTTGACATTTGTAAATGTAGAAATGTATGCGAGCCAACTACTCTTGCTTTCCAAAGAAGATTCATCTGGATAATCTGACACCTGGTTACAGGTGTTACTTCACAATACTGGGCAAACATCTAAAATAATTTTAAAAATTAACAACTGAAGTCTTCTAAGAAGACATACGAAAGCTCAGACAGTTTATTGTGCTTTTCATCCTCTAGGTTATCTCTCTAGTTATTCATAACTAGGTTATCTCTCTAGTTCAGAGATACAGCACCTTAATATTTGCATGGCATTAGATGTTTTTTATCAAGAAAAGCAGTGAAGAAATTTGCATTGTTCCTGCCTGTGAGAAGCAAAGTAGTTTCTGACAATCTCCTTCAGAATAAACAACACCACCAATTTTGGAAAGGCACTGACAAAACTGACCCACTAAAATACATCATTAAGAGCATGTGCAGCTAAGAAAGGTGTTCCTTGAAAAAGGGGAGATAAAAGGTAGATCTTAAAAGTGAAGTAAATATTTATGTTGCATTGAAGGTAAAGTAGTTTTAGAAAAAGCCTGTAAGGATTTTTGGGTCTTCGGATCCCTTTGAGGTACAAACTATTTTATTAGCTAGCTTTTTTAAGCAATCATTTTGCTGCCATTGGCCATAAACACTATGCTTTTCACTGGATCAGTTTGCATGGAGAAAATAAACGCAACTAAAAGTGCTGTTATTTTTTAATTCCCTCACTGGTGTTGGTAGCTGGGTATGGAGCTACTAAGAAGGAAACATCTGCCCTCCCACAGCTCACTGTGCAGCACTGTGCAGGCTGCCTGGTGACTGAAGGGGTGATACAGGGAAAGGGATGCAAAACCATCTCATCCTGCCCACAGAGCAGAATTATCCTGGCTTAGGTGGTGGGTCTTGTGTCTGCTCTGAATTCTGCAGAAAACCACCAAATTCCACCAAAGGAAAGGAAATAGCTTTGGGAAAGAAACTGGTTTTGCAGTTAGGTGCTGCCTGACTGGACAAAGCACAGCAAAGAGACAGGACTATTTAGGCACAAGCATGAACAACTGCACTGGTTTTTGATCACCATACACATCTTTGGTCCTTCTGCCAGGCTTGGTGGTGTCTCTGGGGGGGTGAGCACACTACACACTCTTCAGTGAACCCCTCAGTGGGTTCACAGTGAGAAGTTCTTTCTGTTTAATGTAAAGCCACAAGCAGAGACACAAAGTTGTTATACAAGACAGCTGCAAGACTGTGGTTTCTTTATCTTGTTCTACTGTTTTCCAGCTCTGCACAGTTATTTATCCACAGGTACTTGCAGGGCAACCAGCACACACATTTAGACACCCTAATTATGAAAAGTTTATGTCCAGCAGTGGCTGAAAAACATATTGCTTAGCTTTTAATAAGGCAAACATACAGACTTCACTGTGTGACCTCGTTCACGCCAAGACTGTCTAATACTAGTCTGATTTTCTGTGAAGCATGAGATAAGGAAGGTACTAGTGCATGAATCAATATCAAGCTTACCCTTCACAAAAAAAAAAAAAAAAAACAAAACTTCCCCCAAAAAAAAAAAAAAAAAAAAAAAAAACTGTGTAGATGTAGACATCATAGGGGATAGATATTTGCAAAGGAAGTCATAGTAAAGAATTAATAAGATGGCAAAAAAAAAAGTAGAAATGAGGTATCAATTAGCCTAATGGTTGGAGTGGGCACTGGTCAAGCCATGCTCATGCTAAATTTCTTCTTCTGACTCATGATCTCGTTCAGATGTTTTCAGTAAACCCATTTCCATGGACTGGGACTGCTTAACCTTTGAACGGACCGCCCTGGAAACAACAAAAAAAGTTGTCAATAGAAACTCAAAGGCTCATCTGACCATTTTTTACATGGTAAATCCTGTTAATCTTGTATCTCATCAGTGAGTTAGGATGACTGATTCTATGATTCTATGGTTAGGAAGTGCTGCCTTTACTGACACGTCCTGACTGTGCAGCTTGTAAGCTCTTGTTCCTGTGGACATATCCCTGAGCACTTTAAACAAACCTCAGTGAACCCTCCAGAAGGTTCAGTGTTGTGCAGGTGCTGTGTTCACTTGGGAAGGGACCAAAAAGCTGTGAGAAAGAGGCTGGCAAAACTACCCTCAGAGGGTAACTCTGCCAGCGTGCCATGATCAGCCTTCTCTGAGGCCCCTGATGCTGCAGCAGCTGCTGTCCCAGCATCAGAAGGGACATGAGACTGCTGCCACCTTCTCAAGAGCTGCCCTTCTTTATATGGCAAACCAGTTACCCAGCCTTGAGTGCTGGTGCCTTTCAGACTGAGATACAAAAAGAGCTGGCACCTCAGTGCAAATCAAGGCTGGAAGAACTATGTATTTAACATGATTAAATAGGGCTATTAGGATGGTAGGGATAAAGCAAGGGCTGAGAAGCATGTTTAGGACACTGCAGGAAAAGGCTTGGTAAGGTTCTGTGGACAGAAGGTGATCACATTCTGTGATCTGATGGCAGAGGCATTTTTACAGCCAAATTAACACTGCAGTTGGAATTTTGTCAGAATTAGCACTGGGCAGTGAGGAAATGGGCTAACTTTAGACATTAGGGGGTGAACATGACTGGTGAAAAAGGAATCAGGTTTGATTACAGGAAATTTCTAGCCAGTAATCTGTGTAATAATCTTCAAAGTAAAGTCATGAAGCCTGCTCACTAAGCCACTTAAAATTAGCAGAGAGGAGCAGTGGGAGACAAGATTCTGCAGGTAAAAAGAACCTCCTACTTCTGACTTTCTGTGCACTTAAGAATGTGTAAGACTATTGGCACTCATTCTATGTGAGAAGTATTATGCTATCAGAGCTGTATTTATGGATGTGTTTTTTCCCCTTGCTACTGAAGCAATGTCATGTGCTTTTCATTGATTACTAATAACTATTTTTATTTTACCTTGCAAGACAATTAATTACTTCATAAATACCTTTTCATTTGTCAGTGAAACTTTTCTAAAATTAATCTCCTACTAGACTAAATACACAAGTCACCAAAGTTTTAGTGTTTCAAGTAACTTACCAGCTAACAATTGTGTAATTCACTGCAAGTATAAGAAAAGCAAAAGCATAATGCCAGCAATAGCACATGGTAAGGAACATCATGTTAGTGTGATCCATCTGATTCCACTCTGGGCTCCCATTTGGAGGATAAAGCACAAAGCCAATCTGTAGTAAAATAAAAGAGATTTAGTACGTGTCATTTGGTGAGCATCCTATGCCATATCATGTTTTATGCTACCCATCACAAGGCAGACGTTTAATTTTCTTATGGTGTTGCTTATTTCTGTGTTTACTGTTAAAACAATTTTGTAGTCAGTCTCTAGGTGTGATGGATCACTTTAAACAGCTCTGTGCAGAAATGCCTTTGAAGATAAAGTGCCAGGCCCAGAGACCCACTGCTCTTGCCCAGAAAATGAAGGAGCCTGCCCAACAGCCCAGCCCTGCAACAATCACAATTATGCACTGTAAGGAAAAGGGCTGGTGCTCAGCCCCGTGTGCTCTGAACTGAAATCACCTCATGGATCAGAAAACCTGCCTGGCCATTTGCACTGCCTCCTTTCTTCCCAGGAGTGCCTGGGAATGGGTTACATGGCTGGGAAGATGAATAATCAATGAACAAATAAAGGGGAGACACAAGTCTATTTCTTCTGGGCCATTCAAGGGAAAGGTCAGAAATGGCATAAAAATGGAGCTTCCTCATGCAAGACTGTAAGTTCATGTGAAATACATAGCTGATTTGTTTATTCAGAGCTGGGAAAGATCAAATTCATATTTGTGCATAAAATGGGAAAACGGTTAATCCTGTGGCTATGCAGGGCTTGCATGACAAACACCAACCCTCTGTACTGCTTAATACTCTTCAAAGTCATCACTCAGCAATTTAGCTGAGAATTTAGAAACTGGGAAGAGCAGAGAAAGAAGGAGGGGAGTGCATTTTGCATTTCCATGCAGAGAATTCAATGAATGAGAGTGTTGATGATGCAGAAAGAAAGTCCCTTTACCTTTTACAAACTTCCTGTGCTGCAGCCAGTGTGTGGTTTTCAGTCACACAGATGGTTGAAGTCTGATGCGGGTGTGAAAAAAGCCACACTTAAATTTCTTCTATTTTTAGTACTGCAATTTTTACTTTGAAACAAAACCCACATTGTCTCTAGAGCTAAAGAAATAATCTGTTCTAAAATTAGACTAGGCAGAAAACAATGAATAAATGGTTGCATCTATTCCTCCTATGTAAAGCTTCTTAAATCACCAGCTGGAAGTTTGCAAACGAGAAAATAAAACAGCAAGTGCTGCAGCACCACATTCTTGAGTTCACTTATAGAAAAATACAGCCAGTTCTGAGGTCTGTCTTCATGCCAGAGCAAGCATTTAAATATTTGATTTGGTGCTGAGTGTCCAGTTCTCCTAAGAAACAGCAAACATTTTTATTCATCGTGTCTGGCCAGCGTAGAAAAAAGGGAAGCCAGTCTAGACATGCTGGAAAGAAAAATCATTGGAGTGACCTCAATTCTCCACTATAAGATGAAACACACATCAGCACTAGTGCTCCTATTTCTGTTACAAACTCCCAGCAACTCCTTAAATCTCTCTCTTGTTCTGATGGCAGAGAAAGAGTTGCTGTCAAATATCTGTTATTGGATAGACTCACAAGTAAGTGAGAGCATGGAAGCTACATTTTGAAGAGTCCTTTCAGGAGCCACGTCCCTGAAATATCAAAGTTTTTGCTGCTCTTTTTTCTGCTCAGCTCTCAGAGCACTAGAAAAGCAGGAGGCTTTACATCACCCAGTCTCCTAATGAGAATCTGTACCTTAAGCACCTTTTGAATCTGGCAATGTCAATGAGGCCTTTGCCTCACCTGCCCAGTACTACACTGGGCATCTACTCACTGCTCCAGCAGCTGACAGTGGAGATTCTCTTTGTAAAGAACAGCACATATTCCCATGCTCTAAAATCACTGCATTCGGCTGGCAAATTCAGAACAGGATGTTACAGGGATCCGAGAGCTCTGTAAGGTGGAGAGCTCAAGTAAAACACTTTAGCTTCTTCACTGTTTCAAATAAAAGGCACTTAAAGTAAAACACCTGCTGCTGCTTCTTCTGTAAAATGGATATGAGAAATACTTTTATCTCTTAAAAGGAATATTTTTTCTGTATCTCTCTAAAGGAACTTATTTTCTGTAAGTCTTTTGAGGTCTGTGTTTAAAAGGCATATCTATAACCTGTGAAACACCTGCAAAGGGTTAAATGACTAAGGAGGAAGGAAGGGGAGGAAGAAATTACAAAGGCAGAAAAGTGACCTACCTGCCAGAACCAGCTGCCTTGTAATATGCAGAGGCTTGTACGGAGCATCTCTAGCACAATACTGCCACGGAAAAAAACTTCCAAAAATATGCAGGCAGCAGCTCCAAAGATAGCAAATAGCAGTAACTGATGAACGTGAACATCCAGCATGGCTCTCCCATGAAGATGGTAGCAGAAGAGAAAACCTGAAATAAATTGTCATCAGCTCGAGATCATTTCTTCCCTTGCAATTTCCCTGCATCTGCTTTTAGAAAACAGTGACACGCTTCTGGCATTTCTCTTTGAGTCAGTATCACCTTCACTCACGCTGGCTTTAGCTAGCTAGCTGTGTACCATGTCAGTACCTACATCAAACACATGCCTGAGCTCCTGAGCACTTAGCCACAACAGGCTTTTGCTGCTATTTTCATAAAATTTCTGTAGCTGTGTGAGCCAGGTAGGAAAGATACACCTCTGCAGTGTGGGATCATGATATGGGCAGTGTAAGGAGGGCCAGGACTGATCTTTTTGTGATCTCTTTGAAGTGTTTCAGGGAGTGAAAAACCCAGCTCCCAGAGGGTCATTCTGTAAGGCTGATTTGAGATTCCCAGACCAATGATCAATACCCATCTGCAGGATTCATGCACATCCCTGCAGGGAGAAGTAAACTGACCTTCAATAAAGACTGCTAAGGAAAGCATCATCCTGTCCATGGCTGCTGGCAGCGCGTTGGTCCCGTGCGCCACGATGTCCACCAGCCCTGAAATGCCATAGAAGAGGTACATGGTGGCATGCTGCCAGTTCATCAAGTGATCCCAGTGCTTCTCCTCATAGTTGTACAGCTTCAGATGAGGTCCGTCAGGAACAAACTGCTCAGCCACCATCCCTGTGCGTGAAACAAGAAGAAAAACCATTTGTTCTGGTACTTAAGGTAAAAACTGATGACAAGTCTTTACACAAACAATAGAGGCAGCAATATAGCCCCATGCAGCATAATGCCAGTAAGTTTAATGTTTTAGCATCACACAATCTGGAGAGTGGAGAGACAGAGGAAATCAGGCTTCAGCTCCACTCCTGGTGGAACTATTTGCATCTTTCAGTTTCCAGCAGTGAAAATGAAAACAGCTATTCTGTGCTGCTTTTTTTTCTTTTAAACAATTGCTATTGTAGTAGTCCTCTGACCAATTTTTTCAGCTGCCTTTTCCAATTGTTCAAACGTGAGCATAACACAGGCTAAAGTCTCCAAAAGAAAGATTTACCATTTCAGCGCCCTGCCACATGCAGGATGACAGAGTTCACACTCATAATTCAAAGGAGATTTTTCCTCTAAAGCCATAAAAGGAAACCCCTCCACCATGCAGAGCTATAAAAAGTCCCATGGGAATGTACACGGAGCTAGTATTTGAATCACTGCTCCACTCTCTCCCTTACCTTGGCCCCTCAGTGTCTTGCTAACTAGCTGAGGTATTCCAGCAAGGGAAAACTGGTTTTAAGTGCATTACATGATCAGCGAAGTTTGGGGAGGGTTTAAAAGTTGTTCTGCTTTTAAAACATTAGAGCTGATTATATTGTTTATAAAGCATAGCCTAGCATCCTTCTGTATAAGTAGATATGCCGTAGAACAAATGCAGCGTTGTTCCACCTTTATTTTGAGTTTTCCTAACATGGAAACAGCAGGTTTTACACCTGATGCCTCTACTGTCTGTCTTAGCCAAGTGTTTTTTCCATACTTTTGATTTGAATTGGAATTTCCGTATGTTAAAATAATAGCTTGTGGTTTCAAAGTGAAAATAAAAACAGTAGATTAAAGTTTTAGCTGCCAAACTACCTCTAGACACAGACTGGGAGATTTGTAGGAAAGATGTCCATAGTCGTGCCTCAAAATGAATGCTATTCTTTAGATTTTTATCATTTTTTAATGATAAAACTGTAGACACAACATCCCTTCAGTGCTGATGTATCTTAAAAGAGAGGAAGGAAAAGCAAGAACAAGACTTGGTCACAGCCTGCACCTTGACTAGAAATGAGGCAACTCTGGCCATCTAAAGAAGAGCAGACAAATGGAATCTAGAAGTGCAAAAATGCTTAAAATTTAGATACTTTTCAACTTGAGCCACAGGTGCTGAGCTCCTCAGATCCCCTTTTGTTTCATTTACTTACCCTCTAAAGCTAAATCACTACCATACAGTGTGCAAGGATGTAAACAAGAACTGAACACTTGGAGTCAGCTACACAGCTCTCAAAACCATCCCAGGGGTTTGTACCCAGGCATGGATACAACAGAAGGACAAACAGCTCCCCCACACCCCATCACAACAGTCCTGCAGCAATAAGATCTGGAGTTCCGTCTTTTTGTGTGAATATTTTCACTTTTGATTGAGATTATTCAAAAAAATCATCTGCCTCATTTACATATTTTATCAATAAATCAGTGGAGGCTTCCAACATCTGAGATGGTTGGATTCAAAATAGAAAAGCAACACCTTCACAGTCTGGCGCTCCCAGCACATGAGAGCCCCTTGCCTAAATATCTTATCTCCCTCCCTGAACAGTGAAGAGTACATGAACACTGAGATGTGGTCAGGAGTGGTCAAGTGGTCAAGAGTGGTCAGGAGACCTCACAGAAGCTCCAGAAGAGTGCTATGGATGGAAGCCATGTTATGGCCACAGCTGTGTAATTAAGGGCAGTAGCCCCACCACTTCTCTATGGTTTAAGAGCAAAAGAGCAGAACACAAGGAGACCCATTTTATCAGAGAACAAAATTTAAAGCAAAAAGTGTTAGAAGGTACAGCCTGCCCTTAGTCCACCTCACTTACCAATGAGGGCAAAGACAGCTTTGATGATGCCCTCAACAAACTCCAGGCGCTGGAATCCTGCCCTGGAGCCAAGGTAGCAAGCGTTCTTGTTTTTTCGACAGGCGTACTTCAGTGGATACTTCACTGACCACCATAAGCCAAAAAGAAGGAAAAAGCTTCCAGGGAGGGCGTGCCCTTTGAAATTGCCCATGGTTTTCTGCTGGGCAATACCTGAAGGAGAAACAAACGGAGACCGATTACGGGACTAGTGGGAGAATTCTGTGGGTTATAATTTTAGAGTATCTCCTTGCATAGATCAAAGGGGTTTCACTGAATTGAGTACTCACAGTTAATTTAGAAACAAATTTGGGTACTTGTCTTCCCAGCCAGTCTCCCCAGTTTCATAGCTTTGCAGAAGCAGAAGCAGAGGCCCAGCTGCAGAGCAGCTGACCTGAAATGCAGACCTGGCAGTCAGCAGGGTAGGAGAAAGAAAAGCCAAAGCACACTATGTCTTGCTGTAGAAGTTGTGCTAGCAAAAGAGAGAACCTGAATACTCACTATTTGGTGTTTTCACCTTTAGACAGAGTTTTATATTTTTTTCCTTCACAAAAGGAAACCAAGACAATACCTGACTGAAAGAAAAATTAATTGCATACCCATCAAATGGGTAAATATTCACTAGTAAATTGTATTTTTTATTTCAATCCAGATGTCTTGTTATGATTTACAAACATGAAGTAATTATTATTTGATGGACGAATTATGCACCCACAACTAGGTATATATTATCAAGTACATCAAGTGCACTGTGTGACAAGGTTATTAGTTGGTCAGGATTATATAGTCATTTAAAAGCAGTGCCATTCACAATCCTAGTAATTCTGGTCATCATCCCAACACTTAGGGCAGCTGCCTTTGAGCCGGTGGCTTCTTCATTAAAATGACAGTTCTAACATTAAATTGCAATTTTTCTTTAAGATATTGTAAACTGAGTTGTTGTGCCTCATGCCCCAAAGGCATACTGAGTCTCTGCACAGGCAGCAATCAAGAATAACCACTTTAGAAGCATTGGCAGTCTGTACTTTCTGTTATTATTGTTGCTGACTTAGAAGTTCAATTGCCACACTGCACTGGAGGTGTCTGGCTACGAATGGAACATGGAAGCTCTGGTATATTTTTCTTTTTCGTGAGTATTTCCTATGGTCAGCTCTGCATAAGAAGTTTTAAACTGCGGCTTCTGGGCCGTGGAGTACTTGCAGCTGGTTCACGTAAGGCTGTCTAGTCACGTAGTGTGAGCCCTCTCCTATTTCTGGAGGCTAACCTCCACTGAAAGCTTTTTTTCTTTTTTCTTTTTCTTTCTTTTTTTTTTTTTTTTTAAGAAGAGAAACTTTTCCACATGCACAGGTCCTGGACTTCTTCTAAGACTATCCCAGCTACATGAGGAGAGGTGACATCTATAGCCACAAAGGAGAAGAAAAGAAAATATGACTGTTCATGAATAGCATGAGTCTGGGCTGATTTAAACATGATGCTGAAGAGGGTCCTGCAGCCCCTGCCTGTCCCCTCCTCTTCCAGAGCTGAACTCTCCCACTGTAAGGGCTGCTGAGTGGGAGAGGTGAGCTTTAAAAGCTTTCCCTGGATAATACCCTGCTTACTTAATTTTAAGGGAAGCACTGGGCAAGTACCAGAGCAGAGAAATGTGATGCTGGTTGCCCAAGCCAGCCCATTTCCAGATGTGTCCCTGCAGGTGTGGCAGGGTCTGGTGCCTGCATATGGAAGCTGGGAAGGAGAGCGTGTGGAGAAGGGTGCATCGTGCTCAGGGGAGCAGCACCAGCCAGTCATGGGGCAGCCAAAGGGGGCATGAGGGACATGTCCATGAACAAAACATAAAGGACTCCCACTTGGGATTTCTGCTGTGTGGGGAAGGCCTCCTGCAGCTGAGGGTCCAGGGGCTGGGAGAGCCTTTCTCTGCCTCCTCTGCCTCCCCATCACCCTTATAGTTCCGCTGGGTCAGTTGATGCCTGCATGTTTTATTTGCAGGTGGGGAAAGCACTGCTCACCCTGCAGCAGCCCATGGCACAGTGGGGCTCTCAACTGGTGAGGTTTGGGGAGCTCAGCCCCATAGGTGGGACCCAGCCCCTGCTATCTCAGACAAGAGGTTCTTTCTTCATTTTGGGACACCTTTAGCTCAAAGAGTCTGATCTGCCTGCACACCCCTACCAGTACTCACTGCACCACTCAAAAAAGGGCAGTACTAACAGCTTTAGACAGCCATCTAAACTTTGCTTTAACCTTTAAAATACTTCTTTTGCTTTTCAAACCTTAATTTCTGAGGTTTTTTAAACATGCTGGCCTGGAAGGCATTGTTGTCTTTTCAGACACATTGGTCTCTTCCCTTCTTTGACTGAAAGGAAGAGGGGAGGAGAGGGGAGTGGCTTTTCCTCACCGTGTCTGATCTCACTGAACACTGTTCATTGGTAAGACTTTATTCATTATTATTCACCACAGGTACAAAGTGGTTCAAAAGGAACACTTTACCCTGTACTGCACATCAAAGCAAAACAATGGATTAGAAAGGTAAATTAAACCTCTGAATAACCTTCCCTTAGGAGAGTACAGCTGCAGTAGGAGTGAAATGAATTGTGTTGACGTCATTTGTAGTGCACGGTATACAAAACTTCAAAAGTAATTCTTAATCTGTAAATTCACACCTGAGTTACCTAGATCTTTAAACACTGGAGGATTTGTCTGTGCTAAATTTGGGCAAGCTATCAAGAAACTTTGTTTTGAACTATTTTTTGCCTTTCAAAACAAGCAAAAAGAGGAAAAGACTGATACAGCAGCTAATGTTCCACATCCAATATAAACAAAATAGAACCTGAAAAATTACTTTTTTGCTAAAAGAAGTACAATCACATATTATTAGTTTTAGAGAGTGTAAACTTCAGGTTGAGTTCATCCAAAGGTGTTAGGGATTATTTGTAGGATTTCTTCAGAAAGACACACATCAGCTCTGCCGTCCAGCTGTTGTGGCAGACCTTTGGAATGCTGCATCTCAACACAGTTGGTTTCAGAAAGGAGTTATACAACTTACCCTTTAAAGTTTTAGTGAACTTGAAAACATCATGACAGAACTTGCCTTAAACTGATTAAACTTCCCAATTCATGAGTTTTCTCTTTTCAAGCCTCAGAGTTCCTTTTGGTGAGTCTAGAAGTCACCTGCCAACACCCACAGTTTTGATGTGACTGAGAAGTTTTGTCTGCAAATAAACTGGGGGATACTGCACAATTTGGGGGCTTAGTATGAAACTGAGGATATGGGGAGGCTAAGCACAGAGTCCTCAGCAGGAAAGTCACTGTGGCATCAGGAGATAGATCTGGGAGGTGGAAGGCAGGGGTGTAATGGGAGCTGAAAGGAGAGGAGAACAATGTGTCAGGCTGCTGCCTTTCTATGTGGCACTTTGGCATCCCCCTGTGCAGCCTGGGGCAAAACCTCTCCTGCCAGCTCTTCTGCACAGCTTGAGAGCCAGACAGTTTTGGTACTGCAGGTGCTATTTATTAGATAAAGATGGCATCAGCATGTTATGACAATACTTGATAAATTTGAGGGCTTATTTTTACAGAGCCTTAGCAGTCTGTATCTGCAGTGTTGGACTGATGTTGCAGGATGTGCAAATTCAAGACCCTCTCTTTTACCCTCAGTGGTTTCTGGGCCAAAGGTGTTGGCAGAGCCACAGCCACATTCTCAGCAGCAAACATTCCTTGCTGCCCACAACCCTCCCTACAGTTCATCGTCTCAGATTGGATATCAGGAGAAATTTCTTCCCTGAAAGAATTGCCATGCCACTGCCCAGGGAAGTGGTGGGATCACCATTCCTGGAGGTATTTAATGATATGGAGATGTGGCTCCTGGGACATTGTTCTGTGGAGGACTTGGCAGTGCTGTCTTAACAGCTGGACTCAATAATCTGAGACGTCTTTTCCTAACTAAACAATTCTGTGATTCTGTGGTCTGCCAGAGTTGTCTAAGCAGAGTTGCCCCACAGATGGAGGCCATGAGGCCTGGCCCCAAAGCCACCCAGTCCCGCCAGCCACACACACTCCTTTAGCAGGTGACCTGCTTCACAACTTCAACTCTGTCCAAATCCTTCTCCTAACCCTACCAGGCAAAGCCAGTGGTTCTGATGCCTACAAAAGGCACACAGACAACTGGCGTCACAGAATCACAGAATCACAGAATCACTGGGCTGGAAGAGACCTTCAAGATCATTGAGTCCAACCTGTGCCCTAACACCTCAACTAAACCATGGCACTGAGTGCCACATCCAGTCTTTTTTTAAATACCTCCAGGGATGGTGACTCCAGCACCTCCCAGGGCAGACCATTCCAATACTTTATCACCCTTTCTGTAAAAAACTTTTTCCTAATATCCAGCTTATATTTCCCTTGGTGCAGCTTAAGACTGTGTCCTCTTGTTCTGTCAGTTGCTGTCTGGAGAAAGAGACCAACCCCCACCTGACCACAGCCACCTTTCAGGAAGTTGTAGAGAGTGATAAGGTCACCTCTGAGTCTCCTTTTCTCCAGGCTAAACAACCCCAGCTCCCTCAGTCATTCCTCACAGGGTTTGTGTTCCCAGCCCCTGATCAGCCTCGTTGCCTCCTCTGGACGCGCTCAAGAGTCTCCATGTCCTTCCCAAACTGAGGGGCCAGAACTGGACACAGCACTCGAGGTGCAGCCTCATCAGTGCTGGGTACAGGGGAAGAATGACCTCTCTGCTCCTGCTGGCCTCACTATTCCTGGTACAGGCCAGGATGCCGTTGGCCTTCTTGGCCACCAGGGCACACTGCTGGCTCATGTTCAGCCGGCTGTC